>JAPPVO010000007.1:101249388-101694916 GCA_030407325.1 Camellia japonica
CGCAACCTCAGAACGAGCACAATATGCAACATCACCAAGCGCTCAATCGGTGACGTCTGAGTCTTAAGGTCGGTCAAAAATAGGGTGTCTACATCTTTATTTTGCAGTTCCGCAAGTTGGCTCGAGCATAAAATGCATGCTCCTAGAAGTTTACAAATTTTGCAAACCGCTCGAGCGACCAAAGTTGCACTCGAGCGAAGACCTTAGTCTCACGCTTGAGCGATCATCGTGCAAAAAAATCAGAGTTTACAGACCGATTGAGCGACTTAAGTTGCGCTCGAGCGACCACCTCTATTTTTGAACCTTTGCTCAAGCGAAGGAAGTTGCGCTGGAGCGAAAACCCTGTTTTCAAAAATTTGAATAAGTGTTTTAAAGTACATTTTGGAATCGTCATTGCATCTTAGGCATTATTAGCTTTAATTAAGACACAATAATGAGGATAAGACTTAGAAACACACTAAGAACGAAACAAAATAAGTTAAGTGCTATCCGAGTGTGTGTTTAAATATGTGTATCTGTTATGTTTGTGTAGGTTACGCGCCATGAGCTATTGATTCATTGGTTTGCTATCGAAGCTATTTATGAAACTATCTGTGAGTAATAACTTAGTAAAGCAATGTTCGATATGAAATACTTTCTGAACATTATAAAATGATATGAACTGTTTCCGAATGATACAAAAGGTTATATTGTGATTATATGAATGATGATCCAATTCTTTGAAATGGTGTAGACGCGCTCCCGGGAACTCTCCGACATCCGCGCGCCTGCGAGGGGGCGTGGGATCTCGTTTTGTTCTGAGCTACTACAGTTTGGACTCAAATGTCACGGTTCTGAATCTAATCTTACAATGTGCGATGTAAGACCGATAAATCACCAAAGAGTCCAAATCCGGCAAATCGTTTTGAAAAACTGATTTTTAATAAAGAAGTTCCAAACATGGACTGCTTTGCCAGATACAGAGTCGCCACCTAAATATTTTATTTTTGGAAAATTTAGGAAACCCTAACTCGTGCCTAAGGCCACGTGTCCGTCATCACCAAAGTTGCCTCGGCTCGGGAACTTGGGTACGAGAGGGGAAGGTCATATAATGAGCACCCCCGCTCGCCTGATCAAAGATCGGCCTGTACTAAGCATGATATCTTGTTTTTGAAAACACATGTGTTCTTATTCTGGTTAATTAGCTAATCTTACTATGTGATGCGCACATCAAATAAGTATAGACTAGATCGCCTAATTTGGAACAAAACATTGCATATTCGTTTGAAAACGGTTTGAAGTTTGCTACTCGCAAGTAGGCTAAAACGAGGATTTTGATGAATTGTTCCAATTCAAGCAATCCAACCTTCACCCACAGGCATTCAGGCAGTTATATCACATAAGCAGTTAGCCTCATGGCAAGCATGCTTTCATGGCAACATTAACACACATGCACTATGCTAAAGTGTAAACACTTACAGTGTACTCCAAACCAAAACAGAGAACTAGTGAGAAGTCATGCATGATCCTAGTTCATGTTAAGATGGCTAATGCAACACATGCAAAAAAGCAACTAAGATAGGCTCGGCTATCCTAAGATGTCATGTGAAATGTAACTTGGTACATGTATTCAAGTAGGAATTGAAATACAATGCAGTTAGTATGATGCGCCGAGCCCGGTGCATGCAATACAGATGAATGATGCAAACATGCGAGTATAAGGTATGCTAAATGAAATATGCCCTAGAACTAACCATCGTAAGCGGTTAAGTAAAAGGGAGAAAGAAATGGAGGTTGGAAGACATGCATCATACACACGCACGCTTATTACAACAATATGCCCTCTCGACGGAGGGACCGAATAAGAAGCTAAACTAGCTAATCTAAGCTAATTAAACTAATTATTACACAACAAATTAATTAACTAATCCTAGTTAACTAATTATTACAAAACGATTTGAATAGCTAACGCATTAACTATTAAGGTACAAACCAAAGCAAAAAGCTAGCTATCTAAGCATGGCAACTAAGGAAAGCAATAAATGAGGAGCGTCAGAGGGAGAGGAATGCATGCAAGCCCGATTGCCTTGTTCGGAAATCTAATGCGATGCCCTGATTTGCCTCTGTTTTCATTTGTCCTCAGAAACTTGTACCAAGCTCCAGAAAGATGAAACTCCACCCTGGGAGACCTGTGGGAGGGTGGCCGACCACTTTTGGTCTCTCCATTCACCTGCCGACCACTTTCCTTGTTGAAAGCCAGAAAAAGTGGTCGGCCAGCTAGTTTTTCTGGCTGGTCGGCCAGTTGCTGCTGCTGAATTCCAGTTTGCTATAACAGAGAGCAAGAAAGGGCATGGTAATGTATTTGCAAGATATGTGTGCACAACCATCCTTCCTATCATGTCATGAACTCAAGGGAGTGTGGTTCTCAACCCTCGAGCCACCAATCACGCATTTCAATGCATGATGGCCGAGAGGCAAAGTTGCGTAATTCAATATGGAAATGAATGCACAAGTAAACACATAAAGCCTAAAACTCTATCATGTACGATCAAGAGCGTCGGCGACCGAGAATTGAGGCACGTTTCATCACTGTAAGTATGAAACGTCCCTCTTTTCCCGTGTTTGGACTAACACCTACTCCAAACAAAATGCAACACATAACATGGCATGCTCAATGCAATGTAATGCGACCCTAGCATGCAAACGTGCAACTACATGGCATATTCAATGCAACCAACAACATAGCATCCACAATGCTAAATGCTAAGAACTAGATGGCATACTCAATGCAAGGCAATTATAAGGTTCTTAACACAATGTAATGCATGCATGCTCAATACAATGCAATATGGGCAACAATATGCAATACACCAAACATGCAACAACATGCAAACCACATACTCAATGGACTTAAACCAAAATGGACAGACCTTAGCCAGCCCAAATCAGTGGCCATAACACCAAAATGAAGGCACCGAAAACAAATGCAAGCATGCACGCCAATTGGCTCACCAATTAAGGCACTAAGGTGCAACTCTCAAGAACACTTAGAGAGTGAAAAGCATGGAAGTGTAACAACACTAAGTGCACTGAAATGAAGTAAGAAATGATGCCAAATCATTTAATCAACACAAGTATGGCATGGTAGGGTCCTTAAAGCATAAGACTAGCAAAGAGGACTACACATGAGGCATGCAATACATGGCACAAATGCATGAACTAAGCATGGACAAAGCTTAAATAGGTCAAAACATGGACCAAAACATGTTAAGTTAGGGGCTCAAAGGCCTAGGCATGCAAGCATACAAGCTAAGCCATAAACTAGGCAATAATGCACAACATTCAAAGACACTTAAAGCATGAATGAAGTGGGAATATGACAATGCTACATGCTCTGAAATCAAGTATTAAATGATGCCAAATCATCCAAATAGCTCAAAGATAGCATGCATGAAGCATCAAAACACAAAGCTAGCAAGGCCAATTACACTACATCTATACAAAGCATGAAGCATATGACAAAGGCAATCCAAAACAGTGCTAGAACATGTTAAAATAAGTCTAAAACATGCAAGGAAGGAAGCCAAAACATGCTAACATGAGGGGCATGAGGCATGATACATACAAGGCGAATAAGGTGGATTACACTACACCTATTAGGACCAAGCATAGGATGACTCAACCAACAAAAATTAGAGTTATATCATGACATAATAACCCCAAAAACACATTGAAATGATGGCTCGCAAGCTATGGCATGAAGGCATACGCAATGGTTCATGTTAAGGCATAAAGGGGCAAACCCTCCAACGCATTGGATGAGTGACAAATGCAAGTGCATGGCCATGAAATATGGACTGAAATAACATAATAAATGATGCCAAATCATTCACATAGTCCAAGTAAAGCATGCTAGAGGATTCAATACACAAGGCTAACAAGCTAGATTGAACCATAGCTATACAAAGCAAGTCATGAATGACCAAAACAACACAAATCAGACCTTAAACATGCTAAAACATGAAAAAATTCTTCTCAGAGCTAAGCCAAAATCATGCTAAAATGACATGTCAAAGCTTGATGCATGTTAGGCTATTTCATGGAAATGCACTACAAGTGCATGGGGCATGCAAAGGCCAACCAAACCAAACCAAAACAGAGTCATGACATGGCAAAACATCACCAAAAACATGCTGAAATGGGAAGAAAACAAGCTAGAATGACATGCTCAAACATGAGGCACACAAAGCTAGTTTAAGAGATTTACACCATAAGTGTATAAGGCATGCAAGAGCCAACCAAACCAACCCAAAATAGATCTAAGGCATGTTAAAATAACACCAAAAACCTACTAAGATGGCCCCAAAACAAGTTAGAAACACATGCTCAAACATGAGGCATACAACACTAGTTTGTGTGATTTACACTACAAGTGTATTAACCATGCATAGAGTAACCAAACCAAGCAAAAACAGTGGTATACCTCAGTAAAATAGCCACAAATACAAGCTAAGATATGGCCAACATAAACTTAACAAAGGTGCTCAAACATGAGGCATATGAAGCTAGTAAACAAGACACAAAGGAGAGGGGATGACCCTCTCCTATTTAGGACTCCAAAACCACCTTCCCACCACTGAAAATCCTCTGGATTTCAGTGGTAGAAAGGTCATGTAAAGGCTTCAACAAGAGCCTAAATGGATGGCTGAAAACAAGGCCTAACAAGGCCTAAGAGGGAGTAAATCACCCCCAAACAAAAAAGTGACCTTAAACAACTATTTTAAGCATGCAAAAATAGAACTTTTTCTAGTTAAGAGTCAAGCTTAAAAACGTATTCAAGAAGGGCTAAAAGCTTAAGCAAGAAAGAGGGATTTAAAGGTCAAATACTCACCCTTGAAGACCTTCTTTGCAACTACAACTCCAGCAAGTTCTTTGAGCTTAAACCAGTCCAAGAACACCAAAAACAACCCCTTAGCACCTCAGCAACCAAAGGATGGTGTTTGAGTGTGTGTTTGTGTGTTAAACCAAGACAAATCTACACTTTTGAAGCACAAAATGAAGAACAAAGGCAAAATAGATACAAAGTTATATCTATCACTCTCAGCCCATTTTTCTGAACCTTGAGGAGGGAGGAGGAGCCTCCCTCTTATAGAAGACAAAAGCCAAAGCTTCTTGGAGAAGCTAAGGGCCAAGGAAATCCCTCCATACACGTGTATGGAGGATGGCTCAAATGCCCTCCAGCTGTGCCAGCTGGAGGAAAATATCTCCAAAAAGGTGCCAAAAAGCAGCCGACCACTTGAAGTGGTCGGCTTGCTACTTAAAGTGGTCGGCCGACCACTTCAAGTGGTCTTCCAAGAAGAAAACTGGTCGGCCATAGGTGGGAGAGGTCCAGGCACCAAAAACAAGCAAGTGGTGTGGTGGCCGACCAGAAAAGGTGGTCCAAAGACCAAGAAAGCCAGTTATCCGACCAGAAAACTGGCTGGCAGAAGGAAAAGTGGTCTCCAAGGAGGAAAAGTGGTCTCCAAGGAGGAAAAGTGGTCTCCCACCCCTGTACCACCTTCCAAACAAGGAAAACAAGGTTTGTTCCAAAAACAACCAAAGCGGATGCAAGACGAGAGATCGGGAGACAAAGCACGCGGCCGAAAGTCCTGAAAACTAGCCTACGAGCACCAAAAGTGGTATGCGACCACAAAAGTGGTCTCCCGGACCACAGTGTCCCTCTAGGTAGAGGCAACAAGGTGTGGTTCAAAAACCACGCCAAACGGAGAACGTTAAACGGTCCCGAGACAAGGCGCGCGACCAAAGGCTCCAAAAACCGGAAACTAGTCTCCAAACGGGAAAAGTAGCCTACGACCACAAAAAGTGGTCTACGACCACAAAGAGATGGTCTACAAGACCACTCCCTCCCTCCGGGAAGAGAAAACAAGATTCGGTCCACAAACCGAGCTAAAGCACAAAGAGTTTAGAGGCTCGGAGGCAAGGCTCTCAGCCAAAACTCTGAAACCTCTAAACGTGCACAACATGCACCATCACCGAGCGCTCAATCGATGACGTCTGAGTCTTAAGGTCGGTCAAAAATGGGATGTCTACAAATGGCTATGTGGTATCCTTAGCAAAGGCCCTCGCCTAGGGGAAATAATACTGTGGCTTATGGTCATGAGGCCCTCATTCGGGGGAAATAATATCGTGGCCTAGACCTTCGCCTGGGGGAAACAATACCGTGGCCCACGTATGAGATATGTTACCTGGTACCAAAGGTTCCATTATGGAACTTGATATGCTTAACCCAACAGATATGTTAATGCTAATGGATGTACCACACATGATTTGAATACAAATATGAATATGACTCTGTTTCTGACACGAACAGATGAGGTTTTTGGATGTCTACAGTGGCTTTCATCAGATTCCCATGTTCAGCCTTGACCAAGAAGCAACTACATTCATTAATCCAAGGGACACCTACTGCTATGAGGTGATGCCCTTCGGCTTAAAGAACGTTGGTGCGACTTATCAACGAATGGTCACCAAATGTTCAAAAACTAGTTAGGTAAGACCATGGAAGCCTATATAGACGACATGGTGGTGAAGAGTAAATTGGCCGAACAACATTTGAGAGACTTGGAGGAGGTGTTCCAAATTTAGAAGACCCATAAGCTTCGCTTGAACGCCTCAATGTGTGTGTTCAGGGTAGGTTCAGGAAAGTTTTTGGGGTATATGGTGACCATAAGAGGCATTGAAGCCAACCCCGACCAAATCAAAGTCCTCTAAGACATTGAAGCACCTACGAAGGCTAACTCCAAAAGCTCACTAGCATGGTTGTAGCATGGTTGCGGCATTGAACCGCTTTATTAATCGCTCCTCCAATCAGATGAGGCCCTTCTTCCAGCTTCTAAAGAAGAAGGCCAGGTTCGAGTGGAAAGACCAGTGCTCCAAAGCACTTACAGAACTAAAAAAGAATCTTTCTTCCCCTCCTCTTCTGTCCACCCCAATCCCCAACTCTTTCTTTACTTGGCTGTCTCTGATCATGCTGTGAGTGCAGTCCTGATCAGAGAAGAGGGGAAGGAACAAAAGCCAGTGTATTATGTTAGCAAGACCCTACTAGATGCCGAATTCAGATACATGCCACTGGAGAAATTGGCATATGCTCTACTGATCACTTCTAGAAAGCTTGCTCACTACTTCCAAGGGCACACTATCAATGTCCTCACTGAGTATCCTCTCAAGTCAGTATTCAACTGAGCTAATTTCTTGGGTCGAATAGCAAAGTGGGCAATAGAACTGGGGGAGTTTGACATTAAATTCCAGCCACAGACCGCCATCAAAGCAATGGTGTCCTTTTGTAATCCTTTCTACTTGTCATCTATTAAAAAAAAAAAAAAACAGAGGCATTTGTTACAAAGCAATTACATTTGTTATGTTTTGGATGAGAAGGTATGAATGATTGGTTATTTATTAGTTTGGATCAAGTTTAATTTTATAGGACTCCTATTTATATCATGGTTAAAAAATTAAATTAAATTGAATTGATACTTATAGCATTTTCATTTTATAGCATTTGTTCTAAAAAATAGATAGTTTTTCGGTAAGTAAAAATAAAAATAAAAAATATATATAGATAGTTTATTTTCAACAACACATTTGTTATTCATTTTTTTTTTGGAGATATATACGATAAAATAAAAAAGTTATAATTATTGAATTAATCTTTTTTTTTTTTCTGATTGATATATACGAAGGGTCTTACAAAATGAACAATTCGAATTATCGAACAAGTCTTATGGTTAGCCCAATGAACCCAAACAATTCTCTGAAGTTCAAAACAACTTGAGAGAAACCTAACCCATTTAGTTTAGGGACTAGACTGTCTCTAGTTTAGTCTTTGAACTAGACAATCCAGTCCAGCCCATTTTGGGTTCGTCTCGATTATCCAAAGCACAGGGCCAACTTTGACTTTTTCGGGACCCAAAGCAAACTTTCAACATGGGGTTTCCATACATATTTAAAAAATAATAATAATAATTATGTGCCTAATTATTATTATTATTATTTTTGATATTTGACAGTCATTGTGAAAATGTTACTTCCAGTATACATCTATTAAAATTTACAATAAGAAAAATGACCAAAAAAATCTAAATTGAAGTATCAAATAAAAAATAAATAAAATTGAATAAAAATCACTTAAATATCATTCTTCTTGCACTTTTAGCTGTAAAATTACTAATCTAGTTCGCATAATCCAACTTATAAGCTAAATCATTTTCAATAGATAAAATTTCTAATCCATTTAATATTTTATTTAACATAGTTGAGCAAATGTAAGATTTAATCAAATTTAATTTGAAAAGAGAAACTATAAGTAGTATAGTCAATCATATTCTATACATAATCTATACATTTGGAAAATAACCATTCAATAATTTCAAACAATTCACTACATCAATAAGTTTTTTGGTTTCTTTTGGTAAAAAATATGTAATGCCTCGAAAGTATAACTATAAAACCATCTCACGATATTAATTAAATAACAATACGTGCCGAAATAATTATCTTCCATTCATATGATTCCATTATACAAAAGGTAAAACATGCAGTTATACATTCATAAGTCCAAACCTTGAATGTATAGCATGTACGACAAGTTAAAGATATGAAATAAAAGTTAAATAGATAAATAAATGCCGTAATGGCTACAACTTTCCAAGACGATACTTGGTTACAACAAAAGTGAGTTTTAACTCAATAAAGTTTAAAGCCTTAAGCTTGTACAAAAATAATTACAACAATAACAAAAAGAGGTTCTTGGCTCCAAGTCCTCCCAAGCAACGGCCTTGGCGGAGGCACATCATCAGCACTTGAAAATGGTTTTCTACATAGGGTGAGCCAAAACCCAGTAGAGATACTCTAACACAGTGTATGAATCTTAACAAAAGTATAAGGTGAATGCATATGCAATGCTCGTGCTAAAATATTTTATATCTCTTTCCAAAACCATGCAATGCCAGGTTTATATGACAATTCTTAAAAACATTTCCTTTACAACAGAAAACATGTAGACCGCCTCGAACTCCGCTCCGCGTGCGAAGGCGCGAATCGTGTTCATAGCTACTACAGTTCGGACTCCTGTGACGGTTCTGAATCTAATCTCACAAAGTGCAATGTAAGACTGATAAATCACCAAAGAGTCCAAATCCGGCAAATCATTTTGGAAAACTGATTTCAATCAAAAAGCGCCAAACATGGACTGCTTTGCCAGATTACAGAGTCGCCACCTAAATATTTTTTTTTTGGGAAGTTTAGGAAACCCTGATTCGTGCCAAAGGCCATGTGTCCATCATCACCAAAGTTGCCTAGGCTTGGGAACTTGGGTACGAGAGGGGAAGGTCCTGAAATGACCATCCTCTACTAACATGATATGTTGTTTTGAAAACTCATGCGTTCTTATTCTGATTTATTAGCTAACTTACTACGTGATGCGCATAGCATACAAGTATAGACTAAATCACTCAATTTGGAACAAAACATCTCATGTTTATTTTTTGAAAATGGTTTGAAGATGCTACTCGCAAGTAGGCTAAAACGTGGATTTTCCACCAAACAAGGTGGGCTTAAAACATGATGATTTGCCACTCTTAAGTGGGCTTAAAACTCACATTTTGATGAATTGTTCCAATTTAAGTAATGAATCCTTCATCCATAGGCATTAAGCAATTAGCCTCATGGCAAGCACGCTATCATGGCAACGCTCACACTCATGCAAGGATGCTAATGCATAAACATTCACTGAGTACTTCGAGCCAAAACAGAAACTGATTAGAAATCAATGCATGATCCTAATGATACAAGATGCCTAATGCAATGCATGCAAAAATGAAACTAGAATAGGCTCAGCTAACTAAGATGGCATATGAATGCAACACTCGATAACATGTTTTGACACGTATTCAAGTAAGGATTGAAATACGATGCAGTTTGAATGATGCGCCGAGCCTGGTGCATGCAATACGAATGAATGATACAAACATGCAAGCATAAGGATGCTAATTGAAATATGCCCTAAAACTAACCACCGAAAGTTAGTAAATAAAAGGGAGAAAGACGTGGGGTTGGAAGACATGCATCACATACACGCACACTTATTACAACATTTGCCCTCTCGACGGAGAGTCCGAATGAAACGAAAGCTAACTAGCTACGCTAATTAAGCTAACTATTACAAACCATAACTAATTAACTAACTTAGCTAATTAATTATTACAACACAAATTAAACTAATTAATTACAAAATATGTAATTAACTACAACTAGCTAGTAAAGCGGTAAAGTGGCCTTGCGGGCGAATGAGGCATGCATGCTCGGTCGCGTCCTCCTGGAAATCCACCGCCTTGCCTCAAGATGCCTCTGTTTGCACAACTTTAGACCTCTGAAAATTGTGCCAACTTCCAGATTGCTTCTTACTGATCTCAGGAACATGTTGAGGGATGATCGGCCAGAGATGGTGGCCATCGGCCAAAGTTGATGGCCATCGGCCACTTCTGATAGCCGATCGGTAGAATTGGTGGTCGGTCGGCAGCTTTGATGGCCGGTCGGCCACCGTTTCCTGCAATTTCTCCTTTTGCTGCAACAGAGCACAAACAGAGGCATGGTAGTGTATTTGCAAGAGAATGTGTGTGCAACCACACTCCTTATCATGTCTCAAGCTCAAAGGAGTGTAGTGCTCGACTCTCAAGCCACGAATCACGCATTTCGATGCATGATGGCCAAAGAGTCAAGCTTGCACAATGTTGGTGAATGCACAAAACACATAGGACTCGAGAGGCCTCCACCCTATCATGCATGATCAAAAGGGACGGTGACCGAGAAATGAGACACGTTTCATCACTTTGAGTATGAAACGCCCCTCGTTTCTCGTGTTTGGATTAACGTCTGATCCAAACACATGCAATGCAACTCAAACATGTTATCTTGACATGTTTTACTTGGTTCAATTTTGTTTACTCATTTTAGATTACCAATCCATCCTTTAATTGGTTAAGTCCAAAAGTGAGAAGTCCTCTAATTGGAAAGACGGACCAAGCCATAAGCTTCCTGAGCATGAAAGAAGCATCATGCCGTTGGTTAGTAGAAACCTTCAAAAGAAGGCTAAAACCATTAGGCATGAACGCCTCGATTTCACACTCAAACCAACAAAGGGCTTAAGACCTCTTTCAAAGTGATATAACAAATGAAAGATGGCATGCAATGGCATACATTTCGGTATTGGAAAAGGATACTAAAGACCTTAAAGCATGCAAACAATGCAAGCATAACATGTTGAAGGCCAAAAACATCAAAGCTAGTAGCATTTCACAAGAGGCATGCAATACCAAGCCTAAATGACTAAACCAACTATGGATAGACCTAAACCATGTCAAAATAAGGGCCAAAACATCCTGAAACTTGGGCACAAGAAGCTAGAAATGTATGCTCATATGATGGCTCATAAACAAGGCATAAAGGCACAACTCTTAAACACAATTAAAGAGTGACAAACATGAGAATATGGCAAAGATATAAGCTCTGAAATACCATGCGAAATGATGCCAAGGCATGCAAATATCACAAGTATAGCATGGTAGAGGCCTCAAAACTTAAGACTAGTGAAGCCATTTACACTATAGCTATACAAAGCAAGCCGCAAAAGGCCAAGAACACCCAAAACAGTCCTAAAGCATGTCAAAACAATGCCAAAAACATGCATGGAGTATAGCTAACACATGCTAGAATGGAAGGCTAAAACACCAAGTACACTAGGCTAGTGAGCATGATTGCACTACAAGTGCAAAGACCAAGCAAGAGGTAACCCCACCAACCAAAAATAGAGTTATGGCATGTAAAAATAACACCAAAAATGGGCTGAGACTAAGCCAACACATGCTAGAATAACAAGCTAACTCATTAGGCATGCAAGGCTAGCAAAGAGGATTTACACTACAAGTGTAAGGAGCATGCAACAAGTGATCAAACCAACTAAAAAGAGAGTTATAACATGTTAAAAAAGTCACAAAAATGTGCTCGAACTATCAAGAAGGGAGAAATATATGCTCATTTGATAGACCAACAACACATGCTAACAAGACAAGAGGAGAGGGGACCACCCCCTCCTATTTTGGACCTCAAAATCACATTTCTACCACTGAAAATCCACTGGATTTCAGTGGTATAGAGGCCAAACAAAGATGGTTTCAAAAGCTTGAAAGATAGCTCAAAAGGCTTTACAAGCCAATGAGCAAAAGGGAGGAAACACCCCTTAGCCAAACAAGGCTTAAACCACCACTTTGAGGACTGAAAAATAGAGTATTTTTCAGTTCAAAAACACCCCCAAAACAGCCCCAAAGTAGTTGAAGAAGATGGCAAAACAAGCTATGCAAAACAAGTTTAAAGGGTAGAGTTTATACCTCTTGAAGCCAAGCACCAAAACAGGAAAAAATCTGAGCTCAAATCACCTTTTGGAGCTCAAACAAAGTCCTAAGTAAGCTTCAAGCAACCTCCTCCTAAAGATAGGCAACTTTGATCAAGGATGCATAGGCAAACTAGGCATGTTTCTCTACTTCTATGCACAAAAGGGCAAGAGAGAGAGCAAACTAGAGAGAAAGGCTAAAATTTAGCTCTGAAATTTCTAGAGAGAGAGGCTCCCAAAATTGCTTCAATGTTCTCCCCTTGAATATATGAGATATAGCTTCACATATAGCAAAAAGAGAGCATTTGGTCGAAAATATCTGAGTTAGGACAGCTGGCACAAGTTGGAAACAGCTGGAGGAGAAATATCTTCAAAAATTCTGAGTTTGGGTCGCTCTTGGCTGGCCGGCCATCTTTGGGGCCGACCGGCTACTTGTGATGGCCGACCGTGCACATTTGTGGCCGACAGGACATTCTGCTCTGCAGGTCCAACTTCAAACAGGCATAACTCCTTCATATGGACTCCTTTTCAGGTCATTCTGGTGTCTAAAATGAAGCCCCGGAAGTAAGATTTCCAATGGTGGAAACCTTGCATCAAAATTCTAACTGTGAAAAAAGTTATTCCTCTTTTAGTGAAGGCTGCTCAGTTTCGGTCCAACCGGAATGATGCCCAACTTCAACCAATCATATCTCCCCCATCCGGACTCGGCTTTAGGAGATTCTTGAGTGAAAAATGAAGCCCCGGAAGTCTTCTTTCCAACGGTGGTGGCCTCATAGCTGAAATCCAAGGGTACAAATAGATAGGCCTGATTTAGCGAGGGCCGCCTGACTCTCTCTTAGCGATTCATGCCCATCTTCTTCCTCAATTAGGTTTCTTCCCTCCACTCCTCTTTTCTTTAACTTCAAACCCCCGAACAACGTGTTTTGAAAGATTTTTCAAAGATTTCATATCTCTTTCATTCATTTCCATTTTGTCCTCGCTCGATTTATCGAAAAGCGCAACATTTAACGAAATGCGAGCCTCGGAACATTGTAGGAACTTTATTTCAAAAATATTTTGAAAGAGAGGGTTTTAAGGTCTAAAAACCATCCAAAATAGCTTTGGTCCAAAATGGGGTGTGAGTTTAGGATTTGACTCTCCTCTTACTGAAGAAATCGAACCTTTGCCCTGCATATCTTTCATCACTAAGTAAACCATCAGTAGCGCCCAAGTCTTAAGGGCGGTCAAAAATGGGGTGTCTACAGTTGACCCTCTTTGACAGAGCTTGAAGTCATGAAATGACGTGAGTGAATGTCAAAGCCCAGAGGCGACCCATTTTTGACAAGGCCGAAGACTTGGAGAAACAAACAAAATGTAGATAAATAAATGGTTGCACCCGCAAGTTGCCTACGTATCCCTTTGCAAGGAATCAAACCAGCGTAGTTCAGGGGCAGGATGCAAAATGATGCACAATATAACAAAACAATACAAACGATATGCAACGCAAAGAAACAATGCAAATGATATGCAATGTAATTGAGATAATCAAACCACAAATAGTGCAAAACCACACAAATATCATAAAGGGATAGAGATGCAAAATCAAACTACGTTTAACATAGAAAAGGTGCCGGAATCCTCAAACCACAATTCTCTTAGTGGAATAGGCGTGTGCACAGGCAGAACTATGTGTTTCGCAGAAAGAAACAAGTAATAAGTAATTGGGTGGCATGATATGAGTGAGGAATGATCTGCTGAGGAAAGATCGTGATCCTACACACTGAATGCAAAAAAAACAAAAAAACAAAATACGATGCAATGGATGCAATGGATGAAGTGAATAAGGCATACGGCCAAACCACGTCTTGCCTAGGAAAGGCATGGACACAAAACAAACCACGTCTAACACAGAAAAGGTGCCGACACCCTCATACCACAATTCTCTTAGTGGAATAGGTGCGTACACATTAAAAAAGAACCATGCATCAACAAGGAAAGTATGGACGCATGCCAAACCAGGCTTAACATGGAAAGGATGCAATACAGTAGATGCAATAGATGCATATGATAGATGCTATATGCAATGCGATAGATGTTATGCAACACTTATGATAGATAAGATGATGCGGCTAGGAAGCGATGCTCTCGAAAGTACCTTATAGGGGCAATCGGCGATGACTCATCTTATGCTGCTGGGGATCTTCCTCTTCTGCATCTTGCATTTTCGAACCACAGGTACTACTTTTCTCCCTGACTATGGTTGCAGCTTTCCCTATTCTCCAACAGGGTGACAGACTAGGTTGGTTTAGTATTCAGAATTGAAGCGCATACCCACTACCTCAACCTATGGGGCTTCCATACAGGTATTTAAACTAGACTTTAGTCTCGGAAATTTTGAACCTTTGTGTTCTAGGCATTAGCCATTCGAACTCTAGTTTCCACCGTCTCAGTTGATCTCCTAGGAACTCACCACTAACACATGCAGGTGGCTATACCAAACCACTGGCAGTCGTTCGGGCATGACAAACACCAAAGGAATTGCACCTTTAGAGGATTTAAGGTGTGATAACCCTGTTCCGTATTATGCTAATTGATCTTTATTATGAATGTGATTATGTGTTTGATATGATTTTGAGTGCCATTTATGTGAATATATGTGGTTTTGAATTTCTATCTGTTCACCGTAGGAAAATCTATTTGATTATCTGCTTCGGAATTTAAATTGAAGGCCTTATCGGCCACAGAAACCGAAATTGGCTACGCCTTTGTGATTAGCGTAATTTTTAGAGCCTACGGTGAAATTTAATTGAAAATTGATTCGGATCAAAATAATTAGATCCAGAATGATTAACTAAGTACTATTAATTAGCTATGATCTAATTTGATTAAGTGGGGCTATAAAAAGGGCCATTATACACTCAATTACTCCCTTTTAATTCAATTTAGCTGAATTTAGCTCTCTAGGAGTGAGAGACCCGAAATTAGAGAGAGAGAGAGATGGGAGACAATCTAAGGTTTGATCAAGGGGCTTGGAATCTTGAAGTTAAACTCAAGAATTAACCATAGATTGGGAAGATTGAGCTTCTAGGTGAGTGATTGATTATGAATTCGTAAGTTTGATATTGTAACTTTGTGAATTCAAGGCTTGATGATGATCAAGAACATAACTTGAATTGAATTTGTTGAATTTGGAGCTTGTGTAAACATGCATGTGCATAATTGTTGTAATTTTGTATGTTCAAGCATGAAGCATGTTGGGTATGAAGAATTGAGCACCAAACCTTACATGCATGAGTAATTTTGTGTAGCTTCATGATTTTGAACACCATTTGCACCATTTGAAATAGAAATAAAGTCAAAAATTGACATGCATGCATGATTGATGAAGTTATGAAAGTGGTGTGAAGCTTGAGCACATAAGTTTGGACCATACAAGATAAATGTGAATTTATTAGAGAATTAAATTGTGATTTTGAAGGATTCGGTCCCATATACTCATGTTCTCATGTGCTATAGTATATTTTGCATGTTTTGAACCAAGATTATGGGTTTTGGACCTTTGAAGGTCAAATTTGGACTTGAAGAACAATTCTGGAAAACCCAGAATTCATGATGTCTGCTCGAGCAGGGGGAACCGCCGCTTGAGCGTAAAATGCGAACTCCCAGAAGTTTTGCAGACATGGATGTCCGCTCGAGCGGGGTTATTCACGCTCGAGCGGGGAGCCATGTAGTGAGACTTTCAGCTCGAGCGTCCGAATTTACGCTCGAGCTTAAAAATGAGGTAACCAAAACTTTTGCAGACCTAATGGGTCCGCTCGAGCGGGGAAGTCCACGCTCGAGTGAGGACCCCTGTTTCTGAAATTTTGTAAGTATGTTATGTGTTTCATTTTCCGTCCTCTGTCACTTCTAAGTACTTTTAGGCATGCATTAAGCATTGTAAATGAGTTAAAAGGATAAGAATGAAGCCTAAAGAGGAATATGTGAATTAAGAACAGATTGAATTGTTTGTGACCCGTTGTGTTCATGGAATGTGTAGGGTCGAGCTCTAGGGAAATCATCCAGCCGATCACTGTGAGTAATATCTTAATAAAGATATCTGAAGTATGTTATTTGTCCAATTACTTACTTCTATGTAAGTCTTATAAGTTCGTTAATTCGAATGAAAGTATGAATTGGTCAAAGGCCAGTTTGACATGAATGAAAGTATGAATGGGCCAAAGGCCAGTTTGACATGAATAAAAGTATGAATGGGCCAAAGGCCAGTTTGACATGAATGAAAGTATAAATGGGCCAAAGGCCAGTTTGACATGAATGAAAGTATGAAAGGGCCAGAGGCCAGTCTGACATAAATGAATGGTTGGGCCAAAGGCCAGTTCGACATAAATGAAAGGTCGGGCAAAAGGCCAGTCTGACACGAATGAAAGGTTGGGCCAAAGGCCAGTTTGACATGAATGGATTGGGCTCGAGGCCGTCTGATGTGTTTGGAACCGCAGTTACTTGACCCATATATATATATATATATATATATGTACTAGATAGAAATATGAACTGGGCCTAAGGCCGTCTGTTGTATATCGCTCTAGTATATCTTCTTTATTTGATATTATTCACTGGGCTTTCACTCACGCTCATTCATGTGTCTGTAGGTGAGCCAAGGGAGGTCCAAACCTAGCCTCAGTGAAGTTTGTGAGAAACAGTCAAGGTTTTTGTAGAGTGTAGACACCCCATTTTTGACCGTCCTCAAGACTTGGACGTCACCGTTGGAACGCTCGGTGATTATCCATGTTTGTGTTCGTTTTGAGTTCCCGGAGGTCCCGGCTGCGCGTCGTGCCTCAGGACCTCTCAACCGGCTTGTTCTGTGCTTGGTTTTACACCAAGACTTGTGTGTTTTTGCATTCGAGGGTAGGGGGAGGTTTGTTAGCCATCCCTGAAGCCCACCGGCTGCCCCCACACCACACCAGCACTCCCTTTTGTCCATCGGCACTGTTTTCTCAAACACTTTGGCCGGTCGGCACTGTATGTTGCCGACCGGCACTTTTTTGTGCCGGTGACTGTTTTGGCCGGCCGGCGTGAACCCTTTGAACCCCTAAGGCATGGTGCATCCCAGCTGTGCCAGCTGGAATACACCCTCACACTCCCCCGTGCACAGGTGTGGCCATTTTGCACCCTTTGCACCTTTGCACCCTTTAAGCTTCTAGAAGCTTGCACCTTTGGCCAAGCTTCTTAGAGAAGCTTGGCCAGCTGTCTTAGCTTCTCCAAGAAGCCAAGGCCCCTTTGCACCTTTTGCCCCTTTTCCTTTGCTTAGCCATTAAGTCTTGTGGCTTAGTCTTGGCCTATATAAGCAACCCTTCTCTCCATTTGTTAGAGGTTAGCCATTTCCAACACAAAACCAGAGCTTATATCTATATATCTCTGATATATATCTATCTATATCTATATCTTCCCTTCCCTCATCCTTTGTGTGTGTTTCTTGGCCTAAATAGTGTGTTTTACCTTACTTTTGCACCATTACACACACTATTACACCTAGCTCCGAGATTGAGGGACTTGGAGGGTTGTTTGTTGTGATTTTGGACTGGTTTTGATCATTAGAGGAGGGCTGCACCACTTGTTCTTCAAGGAATCTTCAAGGGTAAGCATGTTGCTTTAGTTTCCCCAAACTTGCACTAGCTTTCTACCTATCTTGCTTTGTGTTTTTGGCTTTGTGTTTAACATAAAAAAGGCTTACATTTTCATGCTTAAGAACATTCATCAAGGGTGTTTTGTGGTTTGAGTGAAAGCTCACCCTCTTAGGCCTTTGTTTTGGCCATTTTGTTGCCTTTTCTTAAGGCTTTATTTGCTTGGTGTTCTTGGTCTTCTCACCACTGAAAACCAGTGAGTTTTCAGTGGTGAGGGAGATACTTTGAAGACATGAATAGGGGAGGGACACCCCTCTCCCCTTGGTCCCTTTCTTGCCTTTGTCTTTGGCTCACAAGGTAGCATGTATGCATACTTGCATTTGGCTTCATTTCAGAGTTTTCTTGGGTGTTTTAGGTCATATCTAACCTCTGTCCAAGGTTGGATTTGTACCCGTTAGCATGCTTCTCATACTTGTTTTGTAATGCTCTTTTATGCTTAGAAGTGTGCCATGCACCTAGGCCATGTTCTTTGCATGTCTTAGCCTAATTCCATGATAGTATTAGCATCATTTTGCCATGTTTAGAGGCTGTGGGCCACTGATTTCGTCACCTTTGGCATGCTTGACATGTTTGTTTTGCATGATGGCTTGTTAGTCTTGAGTATATGGTCCATGAACATGCATTGGTTAGGCTATTTAAGT
The DNA here is from genome assembly GCA_030407325.1 of Camellia japonica. Lineage (NCBI taxonomy): Eukaryota > Viridiplantae > Streptophyta > Magnoliopsida > Ericales > Theaceae > Camellia > Camellia japonica. The sequence goes on from JAPPVO010000007.1 coordinate 101,268,108, forward strand.
GATTTGGAGTCCTTTCATATGCTATTTCAGTCCCTATATCATGCCTATATGTTTCCATTTATCATCTTATTCATGCTTTGAAATGTTGCAATTTTATGCCTTGAAATAGGCCTTTTTCATGCTTCCATGTTTAGAGCATTTGGGCTGCCTTGTTGTTGGGTTTTAGGGCTCATTTCATTTGTTAAAATTTGTTTTTGGTGGTCTAATATATCCCATGAGTGGCCATGTTAATGGTAGCAAGGAGTGCTCCCTTTGTGCCTTAGCCTTAGACCCTTTGACTTGCATGTTTGCATAGGTAATTGGTCACCATTTTGGGCATGTTTTGCCACTATTTTGGGTTGGTTTGAGGGCTGCTCCATTGTGGTCTAGTCCACCATCACATGCTTGCCTCATGTCTATTGCTTAATTGATTCATTAAGTGTTGTAGTATGTTGGTCTTATTGCTTGGTTGGTCCATGTTTGCATGATATTTGCATCTTGTATACTCTAGCATTTTGTATGCTTAACATGGTAGTTGCATGACATTTGGTATGCTTGCATCCTAATTCCCATGTTGCATCATTTGAGCTATGTTGCATACATGCATTTCATGGCTTGGTTTGGGGTTGTCAAACCAAGCATAAGGGTTGAGGGAAGTTCACACTACAAGTGGTGCAACTTGTTTCAACTCTTGGTCCCCAAGGCCTTTGACCAAAACATGATAAGGTCTTGGTTTCATTTGTGTGTTTGCATGCATTTTTACAATAAAATGCAATCTTGGTTCCTTAGGCTATCATGCACCAAGATGCATAATTGATGGCCCAAGAACCAAGGGTCATGCTTCCTTGAGTCCCATACATGATAGGGAGCATTGACCATGCTTACATTTGCTCTAAAATCCATATCATGCACTGTCTGATTGCTGTTGCTGTCAAACTGTCCTTTGCAGGAATTTTGTGCCGACCGGCATTATATGGTGCCGACCGGCAAACATTTTGTGCCGATAACTTCATTCATGGCCGGTGACTATTGTACGCGGCCGGTGGGCATCCTATTCAGCCGATGATAATCCTCAGTGTTCAGGGAGCATGTCCTGAGACTCTGGCTGTTTTCCAGAGAGACAGGGCAGCAAAAGCAGAGGTAACAGTGTCATGATGCGGGTTTCCGGGCAAGTCGGATTCAAGCATGCATCATTCGCGCATCCCGAGGCGGGCGGCTGTGGCTACCTTTCCTTTTTGCATTTATTAGTTAAATAATTAGCAATTTTGTAATAATTTATTTATTCATTATTCGGACTGTATATTCTTTTGGTCCCTCCGGGCGAGGGCAAATCTGTAATAAGTGTGCGTGGGTGTGTGTATGTCTTCCAACCCCACGTCTTTCTTCCCTTTTATTTACCCGCTTATGATGGTAGATTAGGGCACGTTTACTTTAGCATACCTTATGCAATGCATGCGTGCATCCATACATTTGTTTATATGCACCGGGCTCGGTACATCATACAAACCGCATCGTGTTTTCAAATCTAACTTGAATACGTGCACCGAATGATTGCATTTCACCTGCCATGTTTAGGATAGCCGAGCCTGTCTAATTGCACTCTGTATGCGTTGCATTAGTCATCTTAACATGAGCTAGGTCATGCATGTTTGCTAACTAGTTTCTTGTTTTGGCACGGAGTACGATGTAAGTATTTTACGCTTTAGCATACCACATGCGTGTGAATGTTGCCATGACAGTATGCTTACCATGCGGCTAAGTGCTTATGTGAGATGAATTGTTTGAATGCCTGTGGGTGGAGGTTGGATTGCTTGAGTTGGAAAAACTCATTGAGATCTGTATTTTAGCCTACTTGCGAGTAGCAAAACCCAAAACGCTTTTCAAAACGAACGGATATGCGATGCTTATTTCCAAATTAGGCAATCTAGTCTATACTTGTTTGCTGTGCGCAGGACATAGTAATTCTAGGCTAATAATTGGTATAAGAGCACATAAACGTTTTCAAAATCGGATATCATGGTTAGTAGAGGCTGGTCTTCAGACCGGGCGAAAGGGGGTGCTCATAGCTGACCTTCCCCGATCGTACCCAAGCTCCCGAGCCAAGACATTTGGTGATGACGGACATGTGGCCTTCGGCACCGAGTCAGGGTTTCCTAAATTTCCCATTTTAAAATATTTAGGTGGCGACTCTGTATCTGGCAAAGCAGTCCATGTTTGGCACTTCTTTTCAAAAAAATCTGTTTTCTCAAAAACGATTTGCTGGATTTGGACTCTTTGGTTCAGATTTAGAACCGACACAAATCGAGTCCGAACTGTAACCCGTGAGTTCCCTCGCAGACCTGTTACAGAGAGTCAATCCAACGTCTCACGCACGAGACTTATTGTCGCCTCTTTTGTTCTTTTGATATAGTTTGGTTATGTTGGCGAAAACATCGGATTACTTTTGTATATAGACTTTGGATTTGACTGACTTAAACTTGAATGATCCTGTATGTATAGAACTATGTGTTATTACTTATCTTGACGTGAGTTATTAACATGTATATGTATGGAATGTCATGATGTGCATATAAGCACAGCTCTATGGACAAAGTTTTCAATTTGCTTCCGTTTGGCCCCTTTACTCTGATGAGTTATGTCTGGTTTGATTTGAAGCCGTAGGTAATCTCTTGAGTACTGGCTGGTTATGCCCTTAACCCATGGGGGCGGGTTCGGGTCATGACAGAGTGGTATCAGAGCACGAGTTAATAACTCACACACTTGCCCAAATGAGCAATAAGCGTCTAGAAAAGATCTAGGATGCATTCATGTGATAAGTATGAATCTGAAAGCATCAAGAATACGCTTAAATGTTTAATGTGAACGATTATATGTTATAAGTTTGTGATTTGCTTGCATTGCAAATTATTTGAATATGTATGCTCTTTAGTACATGCATACTTGTGAATCTTTTGTATAAAGTATAATGCAAGTTTAATCAGATGGTGAGAACAAGAGGTGATGAGATAGAGGAGTCCTCTACTGCCAGAATGGATAGAATGGAAAGCTTGATTCAAGAAATGGCAGAAACATTGAGGCAACAACAAGAGTGGCAACAACAGTGACAGCAACCACATCCTCCACCTCCACCTCCAGCACCACCAGTGCCAGACTTACAGAATGATGACCAAATAATAGCTCTCACCAAAGAGTTTAAGAAGATGAAACCGCCACAGTTCCATGGTGGATTAGATCCGTTGAAAGCCGAAGCATGGGTTCTCGGCATTGAAAAGTTATTTGAAGTGTTCCCTTGTTCGGAGACACAGAAAGTGCTTCTAGCCACCTTTATGCTAGAAGACGAAGCAAGAAGATGGTGGATGTTAATGCGTGAAAATCATAAAGATGTTGACTGGGCCAAATTTTTGGAAATTTTCTATGATAAGTACTTCTTGCAATGTGTCCGGGACAGGAAAAGTATCAGAGTTCATGGAACTAAAGCAAGACAGTATGACGGTGGCTGAGTATGAGGCCAAATTCACTGAATTGGCCAGGTTTGCACCACATGTGATTGATACTGATTATAAGAAAGCGAGGCATTTTGAAGGTGGGCTTCGAAGCGACATTTTAGAAAGGGTGAATGTTTTGAAGCTGGAAACCTATATTGGGGTGCTAGACCGGGCCATAATATTAGAAGCTAACATAGCTAGACAGGCTAAGTCAACAACTGACTGGAAATGCAACAAAAGGCCAGGCTTCTTTTCAAAGAAGAGATTTTCGAAAAAGCAAAACACGGGTGTAGACACCTCATTTTTGACCGTTCTCGAGACTTGGTTGTGCTTGCAGGTACATCCAACCACTAGTTCAATTGCTTGTTGAGTACTCGACTTTCGCGGCGGAATGTCACAGGTTTGAGCTTTCCAAACCCTGTATCCTTTCTGCCCCATTCTTGGACCATGTGTTGGCCCTTCCAGCATGCTCCTTTTGGTGCACTGCCGGCCATCCTCTACCAGTGCTGGCCTTGTATTTGTCCTTACCGGCCATTGATGAAGCCTGCCGGCCATCAATGAGGCACTGCTGGCCACCACTGATGGCCGGCAGAACACTTGTCTCAGTAGGTTTCACGCCAGATCTTTTGAGCCAGCTGGTTTTCACTCATCCCTTCTCCATACACATGTATGGAGGGATGAAGCTCTTTTCAAGCTTGTTTAACAAGCTTTGCATTGTCTTCTTCTATGTAAGGAGAGGCCATTCCTCTCTATCAGATGTTGAGCAATTTTTGAGAAGTTGTATCTCTCTCTCTCTCTATATATATATTTCTCATTCTCTCTCTCTATCTTGTGTTTGTTTGTGCTCTAAAGTCCATTTTTCTTGCACTTTTGCACTACAACACTTGTGATACACTACCATCTTTGAGCTGAGATTCTTGGGAGTGTTACTTGAGCTCTAAAAGTTGGTTTTTGGCCTCAGAGGTTGCTGGTTTCGAAGTTGAGCTTCAAGGGTAAGTATATTCCCCTTTTAAGCTTTTATTTGTATCTCATTTTGGCCATCCTTGCATATTGTTTTAGGCCTTGCTTTCAACTGAAAACATTTCTGTATTTAAGTGCTTTTGATGATTGTTTAGGGCCTTTTTGGTGTTGAGGGTCTTCCACCCTTTTGTGTGCCTTGTTTGGCCTTATTTTGTGACATGTCTTAAGGCCTTTGAGTTAGTCTTTACTTGGCCTTTTAGCCACTGAAATCCAGTGGATTTTTAGTGGTAGGCATCTGGTTTTGAGGCCTCAAATCATAGAGGGGTGACCCCCTCTCTTCTTGTTTTGTTTGCTTGTATTTTTGTCCTATCAAAGGAGCATGTATCTCTATACCTTTGAGGCTTGGTTCAGGCACTTTTTTGTGACTTTTAGGACCTGCCTTGACTCTGTCTATGGCTGGTTTGGTCACCCCTTGCATGCTTCTTGTATGTGTAGTGTAATCCCATTTGTGGCTCATCAAAGTAGCATGTCTTTCTTGCATGTATGGGCTCCATTTTAGTAGGTTTTTGGCCATAATTTGACATGCCTTAGATCTATTTTGGGTTGGCTTTGTCACTCCATGCATGCATAATACACTTGTAGTGTAAATCTCATAAACTAGTCTAGTATGCTTCATGAAGTAGCATGTCTTTCTAGCTTATGTTGAGTCCATTCCAGCATGTATTTGGTGTTGTTTTTCCATTTCATACCTCTGATTAGGTTTGTTTTGGTTGGCCCTTGCATGCCTCATGCACTTGTAGTGCAATTCCATGAATTAGCCTAGTATGCCTCATGCTTTAACATGTCATTCTAGCATGCTTTTGGCTTAGTTCTGAAAAGACTTTGTTCATGTTTTATCATGTTTAAGGTCTGATTTGTGTTGATTTGGTCATACATGACTTGCTTTGTATAGCCTTGGTTCAATCTAGCTTGTTGGCTTTGTGTATTGAGTCCACTAGCATGTGTTACTTGGCCTATTTCAATGATTTGGCATCATTTGTTATGTTATTTCAGTCCATGTAGTGTGGCTATACACTTGCATTTGTCACTTATTCAATGCGTTGGAGGGTTTGCCCTTTATGCCTTAACATGAATCATTGCGTATGCCTTCATGCCTTAGCTTGCGAGCCAACATTTCAATGTGTTTTTTGGGATTATTTCACCATGATATAACTCTAATTTTTGTTGGTTGAGTCATCCCATGCTTGGTCTTAATAGGTGTAGTGTAATTCACCTTATTTGCCTTGTATGTATCATGCCTCATGCTCACCATGCTAACTTGTTTTGGCTTCCTTCCATGCATGTTTTAGTATCATTTTGACATGTTCTAGGACTATTTTGGGTTGCCTCGACCATATGCTTCATGCTTTGTATAGTTGTAGTGTAATTGGCCTTGCTAGCTTTGTGTTTTGATGACTCATGCATGCTATCTTTGAGCTATTTAGATGATTTGGCATCATTTAATACTTCATTTCAGAGCATGTAGCATTGCCATGTTCCCACTTCTTTTAACCTTTGAGTGCCTCTAAGGGTTGGGCATTTGTTGCCTTGTTTTGGCTTAGCTTGTATGCTTGCATGCCTAGGTCTTTGAGCCTCCATCTTAGCATGTTTTGGTCTTTGTTTAGACCCATTTAAGCTCTATCCATGTTTGGTTCAATCATTTGTGCCATGTATTGCATGCCCTTTGTGTAGTCCCTTTAATGGCTTTGTGCCTTAGGCCCTCTTGCATGCTTTACTTGTGTTGTTTGAATGATTTGGCATCATTTCACACTTGATTTCAGAGCCTTTAATGTTGTTACACTTCCATGTTTATCGCTTCTTCATCATGTTTGAGAGTTGTGTTCTTAGGCCTACTTGGTAGGCCAATGCATGTGCATGCATACCTTACCCTTTTGAGCCTTAATTTCATCCATTGGCCACTGATTTGGGCATGGCTGAGGTCTACCCATTTTTGGTTTAAGTCCATCTTTGCAAGTTGTTGCATGCTTATCCATCTTGTATGTTGTTGCATGCTTATTACATTACATGTTTGCGTTTTGCATGCTTGGTACCTCGCATGTTTGCATGTCTAGGTTGCATTGCATTTTGCATGTTTGTTACATTACATGGCATCTCCATGTTGCATGCATTGCATTGTGTTTGGCTTGGGTGTTAAGCCAAACACGAGAAACGAGGGACGTTTCATACTTGAAGTGATGAAACGTGCCTCAATTCTCGGTCGTCCATGCACTTGATTAAACATGATAGAGTTATAGGCATTTATGTGCTTTTGTGCATTCATTTTACATTTAAATTTGCACATGTTGGATCTTTGGCCATCATGCATCAAGATGCGTGATTGATGGTCTTGGATCCGATTATGCCTCTTCCTTGATGTTTTGAGGTGATATGGGGTAGCATAGTGCGTACATACCCTTGGGAGACCCTCCATTTTCTCTATTTTGTGCTCTGTTGCAGCTTGGTGTCACAGCACACCAATGGCCGGTAGTGCCTTGCAGATGGCCGGCAGACTTTCATTCTTGGCCGGCAGTACCTGCCCTTGGCTGGCAAGGGGGTCGGCAGAAGCTCCTCATGGTCGGCAGGCCACTGGTGCACTCCTCAGCACTATTTTGGTAAGATCCAGCAGTTAGTTCTCAGCACTATTTTGCATCTAGACTGAGTAGACCTCTAGAATTATTGCCATATCTGCTATGTGTATCTGTTCCATCTGGGGAATCTGTATTGTGTGAATCTGTAAATCGTTTTTGTGACATGCGAATTGGGAATGCTATTTTGTATGTGGATTTGTTGTCCTTGAACTTTAGGCACTTTGATATAATTCTGGGCATGGATTGGTTAACCAAATATTGTGCCACCATTGATTGTGTAACAAAACGGGTTGTGTTTAGACCACCAAAACAGGAAGAAATTGTGTTTGTGGGTAACAGAGTAGTGCCTCCACCTTATTTGATATCTGCAATGAAAGCATGTAAATTAATCAGGAAAGGATGCCAGGGTTATTTGTGTTATGTGCTATCTGAATAATCTGTGAATATTAAATTGAACAGTATCCCTATTGTTAGAGAATTTCTAGATGTGTTACCAAATGAACTACCAGGGGAATTGGTGGACAGGGAGATAGAGTTTACAATTGAAATTATGCCAGGCACCCAGCCTATTTCCAAAACTCCCTACAGAATGGCTACTGTTGAAATGAAAGAACTAAAAGAACAGTTGCAAGACCTGCTTGACAAAGGGTTTATCAGACCTAGCACTTCAACATGGGGTGCACCAGTGTTGTTTGTGAAAAAGAAAGATGGAACTTTGTGTCTGTGCATCGACTACCGAGAATTGAACAAGGTAACGATAAAGAATAAATACCCCCTATCTCGTATTGATCACCTGTTTGATCAGTTGCAGGGATCACAAGTGTTTTCCAAAATTGATTTGAGGTCCGGGTACCATCAGTTGAAAGTAAAGGCAGAAGATGTTGAGAAAACCGCATTCAGAACGAGGTATGGTCATTTTGAATTTCTTGTTATGCCATTTGGGGTGACTAATGCTCCGGCAGCGTTTATGGACCCAATGAACCGTATCTTTAAGACCTACCTTGATGAATTTGTTATAGTTTTTATTGATGATATTTTGATATATTCAAAGAATAGACATGAACATGAACAATATCTGAGAACTGTGTTACAGATACTTAGAGAAAAGAAATTATTTGCTAAACTAAAGAAATGTGAATTTTGGTTGGATGAAGTTATCTTTTTAGGGCATGTGATCAACAAGGAAGGAATTTCAGTGGACCCCCAGAAAATAGAGGCAATTGTGAATTGGCCTACACCGACAAATGTAACAGAGGTCTGCAGTTTCATGGGTTTGGTTGGGTATTGCAGGAGATTTGTGAAGGATTTCTCAGAAATAGCTGTACCTCTTACTCAGTTGACATGCAAGGGGCAACCATTTGAATGGGATGACGAAAGAGAATCTGTCTTCCATGAACTGAAAACAAGATTGACCACTGCACCAGTTTTGACACTACCATCAGGTACGAAGAACTTTGTGATTTTCAGTGATGCATCTTATAAAGGTTTGGGTTGTGTATTAATGCAGAATGGAAAGGTATTGCTTATGCCTCCCGGCAGTTGAGGCCACATGAGAAGAACTACCCAACACATGATTTAGAATTGGCCGCAGTTGTTTTTGCTTTGAAAATCTGGCGGCGTTACTTGTATGGGACGAAATGTGAAGTCTACACGGATCACAAAAGTCTGAAGTACTTCTTTACACAGAAGGAGTTGAACATGCGACAGAGGAGATGGCTTGAACTAATAAAAGACTATGATCTTGAGATTCAGTACCACCCCGGGAAAGCTAATATAGTTGTTGATGCCTTGAGTAGAAAATCAACGGGGAGTATGGCTTGTTTGCTTACTGCACAGATAGAAATCTTGCAAGACTTTGAGAAGTCTGAAATTGAAGTCGTATTGTGTGAACAGGGAGGATTGATAGCCGCTATTTCAGCCGAACCGGCGATCATTGATGAGATTAAATGGAAACAAAAAGAGGATGAATTCCTCAATAAAGTGATTGATGAATTTGAGACAAGCCGAAAGCAAAGTTCAGCATTGAAGGCGAAGTGTTGAGATTTCGAAACCGAATGTGTATCCTTGATGTTCCAGAACTAAAGAAAAGGGTTTTAGATGAAGCCCATAAATCAGTGTTTGCCATGCATCCGGGTAACAATAAAATGTATCGGGATCTGAAACAAAGCTATTGGTGGCCTAAAATGAAGAAAGAGATTGTAGAATATGTGTCCAAATGTCTTCAATGTCAGCAAGTTAAAGCTGAACATCAGAAACCAGGCAGTCTACTTCAACCCCTCCCTATTATTGAATGGAAGTGGGAACATGTGACTATGGATTTTGTTGTTGGTCTACCCCGAACACCTCGAGGTATGGATTCTATTTGGGTTATAGTTGATAAACTGACTAAGTCTGCATATTTTTTACCCGTTAGAACTATATTTAATGCTTATAGACTGGCTACAATATATGTTGATGAGATTGTCCATTTACACGGAGTTCCGGTATCTATTGTGTCGGATAGAGATCCGAAATTTGTATCTAGATTGTGGAAGAGTTTGCAGGGAGCTATGGGGACAAAACTGAGATTTAGTACTGCATTTCATCCACAGACAGATGGGCAATCAGAACAGACCATACAGATATTAGAAGATATGTTGAGAATGTGTGCCTTAGATTTTCAGGGGAGTTGGGAAGACTATTTGCCACTGGTAGAGTTTGCGTACAATAACAGCTTCCACTCCAGCATCGGTATGGCACCATACGAGGCATTGTATGGTAGAAGGTGTAGGTCACCAATTTGCTGGACAGAAGTCGGGGATCGAGCTTTACTTGGGCCTGAAATTGTACAAGACACTTCAGAGAAGATCAAAATGATCCGACAAAGGCTCAAAACAGCTCAGGACCGACAAAAGAATTATGCAGATGTTCGAAGAAGACCTCTCAAGTATGAGGTTGGTGACCATGTGTTCATCCGTGTGACTCCGATGAAAGGCCAAGTCAGGTTTGGAAAGAAGGGCAAGTTGTCGCCCCGTTACATTGGGTCGTTTCAAATTCTGGAAAGGCTTGGTCCAGTTGCTTACAGAGTCGCCTTGCCACCTGGATTTGAGCAAATCCATAATGTGTTTCATGTGTCAATGTTAAGGGGTTATCTTCGAGATCCGTTTCATGTGGTTGATTATCACCAGGTAGATCTTGATGAAAATATGGAGTACGCTGAATGGCCGGAACGAATCATTGACTGGCAAGTGAAGCAATTGAGAAGCAAGTCCATCCCAATGGTGAAAGTGGAATGGAAAGAACACTATGCGATGGATGTCACATGGGAAAAAGAGAATGAAATGCGACTACGCTATCCACATTTGTTTCCCGACGAAGGTAAAATAAGTTTGAAGGACCAAACTTCCTAAAAGGGGCAAGACTGTGATAACCCTGTTCCGTATTATGCTAATTGATCTTTATTATGAATGTGATTATGTGTTTGATATGATTTTGAGTGCCATTTATGTGAATATATGTGGTTTTGAATTTCTATCTGTTCACCGTAGGAAAATCTGTTTGATTATCTGCTTCGAAATTTAAATTGAAGGCCTTATCGGCCAGAGAAACCGAAATTGACTGCACCTTTGTGATTAGCGTAATTTTTAGAGCCTACGGTGAAATTTAATAAAAAATTGATTCGGATCAAAATAATTAGCTCGAAAACGATTAACTAAGTACTATTAATTAGCTATGATCTAATTTGATTAAGTGGGGCTATAAAAAGGGCCATTATATACTCAATTACTCCCTTTTAATTCAATTTGGCTGAATTTAGCTCTCTAGGAGTGAGAGATCCGAAATTAGAGAGAGAGGGGGGAGACAATCTAAGGTTTGATCAAGGGGCTTGGAATCTTGAAGTTAAACTCAAGAATTAACCATAGATTGGGAAGATTGAGCTTCTAGGTGAGTGATTGATTATGAATTCGTAAGTTGGATATTGTAACTTTGTGAATTCAAGGCTTGATGATGATCAAGAACATAACTTGAATTGAATTTGTTGAATTTGGAGCTTGTGTAAATATGCATGTGCATAATTGTTGTAATTTTGCATGTTCAAGCATGAAGCATGTTGGGTATGAAGAATTGAGCACCAAACCTTACATGCATGAGTAATTTTGTGTAGCTTCATGATTTTGAACACCATTTGCACCATTTGAAATAGAAATAAAGTTAAAAATTGACATGCATGCATGATTAATGAAGTTATGAATTTGGTGTGAAGCTTGAGCACATAGTTTGGACCATACAAGATAAATGAGAATTTATTTGAGAATTAAATTGTGATTTTGAAGGATTCGGTCCCATATACTCATGTTCTCATGTGCTATAGTATATTTTGCATGTTTTGAACCAAGATTATGGGTTTTGGACCTTTGAAGGTCGAATTTGGACTTGAAGAACAATTCTGGAAAACCCAGAATTCATGATGTTCGCTCGAGCGGGGGAACCGCCACTCGAGCGTAAAATGCGAGCTCCCAGAAGTTTTGCAGACATGGATGTCCGCTCGAGTGGGGAGCCATGTAGTGAGACTTTCAGCTCGAGCATCCGAATTCAAGCTCGAGCGTAAAAATGAGGTAACCAGAACTTTTGCAGATCTAATGGATCCGCTCGAGCGGGGAAGTCCACGCTCGAGCGGGGACCCCTGTTTCTGAAATTTTGTAAGTATGTTCTGTGTTTCATTTTTCGTCCTCTGTCACTTCTAAATACTTTTAGGCATGCATTAAGCATTGTAAATGAGTTAAAAGGATAAGAATGAAGCCTAAAGAGGAATATGTAAATTAAGAACGGATTGAATAGTTTGTGACCCATTGTGTTCATGGAATGTGTAGGGTCGAGCTCCAGGGCAAATCATCCAGCCGATCACTGTGAGTAATATCTTAATAAAGATATCTGAAGTATGTTATTTGTCCAATTACTTACTTCTATGTAAGTCTTATAAGTTCGTTAATTCGAATGAAAGTACGAATAGGCCAAAGGCCAGTTTGACATGAATGAAAGTATGAATGGGCCAAAGGCCAGTTTGACATGAATGAAAGTATGAATGGGCTAAAGGCCAGTTTGACATGAGTGAAAGTATGAAAGGGCCAAAGGCCAGTCTGACATAAATGAATGGTTGGGCCAAAGGCCAGTCTAACATAAATGAAGGTTGGGCCAAAGGCCAGTCTGACACGAATGAAAGGTTGGGCCAAAGGCCAGTTTGACATGAATGGATTGGGCCCGAGGCCATCTGATGTGTTTGGAACCACAGTTACTTGACCCATATATATATATATATATATATGTATGTACTAGATAGTAATATGAACTGGGCCCAAGGCCGTGTGTTGTATATCGCTCTAGTATATCTTCTTTATTTGATATTAGTCACTGGGCTTTCGCTCACGCTCATTCATGTGTCTATAGGTGAGCCAAGGGAGGTCCAAACCCAGCCTCAGTGAAGTTTGTGAGAAACAGTCAAGGTTTTTGGAGAGTTAGCCCAACGTCTCACGCACGAGACTTATCTTTGCCTCTTTTGTTCTTTTGATATAGTTTGGTTATGTTGGCGAAAACATCAGATTACTTTTGTATATAGACTTTGGGTTTGACTGACTTAAACTTGAATGATCCTGTATGTATAGAACTATGTGTTATTACTTATCTTGACGTGAGTTATTAACATGTATATGTATGGAATGTCACGATGTGCATATAAGCACAGCTCTATGGACAAAGTTTTCAATTTGCTTCCGTTTGGCTCCTTTACTCTGATGAGTTATGTCTAGTTTGATTTGAGGTCGTAGGTAATCTCTTGATTACTGGCCGGTTATGCCCTTAACCCATGGGGGCAGGTTCGGGTCATGACATAAGGTCTCCTAGACCAGAGATGCAGAGGGAATGCACAAAACAATGCTAAACGGATGCACAAAACAGTGCGATACAAGAGTGAATGCACAAAATGGTGCTATACAGGTGCACAAGACAGTGCGATGTGGATTAAATGCACAAAACAGTGCGATGCAAGGGAATGCATGAAACGTATGTGAATGCACAAGACAGTGCAATATGCAAAGTGCACAAAACAGTGCGATACAAGGTGCACAAAACAGTGCAAGTAAGGTGCGCAAAAAAGCGCGATGTAATGCACTTTCTAGACAAGAGATACAAGCATTTTCTATGCAAGTATAGGAGCATGTAATGGAATGCACAAGACAGTGCGATGCACAAGAAAGCGCGAGTGTAAACTGCACAAAACAGTGCGATGCGCAAGAAAGCGCGAGTGATAAACTGCACAAAATAGTGCGATGCGCAAGAAAGCGCGAGTGTAAACTGCACAAAACAATGCGATGCGCAAGAAAGCGCGGGTGTAAACTGCAAAAAACAGTGTGATGCGCAAGAAAGCGCGAGTGTAAAGTGCACAAGAAAGCGCGATGCACAAGAAAGCGCGAGTGTAAACACAAAGTGTAAGTGCACAAGACGGTGCGAGTGAGGTACAATGCACAAGAAACTGCGAGTGAGTTAAAATGCACAAGAAAGTGCGATAAAATGCATGTTCTATGCGAGTATGGAAGAGTGCATTTTCTATGCAAAAGATACGAGCATTTTCTATGCAAGTATGGAGGAGTGCATTTTCTATGCAAAAAATACGACCATTTTCTATGCAAGTATGGGGGCATTTTCTATGCATGAAACAAGAGTATATTCTATGCAACATGGAAATCATATTCTATGCATGAGGCAAGCACATTCTATGCAAGAATCATAAACGATGCGCGGCACGCATGCAACAGAAGCGTATATGAAAGTGCACATTCTATGCAATAGAGGGGCATCAGATATGTACTTTGGTGCCTCCGACTTACCTCTCAGAGGACTTGGCAACATGCTCAGCTCAAAAGGGTACACCATGTTCATATTGGCGAGAGATAACATCTGCATGTGAAAACCAGGGATGCCACTTTTCTTCTCGATCATATTCACAACTTTCCCTATTCTCCAACGGGGAGGCAGACTAGGTTGGTTCAGTATCCAGAATTGAGGCGCATACCCGCTACCTCAACCTATGGGGCTTCCATACAGATTTCAAGCCGGGGATACACCCCTGGGTATTTAAACCAGACTTTAGTCTCGGAAATCTCGAACCTTTGCGTTCTAGGCATCAGCCATTCGAACTCTAGTTTTCGCCATCACAGTTGGTCTCCTAGGAACTCATTGCAAACACAGCCAAGATGCCTCTGGCAGGGATGGTACTCAGGGAGAGCACTTTGATTGCCGTTCTGGCTTTGAAGCAGGCTTGAGCCTGAGGTAGAGGCACAGTCATACTTCGGAGCATTGACAAGGCCTGAAGAGGTACATATGAATGCAATCTCGGAACTTTCTGAAGTTGAAACAAACTCAGATGCTCCAATTTTCCCTCTTTTCTTTTGCTTCGCAGTCCAGAACCTATATAGCTTCAGATAGGTCCTGGTTTTACTATTCTCACATGACTTGGGTTGAACCCTGCAGTTTTATGAAAGAACAAATCCTGTTTTGTACATTTATGGAGAATGGCACAGCACTCTTAGCACAAAATGATTTATTTTTGAAATTGAAATTGAGAAAAGAGTTCTCGACCGGGTATTGAGCCTACGACTGACCACAGTCAAAACGACTCAACAAAGGAAAAACAACATAAACACATCTATAGACACTCAAAACGACTCAAAACAAGAATAAAAAACAACAAACACAACACATGAACGTGTTCCAATGGCGAGAGACCTCTCAGTTCACAAGGAGCCCACAGCTTCTCCGGGTATTGTTTCCCACCCTTTCTTATTTGTGATTCTCACATCACTCTGGTACTCAATCTTTTTTTCTCTGAAAAGCCCTTTTCTCACTTTTCTCTCAGCGCACATCTCTCTATTCTTCAATCTCTCTTATTTTGTATCCCTTCCCTGGGTGGTTGATGGATAAACAAGAATGTTGTGGGCTCTTGCCCCTAGTATTCAACTAGATTCTTCTTCTTTACTCACAACTTGTGAGCTTCTCCCACAGAGGGTTTGCGGTGCGACCCGATACGCAGCATATCTGCAATTGACATCGGTTGACGACACCCCTGGCTTAGCTTGATTGTCCCACTGGCCAGGTATACAATTGATTGGCCTTACACATTGCGTTTTCTACGCTCTCATTCCGGGTCAGACGCTAATTTGGGTGTGATCGTCCGAATGAAGGAACCGAACATCCCACTCCATTTCCAGTTCGTGCTTCACACTCGGCTTGATACCTCGCTGCTTAGAGGATGAGAAAGCTTTCGGTCCTTTGCTGTTAGCTTCAGTTATGCCCTTTTTGGCGAACATGGTGCCCTTTCTAGCAAGTATGGTGCCTTCTCTGGCAAGTATGTTGACAGTAGTAAAAAGATAGAAAACTTGACTGAACTGTGCCCCTAGTTCATCATTTTGACCATTTTTTGTTTTAGCTTTCTACGAAAACAATTTTGATCAATATGAGAGTTAGATTATCATACTTGTTTGATTTTCTGATTTGAAATCATGCAAGTCAGGCTATGAGCATTGAAAAGTTTCCTTTTTTGGGTCCAAGAAATGGTCCAGTTTTGGAAAAAATAGAATAATTTTTGAGAAAATTAGTCAACCTCATTAAAAATCCTCAAAACTATTTTTACAAATGGCCACTGCTCGACCAACACGGAATCTACTCTTGAGATGCACAACCTCGGACCCAAAACAATAGAAAATTGCCCCTTGTTTGAATAGCACCGCAGCACACTGAACGACAACGGAAAGTTGCCCCTTATTTGAATAGTACCGCAGCACACTGTAACCAGTTCTCATAATGAGGGTCACAACCAAACTCTTGGATACAGAAATGACAAAAATTATCAGAACCATTACATGGACACAGTCGATTTGGAAGTGTTTATGGCTGGACTTCAGAATAAAGTTGCCTACGTATCCCAAACATGGGAATCAAGCCTGACGTAGTTCCAGGTTAAGGTACACTCGGGTATTAACCTCTCCTTTTGCGCTCTAACTTTTGCCAAGGCCGCCCTTCCGAGTTTTCAACCTTGCGAGCTCTGTTTTTCTTTTCTTTTCATTCTTTTCATCTTTTCTTTTCTGTTCTTTTTCTTTTCTTTTTTTTGCTTTTTCTTTTTCTTTTTCATCTTTTTTTTTTTTGCTCTAACTTTTGCCTGGGTCGCCCTTCTGGGTTTTCGGCCCAGCAAGCCTCTCAAGGATAGAAAAGTTAACTTGTCCATGTTGATCGGTTTGAGATCTCAGAGCCATCTGAATCCAGGAGAATGGCTGCTGTTCGCTAATGATGTAGAAGTCCATCCAACGGGGGCTGTAGTTGCCCCTATTGTTGTGGATAGGAACTCGATTGTCCTTTAGTGAAAACTTTATTCTTTTTTCCATTCTGGGATTTGGCATTCTTGTCGATCTTTGTTAGCTTGAGAAATGTCCCAATTTTTGACTCTTCGAGCACATCTGACATTTTTTCGCCCTTAGTTCAAGGGATGCTTCTCATCCAGCTAAGCTTTCTTTTGATCATATCTGACCTTCTTGCCCATAGTTCGAGGGCTGCTTCGAATTTGGCCTGGCAAGCCTCCTTTGATGTCAAACAACCTTATTGCCCCTTGTTCATGGGCTGCTTAAAATCTGGCCATACAAGCCTCACATTGTGATTTGATCGTTGAACATTCTGAATCCAAGTTCAAAGTTTGAAAGCAAAGGGGTCGAGTCTCGAGGCCGAGGGTGATCCTATGCTGCACAATCTCAAGATCAATTCCATACATGTCTTCGCAGGACCACACAAAACATTTTTTGAAATCTTTTAAGAAAGCGACTAGTTGTTCGCGCTGAAGACAATGTAGAACCAATCTGGATCAAGCAAGGATCATTCTCAGTACTCACATTAACAAGCATGATCACATTCATTAAGGGCTTAGCATGCCTCTCTTTTTTTCAATTGAATAAATTTTTACAAATCCCGAGGAATTCCTCCCTTTTTGTTTTCATCATAGCGTTCAAAAAGTTTTTAAAAACTTAGGCCAATGCAATGATTTCAAGGCACAGAAAAGTAGGTGAAAGCACTGCCATTTCATTCAGATCTTCTGGCACAACTGGCTTCAATGGCAGAAGCAGACGCAAAAGCAAGAGTGAAAATCAATACTGTTTTGTTCAGATCCTCTGGCGCAACTAGCTTCAATGGCAAAACAGACTCAAAAGAAAGAGTGTAAAATACAAACACAAAACAAGATAGTGATGTCCGAGGTAACACACCCGAAATCACCGGACTCTAACATAACAGGACTGACTCGATACAAAAAGACTGACTCAATACAACACAACAAAACAGACCCAATACCCAAGTCAGAAAGTAAAGTAAACAGCATTTGGACATTGCTTAAAACAGTGCGTGCCGTCCCTACATCCGAAGTAAAATGAGCGCCATCGACAGCTGGTTCATCCCCTGATCAAATGATCACATTATCCCCCAAGTTCACTGACCTAGTGCCGATAGACTTTGTAGGACCTGGCGCGACGATGACCTTTTTATCCATCAGATCTTGTATTTCGTGGTGAAGACGAAAACACATGTCAGTGTCATGGCCGGCTTGTTGATGAAAGGCACAGTACTTAGCCGGGTTGTGGGAGAGAGAAAGTTTATTCGGTAATGGCCGTGGCTCCAGGGGCTTGAGATGGCCTTGTCCTATAAGGATTTGGAAAGCTTTGGACAAAGTCATGTAGAGGGGATGGAAGACCCTCTGACCTCGAGGTTGGTACTTCAAGGTTTGTGGATTTTTGCTGGATACACCAGCAAAGGGATTGGTAGGTGCTGACTGGGTCTGCTGATCTCTTCTGAGTGCAGGATTAGAGCTGAAAGGAACGCTCCTAGTATGACGGCCCTTCTCCTGGCTCGCCCCTTGATTCAAACTGCTCTCATTCTGAATGGTAAAAGTGTCATCAACAATCTTTGCAAAAACTACAATCACTTGTTGTTTGTTCAGCCCTTCGACTTTCAAAGCCTCAACAGCCCACTAAAGGTGTTCATGGGGACCAATGTTTGCCCCTACCTTGTTCTTACCACCTACCTCCACTTTCCCAAGGGATTGGCCTTCTTCCAATGCAAACCGTCCCAAGATTGGGAAGCCTTTTGGCATGAAATTTCTGGCATGTGATGTGGTCGATGACGGAGCCAATATCCCAAAGGCCAAATCTGCCACAGTTCTTTGAAGATCTTCAATCATCCTCATCAGCTCAGAAGTAATGGGTTCACGGGTTTGGGATGATTGCGGTTCGAGTGCATTCATCATGCATAAGTCCATGCTTTCCGGGATAAACACCTCAGGCTTGGATAGATGGGCCGGGGTGATGTATATGCTCGGGTTGTAGGCAGATGACAATATATGGATGAGGTTGAGGTAGGCAGGAGATGTTTGGTCATTGGGGTCTGGAGGTGGAGCTATCGTCTGATTGTCGATGAGATTCTGGACCTCATGACGAAGGCGGTAGCAACGATCGGTGCCATGACCGCGTTGTTGATGATACACGTAGTATTTGGAGGGGTTATGTCTGGCAGGGAGTGGGTCAGGCAAAGGTTGAGGATCAAGGGGTTTGAGATACCCTCTTTCCATCAAGACTTTTAGTGCGCTAGTCAAGCTCATATAGAGGGGGGGTGAAAGTTCTGCCCTGAGCTCGGGCTGGGCCGGCTGTTTGTAGGCTTGGACTGGCAAAAGGGTCAGCTATGGCGACTGTATTGATCTCAATGGGTTTGGGAATAGTGCTACTACCAGCATTGGTACTCCTTGCAAAAACCCTCCTTATCGGTTCACTTGTTCTGGAAATGATCCCACTGTTGAACGCATTCTTGATCTGAACCCCCAATTCATGCAAACTTTTGAAAGTGGATAGTGGAACGACTATCAACTTTTGCAACATATCAAGCTCAAGGTTGCGCACCATCATCTGCACTTGATCCCTCTCAGAAGGCCGATCTGTCATCTATACTGCCTTTGCTCTCCATCTTGCAAGAAATTCCACAAAAGGTTCTGTAGGATTCTGATGGGTTGCTTCAAGCTCTTGGGTGGTCATTTCAACTTGGGTATTGTAAGAATATTGATCAACAAAGGCCTCAGCTAATTCTTCCCAGTTCTGCTTCATTGTATTCTCCAACTTGGCATACCAAGCGGCTGCTACACTCGACAGGGTTCTTCCATACAGAGAGTTTTTGTGGCTTAGTCAGACCCATCGGCTTTAGGACATCCAAGAAAAGCCGGATATGTACCATAGGATCTCCAGACCCATCGAAACGGTCAATATGTGGCATTTTCAATATGTTTAGGAGCTGTACGGCAGCCTCGGTGTACCCATCCTCAATGTCGGGAATGGAGTTAAGGCCCTGTGCCTTTTTGAATTGCTTCTCAAGGTTCGCAATTTTCACCGCGGTCGGATCAAGATCATTAGCCTCAAGGAGATGAAGCCTCTCATTAGGTTGCACCAGGGGTCTGAAAACCTGAGCTTGAGGCAACCTTTTTCGCGGATCTGGACCCTGCAAATCTTCAGCTGGCAGAAGTGGGTCAAAGTTCGGCTGGGGTCCCGAAGTTGGATGTGAGGCAGATGCCCCAGATGGGCGTTGCGTTTTAGCATTGGTCTCATCCTGCATGGTAGTTCCCTGATTTAACGCTGCTATCAAGGCCACAAATTCTTTTGAACCCTGTGCCATCACGGGTCTGCTGATGATGTGACTGGTGACTGTCGGATCAGTTGAACCGGTGAGCCCTGACTGGCCTATCTTTGCCTTGCCTCAGTGAAGGAACACTGGTTGCCCTTGAACTCAATCTCTGACCTGACAAAGTCTATCAACACAAGTCCAATGTACCCAGGGGATATTGGAGCCTTCTGAAGCTATAGTTCCAGGACTACCTTACAAAAGAGAAAACAGACAGCATCTCAGCCTGATTTCACTAGAACGGACATGAGCATAGCTGAATGACTGTGCTCCCTACAGAATTCTGCCCAAAATTCTACCTGTAAACTGATATCCTCAGGCCGATACTCAGACTTGCAACTGATACATATAACCTGTAGAGACGCATTCTGACAGCACATACCAAGCAAGTAAGAGCCAAAACACCCCTATGGTGGGTAGGGTTTCGCTGTCCTATTTTATCAGGAGCTAGGGTTTCACTACGCACAGAGCGGTTTCAAACAACCTACAATCGGGTAAGCAACTTGTCCTAGTTTGGAATGGTCTCTACGGCTTCCGACATGAACTAGGTCAAATGGTCAAAAAGGGTGCCTTGGTAAAAACCGAGGTTTGTGTTGCCATCGTGGCAGAGCCTGTAACCAGTCTGCCTTATGGTACGCTTTTTCAAGCAAGCCTCCGGCAAATCGTTTAGGAATAGCAGACGGCAAACACGGTGTCCTAGGCGCACCAATGCAAATGCAATGCAAAGAAACACATAAGTGTAAACAAAACAACATATCATGATGTTCGAGTCAAGTTTTCTAAATCCCCAGCAGAGTCGCCAGAAACTGTAGACCGCCCCGAACTTCGCTCCGCGCGTGAAGGCGCGAATCGTGTTCATAGCTACTATAGTTCGGACTCCTATCACGGTTTTGAATCTAATCTCACAAAGTGCAATGTAAGACTGATAAATCACCAAAGAGTCCAAATCCGGCAAATCATTTTAGAAAACTAATTTTAATCAAAAAGCGCCAAACATGGACTGCTTTGCCAAATTACAAAGTCGCCACCTAAATATTTTATTTTGGGAAATTTAGAAAACCCTGACTCGTGCCAAAGGCCACGTGTCCGTCATTACCAAAGTTGCCTCGGCTCGGGAACTTGGGTACGAGAGGGGAAGGTCCTGAAATGAGCACCCCCACTCGCCCAATCAAAGGATCGGCCTCTATTAACATGATATGTTGTTTTGAAAACACATGCGTTCTTATTCTGATTTATTAGCTAACTTACTACGTGATGTGCACAGCATACAAGTATAGACTAAATCACTCAATTTGGAACAAAACATCTCATGTTTGTTTTTCAAAAATGGTTTGAAGATGCTACTCGCAAGTAGGCTAAAACGTGGATTTGCCACCAAACAAGGTGGACTTAAAACATGATGATTTGCCACTCTCAAGTGGGCTTAAAACTCACATTTTGATAAATTGTTCCAATTCAAGTAATGAAGAATTCATCCACAGGCATTCATGCAGTTAATCAATTAAGCAATTAGCCTCATGGCAAGCATGCTATCATGGCAACACTCACCGAGTACTCCGAGCCAAAACAAAAACCGATTAAAAATCAGTGCATGATCCTAATGATACAAGATGCCTAATGCAACGCATGCAAAAATACAACTAGAATAGGCTCGGCTAGCTAAGATGACATATGAATGCAACACTCGATAACATGTTTTGACACGTATTCAAGTAAGGATTGAAATACGATGCAGTTTGAATGATGCGCCAAGCTCGGTGCATGCAATACGAATGAATGATGCAAACATGCAAGCATAAGGATGCTAATTGAAATATGTCCTACAACTAACCACTGAAAGCTGGTAAATAAAAGGGAGAAAGATGTGGCGTTGGAAGACATGCATCACACACACGCACACTTATTACAACATTTGCCCTCTCGACGGAGGGTCCGAATGAAACAAAAGCTAACTAGCTACGCTAATTAAGCTAACTATTACAAGCCACAACTAATTAACTAACTTAGCTAATTAATTATTACAACACAAATTAAACTAATTAATTACAAAACATGTAATTAACTACAACTAGCTAGTAAAGCGGTAAAGTGGCCTCGTGGGCGAGGGAGGCATGCATGCTCGGTCGTGTCCTCTCGGAAATCCACCGCCTTGCCTTAAGATGCCTCTGTTTGCACACCTTTAGACCTCTGAAAATTGTGCCAACTTCCAGATTGCTTCTTACTGATCTCAGGAACATGCTGAGGAATGATCGGCCAGAGATGGTGGCCATCGGCCAAAGTTGATGGCCATCGGCCACTTTTGATAGCGGATCGGCAGAATTGGGGGTCGGTCGGCAGCTTTGATGGCTGGTCGGCCACTGTTTCCTACAATTTCTCCTTTTGTTGCAATAGAGCACAAACAGAGGCATGGCAATGTATTTGCAAGGGAATGTTGTGCAACGACACTCCTTATCATGTCTCAAGCTCAAAGGAGTGTAGTGCTCGACTCTCAAGCCACCAATCACGCATTTCGATGCATGATGGCCAAAGAGTCAAGATTGCACAATGTTGATGAATGCACAAAACACATAGGACTTCTGAGGCCTCCACCCTATCATGCATGATCAAGAGGGACGGCGACCAAGAAATGAGGCACGTTTCATCACTTTGAGTGTGAAATGCCCCTTGTTTCTCGTGTTTGGATTAACGTCTGATCCGAACACATGCAATGCAACTGAAACATGTTATCTTGACATGTTTTACTTGGTTTAATTTTGTTTACACATTTTAGATTATCAATCCATCCTTTAATTGGTTAAGTCCAAAAGTGAGAAGTCCTTTAATTGGAAAGACGGACCAAGCCATAAGCTTCTTGAGCATGAAAGAAGCATCATGCCGTTGGTTAGTAGAAACCTTCAAAAGAAGGCTAAAACCATTAGGCATGAACGCCTCGATTTCATACTCAAACCAACAAAGGGCTTAAGACCTCTTTCAGAGTGATATAACAAATGAAAGATGGCATGCAATGGCATACATTTCAGCATTGGAAAAGGATGCTAAAGACCTTAAAGCATGCAAACAATGCAAGCATAACATGTTGAAGGCCAAAAACATCAAAGCTAGTAAAGAGCATTTCACAAGAGGCATGCAATACCAAGCCTAAATGACTAAACCAACTATGGACTGACCTAAACCATGTCAAAACAGGGGCCAAAACATCCTGAAACTTGGGCACAAGAAGCTAGAAATGTATGCTCATATGATGGCTCATAAACAAGGCATAAAGGCACAACTCTTAAACAAAATTAAGGAGTGATAAACATGAGAATATGGCAAAGATATAAGCTCTGAAATACCATGCGAAATGATGCCAAGGCATGCAAATATCACAAGTATAGTATGGTAGGGGCCTCAAAACTCAAGACTAGTGAAGCCATGTACACTATAGCTATACAAAGAAAGCCCCAAAAGGCCAAGAACACCCAAAAAGTCCTAAAGCATGTCAAAACAATGCCAAAAACATGCATGGAGTATAGCTAACACATGCTAGAATGGAAGGCTAAAACACCAAGTACACTAGGCTAGTAAGCATGATTGCACTACAAGTGCAAAGACCAAGCAAGAGGTAACCCCACCAACCAAAAACAGAGTTATGGCATGTAAAAATAACACCAAAAATGGGCAGAGACTAAGCCAACACATGCTAGAATAACAAGCTAACTCATTAGGCATGCAAGGCTAGCAAATGGGATTTACACTACAAGTGTAAGGAGCATGCAACAAGCGATCAAACCAACTAAAAAGAGAGTTATAACATGTTAAAAAAGTCACAAAAACGTGCTCAAACTAAGCCTCAAGAAGGGAGAAATACATGCTCATTTGATAGACCAACAACACATGCTAACAAGACAAGAGGAGAGGGGACCACCCCCTCCTATTTTGGACCTCAAAACCACATTTCTACCACTGAAAATCCACTAGATTTCAGTGGTAGAGAGGCCAAACAAAGATGGTTTCAAAAGCTTGAAAGAGAGCTCAAAAGGCTTTACAAGCCAAGGAGCAAAATGAAGGAAACACCCCTTAGCCAAACAAGGCTTAAACCACCACTTTGAGGACTGAAAAACAGAGTTTTTTTCAGTTCAAAAACACCCCAAAAACAGCCCCAAAGTAGTTGAAGAAGATGGCAAAACAAGCTATGCAAAACAAGTTTAAAGGGTAGAGTTTATACCTCTTGAAGCCAAGCACCAAAATAGGCAAAAATTTGAGCTCAAATCACCTTTTGGAGCTCAAACAAAGTCCTAAGTAAGCTTCAAGCAACCTCCTCCCAAAGATAGGCAACTTTGATCAAGGATGCAAAGGCAAACTAGGCATGTTTCTCTGCTTCTATGCACAAAAGGGCAAGAGAGAGAGCAAACTAGAGAGAAAGGCTAAAATTTAGCTCTGAAATTTCTAGAGAGAGAGGACCTTTTTTAGAGAGAGAGGCTCCCAAAATTGCTTCAATGTTCTCCCCTTGAATATATGAGATATAGCTTCACATATAACAAAAAGAGAGCATTTGGTCGAAAATATCTGAGTTAGGACAGCTGGCACAAGCTGGAAACAGCTAGAGGAGAAATATCTTCAAAAATTCTGAGTTTGGGTCACTCTTGGCCGGCTGGCCATCTTTGGGGCCGACCTACTACTTGTGATGGCCGGCCGGCCATCTTCATGGCCGACTGTGCACATTTGTGGCCGACAGGACATTCTACTCTGCAGGTCCAACTTCAAACAGACATAACTCCTTCATATGGACTCCTTTTCAGGTCATTCTTGTGTCTAAAATGAAGCCTCGGAAGTAATCTTTCCAATGGTGGAAACCTTGCATCAAAATTCTGACTATAAAAAAAGTTATTCCTCTTTTAGTGAAGGCTGCTCAGTTTCGGTCCAACCGGAATGATGCCCAACTTCAACCAATCATATCTCCCCCATCTGGACTCGGCTTTTGGAGATTATTGAGTGCAAAATGAAGCCCCGGAAGTCTTCTTTCCAACGGTGGTGGCCTCATAGCTGAACTCCAAGGGGTGCAAACAGATAGGCCTGATTTAGCGAGGGCCGCCCGGCTCTCTCTTAGCTATTCATGCCCATCTTCTTCCTCAATTAGGTTTCTTCTCTCCACTCCTCTTTTCTTCAACTTCAAACCCCCGAAAAAGGTGTTTTGAAAGATTTTTCAAAGATTTCATCTCTCTTTCATTCATTTCCACTTTGTCCTCGCTCGGTTTACCGAAAAGCGCAACATTTAACGAAATGCGAGCCTCGGAACATCGTAGAAACTTTATTTCAAAAATATTTTGAAAGAGAGGGTTTTAAGGTCTAAAAACCATCCAAAATAGCTTTGATCCAAAATGGGGTGTGAGGTTAGGATTTGACTCTCCTCTTGCCGAAGAAATCGAACCTTTGCCCTGCACATCTTTCATCACCAAGTAAACCATCAGTAGCGCCCAGGTCTTAAGGGCGATCAAAAATGGGTTGTCTACAGGTAGTGATTATAAGCACTAGGAATCTTTAGGTATGTGTTTGCTAGCAGGCTATACAAACACTACCAAGACCATTTTTACGAGTACTAACCAGAAGGCTCGGCATCTAACTGCGCGGGTTTCTGGACTTTCACCAAGGATACACAGGCCAACATAATATCACAACCACACCCCCTAACTAGATTCACCAAGGTATTCACCCATTTTTCTCAAAACAATATACATTTTTGATGTGTTAAGTATGCAACAATGCTCATTGCAAATGGATGAGAAATTAGTTTCAATTCACCTAATTCTCGTGCAATTTCTACAACAATCATAGATATCCTTCACCGATAGCCCAAAACAGATATCTCTAAATAGACAGATAATTTTAATTAAAGATATTCTTTCAAAAATCTCTAGATAGGAGTAATAGTACATATCTAACTCCACCATCCTCATTATCATCACCAATTTCACAAAACCCAACATCGTTTCCCTTTTATTTTTACAAAATCAAATATCCGAGATTCTAGGGCAAAATCCCTTCGCGCGAGCGAACAAAGTTACCGCTTGATCGCACAATGACAGTCTCTAGAAGTTTTGCAGACCGAGGCTAACCACTCAAGCCAAGACCGCTCGGGTGCTCTCGAGTGCAAGAAACATCGCTCGAGTGAAAAACACCACCCTCCCAGTATATTTGTAGACCTGTAAATATACTAGAAGTTTTCAAAGACTGCTTGAGCAACCAAAGGATCGCTCGAGCGAATTGACCAAAATCTGGGAAACAACTTCTTTGAAAAATGATCTCCCAACCTATTTTAAACGCAACCACAATGCTCACACAACCTAATTCAACAAGGAATAAGATGAACAAGGACATGGACAACTATTAAGGACAGGGAAACTCGGATCCAAAACAATAAACGAGTCGGGTCTAAACCAGAATCATTATAACCTCCCCCCTTAAGGAATTTCATCCCCGAAATTTTAAAATCAAAACAACGACGTTTAAATTTTAATTCTCATAACCCATCCATAGGTCATTCATCCTCATATCAATGATAAACATGTTCTCAATACTGAATATAAAATTTGCTTTTCCAAAACATATACAATGTTTACATTTATCCAACATAGCAAGATTTTCAATACAAGTTTTCAAACATTAACAAAAAGGTCTGGATATTTCTCATAGACTTCCGTATCGCATTCCCAAGTTGTCTCCTTAACTCCGTGGTGTCGCCCCAACACTTTTACAAATGGAATTGTCTTGCCTCGCAAGACTTGGTCCCGAGTATCTACAACTCTAACCGGTCTCTCCTCGTATGAGGCATCCTTATCTACCTCTAATTCGGTCCAATCCAACACGTGTGAAGGATCCGACTTATACTTTCGAAGCATACTAATGTGAAACATGCCATGAACCCCAGAAAGTTGGGGCAACAAGGCCAAATGATAAGTCACCTCCCTAATGCACTCTAGAATCTCAAAAGGCCCAATAAATCTAGGAGACTTTCCAAATCTCATCAAACCCCATCTAGGTGATATTTTCAAGAAGACATGATCTTCTACCTCAACTGATAATGGTCTCCTCTTACAGTCGGCATAGCTCTTCTAGCGACTCTGAGTCGAAACCAGCCTCTTACGAATAAGTGCAACCTTCTCTGTTGTTTCTTGGACTAACTCAGGACCTAACATAGGTACGTCACCCACTTCAGCCCAACAAACAAGAGATCTACACGGTCGGCCATCCAAAGCCTCAAATGACGCCATACCAATACTCGCCTAAAAGATATTGTTATAGGCAAACTCCACTAAAGGCAACTGCCTCTCCCACGACCCCTTAAAGTCAAAAACACAATCTCGAAGCATATCCTCTAGAATCTAAATGGTACACCCTAACTGCTCGTTAGTTTGAGGATGATAGATAGTGTTAAATGTCAATCTAGTGCCCAAGGCATTCTGTAGACTCTACCACAACCGAGCCATGAAACACAGATCTATATCTGAAACAATAGTTACAGGGGCTCTGTGAAGTTGAACTATGTCCTTAACATAAAGGTCCGCAAGGTAATCTACCGAGTCACTCGTGCGTATAGGTAAAAAATGTGCTGACTTAGTTAACCGGTCAACTATCACCCATATGACATCATTATCTCGTTGAGTCTTCAAAAGACCCACAACAAAATCCATCGTGAGATGCTCGCATTTCCACTTGGCTATAGAAAAGTGTTGCGACAAATCCGTGACCACTTCATTGGCCTTCCTCGGATGATAGTGCAACTCAAAGTCGTAATCCTTCATAAATTCCATCCATCTCCTCTGCCTCAGATTCAAATATTTATGTGAAAAAAGATACTTTAAGCTCTTGTGATAAAAAAAATACCTCAAACCTCTCATCATACATGTAATGCCTCCAGATCTCCAAGGCAAAAATCACTGCTGCTAGTTTTAAATTGTGAGTAGGATAATTTCTCTAGTGTGTTTTTAACTGCCATAAGCCATATGTGACTACATTCCCTTCTTGCATCAAGACACAACCCAAACTTTCCCAAGACGCGTCACAATACACTGAATAGCCCAAACCCCTCTCCGGAATAATCAATATTGGAGCAGTGGTAAGTCTAACCTTAAGCACTTGAAATGATTTCTCATAAGTCTCATTCCACACAAATTTGATTCCCTTCCTCGTCAGTCTAGTCAACGGTGAGGTTAATTTAAAGAAATCCTTTACAAAACGACGGTAATACCCGACTAACCCCAAGAAACTTCGGATCTCAAAGGCATTCTTAGGTTGTTCCCAATCTTGCATTGCCTCTATCTTGGAAGAATCTATAGTCACTTCTTCCCCATATACCACATGACCTAAGAACTTCACTTCCTTTAGCCAAAACTCACACTTTCCGAACTTAGCATACAAACTGTGGGCTCTAAGAAACTCAAGCACAACCCGTAAGTGTTCCTCGTGTTCCTCCTCAGAGGGTGAGTAAATCAAAATGTTATTAACAAAGACAACCACAAAACTGTCTAAGAACTCATTGAAGATTCGATTCATCAAATCCATAAACAAGGCCGGTGCGTTGGTTAGCCCAAAAGGTATCACTAAGAACTCATAATGGCCACACCGCGTATGAAATGTTGTTTTCTGGATATCCTCCTCCTTCACTCTCAACTGGTGGTAACCCGATCTCAAGTCTACCTTAGAAAAGCAACAAAACCCCTTCAATTGGTCAAACTAGTCGTCTATACGAGGTAGTGGGTACTTGTTCTTAACAGTTACCCGATTCAACTTCTGGTAATCAATACAAAGTTGCAACGAGCTATCCTTCTTCTTGGTAAAGAGAGCCGGTACTCCCTAAGGCAAAGTACTAGGGCCGATAAAGCTTTTATCTAACAATTCTTGGAGTTGAATCTTTAACTCACTCAACTTGGTGGGTACAAATCTATATGGTGCCATAGAAATCGGTGTCATGCCAAGCACTAAGTTAATAGAGAACTCAATCATGGTGAGGTGGTAAACTAGTGAGATCCTCAGAAAAGACGTTCAGGTATTCACAAACTACCCTTGGCAACTTTACTCGGACCACATCACTCTCCATACCCAAGAAAGTAGTAAAAAGAAGGCTAAGCTCGCCCCGACTATGCAAATCATACACTGGCAACAAAACTCTATTAGCTCGATTCCCTAGAAAGTAAAAACAATCACCACTCGAGGTGCACACCGTAACTTTCTGACGGTAACAGTCTATAATGGCCCGATAGGATGACAACCAATCCATGTCCAAAATAATATCAAAACTTGACATGTCAATCAACACAAAAGCAAAAGGAAATCGATGACCGACGACCGACAACCTCTATCTC
Organism: Camellia japonica; assembly: GCA_030407325.1. Classification (NCBI taxonomy): domain Eukaryota; kingdom Viridiplantae; phylum Streptophyta; class Magnoliopsida; order Ericales; family Theaceae; genus Camellia; species Camellia japonica. Next base: position 101,297,226 of record JAPPVO010000007.1, read on the forward strand.
ACCACCCCAACATCCTTGGTTCAACACAACCTCACCACCAACAGGTGACTTTACTTTGAATGGAGATGCTAACTAAATCACTTCTAACCCCAATGCTTATGCGAATGTAGATGAAATGAAAGAATGCGATGCGCCAGTATCAATCAATACATTGGCAATAGAATTATAACAAGAAGTTACCTCTCACTACCGAAGGTGCTGGCCACAAATCTGGCATGGTAACAGCATACACAAGGCCTATGGGTCTCTGCTCTATTTGTTCACCCCTTGGGGCATAAGTTTGAAACACTAATTGAGCCAAAGAGGATCCCTGATTGGCCCTTAAGGCTTGTGCTGACAGTGTAGTCTAATGGCTCTGTGTCTGCCTCAAACCAGACGCACCAGATGTGCCACCTGCTTGATGGAAAAACCTCCTCAAGTGCCCCGACTACCACACTGATAACTGGTAGGCAATTTCCCTCTCCCCTGACTCTGGCTCTGAAGACGAACTGTAGATGGCACAAATTGTCGCCCTCATTCTCTCTGCAGGCAAACCAAAGACTTGTGACCCAACTGGCCACACTTAAAGCAAGTGATCCCACCTTGACCACCTCTCCCAGAACCGAAACTTGGTACCAGAAAAGTGGATCTAGACTATGCTCCCTCGGACTACTATGGGGTGGAACCTCTCTTCTTCTTACTGTCCTGAGTCTCCTCCTAAACCTCCGAACTACTCTGCCTGGAGCCCCTCATCCGCTCCTCCTCTGACTGAACCACGGTCCCAAGATAAGCTGCTGCCTCCACAAGGCATCCGTAATCCCTAATCATAGACCCAACCACTTTGAAAAGAAGCCAAGTCCTCAATCTTTTCTCAAATTCAATGCAACGGTGTTCCTCCATCGCCACGAGTTCTAGTGCAAACCTTGATAAACCAGTAAAGGCATCCTCAAACTCAGCCACTGGTGTGTTGAGCTGCTTGAGCTTCAAAAACTACTCTCTCAACTTCTCCCTACCATTGGGAGGCAAAAACTTATCCTGTAAGGCATTGACAAAGGCCTCCTAAGTCACTCCAATGTGCCCTCACGCATACTTCCACCACTGACCCACATCTCTCTTCAGTTGGAATGATGCCAAGGTCACTCTCAGTCCATCGTCCTCAATGCCAAGCATATCGAGCATCTTCACCATCTGCTCTAGCCACTCATCCACCTTTAGTGGCTCCTTAGGGTCTCTCAATAACTCATTTGGATTCGACCAGAAGAACTCCCTCTTCAGAAAAGACGACCCTGTCTCAGCAATATGGGCCTGGACTTGATTATCAACTCTAAGAATGTTCATGGATTCCCGCAAAGATCTGGCAATCTCACGGGCAAAAGAACCCATGGCCAGTTGACCAACTGGCTCGGCCACATTGGCCTAACCAACCCCATCCTTCTGTGTCGGAATATTTTTCGATAATGGCACCTCCTACCGTTTAGGCCTGCCACGCCTACCACCACCACGCCAACGGTAGACACCCCATTTTTGACAGCACTTAAGACTTGGGGGCCTCAGGTATGACGAAGGCTATGCTATGCAAAGGTTCGATTTCTTCAGCAAGAGGACCTTCAAATCCAAACCTTACACCCCATTTTTGGGCCAAAACTATTTTGACCAAAAAAAAAAAAAAAATTAGACCTTAAAACCCTCTCTTTGAAAATATTTTTGAAAAAGTTCCTACGATGTTCCAAGGCTCGCATTTCGTTAAATGTTGTGCTTTTTGGTAAACCGAGCAAGGACAAAGTGGAAATAAATGAAAGAGAGATGAACTCTTTGGAAAAATCTTTAAAGCATCTTTTTTAGAGGTTTGGAGTTGAAGAAAATAAGAGAGGAGGGAAGAAAACTAGCTGAGGAGAAGTTAGGCATGAATCCGGTTAGGACCGAAACTGAGAAGTCTTCACTAAAATAGGCATATCTTCTTGCACACTTGGAATTTATGTGAGGCTTCCACCATTGGAAACAAGACTTCCGGGGCTACAATTTAGACTCAAGAATGACCTGCAAAGGAGTCCAGATGAATGAGATATTCCCATTTGAAGTTGGATCTGGAGAGCAGATTTTTCTGGCCGGCCAGAGGTGGAAATTGCTGGCCATGGATGGCCTTCGCCGGCCATGTGCTGGCCATGAATGGCCTTTTCTGGCCACCTTCCGTCCAGGAGTGATCCTTGCCGGCCATTGGTTCAAAAAGGCAGTTTTCTACAGATATTTGTCCTCCAACTGTTTGCACACTGCTCCAGCTGTCCTATATGGATATTTTCGACCTGAAGCCATGTATTTCTATATATAGAGGACCTTCTCTATTGTTTTCAATGTTGGAAAAATTTTGGGTGTCTCTCTCTCTACATTCTCTCTCTCTAGACTTCTCTCTCTCTTGAGCTTTTGTGCTTAGAAGCTTGCATACTTCAAACTTTAACCTATCAACCCTTAACCAAAGTGGTTCATCTTTGGGCTGAGATTGCTTTAAGCTCTCTTGGAACTCTTTAAGGTGGTTTTGACTTGTATTTGTGCCTAAAAGTGTGCTTGGCTTAAAGAGGTATAACCTTTACCCTTTAAGCTTGTTTTTCATACTTGTTTTTGCCATCTTTTTGTACTATTTTTGGGGTGGTTTTGAACTGTGAAAACCTTTGTTTTTGTGGGTTAAAACTGTTGGTTTAAGGTCATTTCAAGTTAGGGGGTGGTTCACCCTTCTCACTCATTTGTTGTTAAAGCTTTTGTGCCTTTATTCATCATTTTGAAACCAACTTTTTTGGGCCTTTTTATCACTGATTTTTAGAGGTTTTCAGAGACTAAAAATGTTATTTTGAGGTTCCAAAAATAGAGGGGTTGGTCACCCCTCTTCATGTTTGTTTACTAGTTCAAAAGCTCTATGTATTAGCTTATTGTCTTAGCTAGTTTTATCTTCATTCCAGCATGTTTTCCCACTGATTTTGGGCTATAAAAACTCTGTCTTTTTTGGTTGAAGCTTGGGTCCTAAGGCCATTAAAGGTTGAGGGGTTGATAGCCCTTCTTTGTACCTTGTTTTGGAGGCCTTTGCCCTTATGTTTCCCACCCTTGTATCATCTTTTTTAGAGCTTTTAAACAGTGTTTTTCAGAGCTATTTCAGTATCTAAAAGCATGTTTTGAAGTCCAAAATTGGAGGGGTTAGCCTCCCCTCCTTGTGTCTTGCTTACTAGTCTAGCATGCTTCATGTTTTAGCCTACTTTTCTAGCAATTTGTAGCTTAAGTCCAACATGTTTTTGCCTCTGAAATAGACTATTTTAGCTCTGTTTTGGGCTGTTTGGTTCATTTGAGCTTTGTTTTGTGTAGTTGTAGTGTTGATCCTTGCACTAGTTTGATGTTTTAATGCTTTGATCATCATTCTTTTGAGTTGAAAGCATGTTTTAGTGCTTTTTGCATCCTAATTTCAGCACATATAATATCTGCAACCTCCTTCATTTTATCACTTTTCATTTGCTTTGAGGGTTGGTTAACCTTCGGGTTGTGTTTAAGCTTGAGATTGAGATTCGTGCTTAATGGTTTTAATCCTCTTTTGAGGGTTTCTACTAACCAAAGGCATGATCTCTCTCTTGCCTTAAATCATCCCTTGGTTGACATCTCTTCCATTAGAGGACACTCACCTTGGACTTAATCAAATAAAGAATGAGTTGGTAATTAAAATGAGTAAATAAAAGTGATAAGTAAAATTTGAGCAAGATAAGCATATTGTATTGCATTGCATATGTTCAATCGAACGTTATATTGAACACAAGAAAGATTGGAGCATTTCATACTCAAAGTGATGAAATGAGCCAATCCCCTTGGTCTCCATTGCCCTTGATCACACATGGTAAGGTGAGGGCCATTTGAGTCTTGTTTTTGCATTTATTGAACTCGCACAATTGGTTTCACATGCCATCATGCAATGAAATTGCTTGATTGGTGGTTTTTTGAACCAAAGCTTGTCCCTCCTTTGATTTCCTCATGAAAAGGAGAGCCAAGGTGTGCAAACAAACCCCTGGAAAAACCTTCATTTTGCTCTGTTTGTGCTCTGTTGTAGTGTGGTGACTCAGAGCAATAGTGGCCTGCAGTGCCCCATCCATGGCTGGCAGTGACTCATTTTTAGCCGGCAAGGCACCTTTTTGGCCGGTAGAGGGCCGGCAGCAACCTTCCATGGTCGGTAGGCCACTGGTGTAATCCTCAGCAGTGATTTGGTAAGGTGGAGCAGAAAGTTTTTGGAGTATGTTCAACCCTGCAAACAGAGCCTCTCAAGAGCAAAACGGTGGCTTTTCGGAGCGAAAACCGAGTGTATGCATCTTCCACTTCCCGAGGCAGAAGCAGTAGCAGTAGCAGCATAGCTTATTGCCTTGCATGTTTTAGTTAGTGGGCGTGTGTTTTAATTAATTAGTTGCTAATTAGTTAAAATGTTGTAATAATTAGTAATTAGTTTGCTAGTTATTCATTTGATTTCAATCGGTTTGTAATAATTACTCTAATTAGTTTAAATTAGATTAGTTTGATTAACTTAGCTCTTATTTATTTGGACCCTCCTTCGTGAGGGCATAATGTTGTAATAAGTATGCGTGCGTGTGTGTATGTTTTCCACCCCCAAGTCTTTCTCCCTTTTATTTAAATCGCTTTTGATGGTTAGATTAGGGACATATTTCAATTAGCATACCTTATGCTTGCATGTTTGCATCCATTCATTTGTCTTGCATGCACCCAGACTCGGCGCATCGTTCAAACTGCATCGTCATTTCAATACTTCTTTGAATACGTGTTTCAACGCATGCTATCAAATTGTTGCAAATACCATGATTAAATAGCTGAACCTATTTAGTTGCATATTGTATGTATTGCATTAGCCGTTTTGTATAGTTAGGATCATGCATCTTTCTAATTAGCTTTTGTTTTGGCTCAGAGTACTCGGTAAGCATTTACGCTTTAGCATACTTGCATGAGTGTGATTGTCATATTGCCATGTTTCGCATGCTTTCCATGAGGCTATGTACTTAAATGCTAAACTGCATGAATGCCTGTGGATGAAGGCTTGTTGTTTGAATTGGAACAGTTCAATAAATGTAAGTTTTAAGCCCACTTTGTTGTGGCAAAATCATGTTTTAAGCCCACTTGAGGTGGCAAATCCACATTTTTAAGCCCACTTGAGGGTGGCAAATTCAAACTATTTTCACAAACAAACACGAGTTAAATTGTTCCAAGTCTTACGACTAGTCTATACTTGCTTGTGTGCTTCACATAGTAATGTTTAGCTAATAATCAAAACAAGAACACATAAGGTTTATAAAAGAACATATCATGATTAGTAGAGGCCGATCTTTGATCGGGTGAGCGGGGGTGCTCATTTCAGGACCTTCCCTTCTCGTACCTAAGTTTCCGAGCCGAGGCAACTTTGGTGATGACGGACACGTGGCCTTCGACACAAGTCAAGGTTTCCTAAATTTTCCCAAAAACAAAATATTTAGGTGGCGACTCTGTAATCTGGCAAAGCAGCCCAATTTTGGCATTGTTTGATTTAAAATTGATTTTCCAAAAAGATTTGCCGGATTGGACTCTTTGGTGTTTATCAGTTTCACATTGCACTTGTGAGACTAGATTCAGAACCGCGGGAGTCCCAACTGTGAGGCTTTTCTTTTCAAACCCTTTCCGAAAAGCGGGGGCGTGGAAAAAGGCAAACCCACAGTTTCTGGCGACTCTGCTAGGGATTTAGAGAACTTGACTTGAACTCATAATATGATATTTTACCTACATTTATGTGTTTCTTTGCATTTGCATTTGCATTGGTGCACCTAAGTCACAGTGTTTGCCATCTGCTATTCTAGAGCGGCTTGCCGGAGGCTTTCAAACCCTTTCCGAAAAGCAGGGGAGCGGAAAAAGGCGAACCCACAGTTTCTGGCGACTTTGCTAGGGATTTAGAGAACTTGACTCGAACTCATAATATGATAATTTACCTACACTTATGTGTTTCTTTGCATTTGCATTGGTGCGCCTAAGTCACAGTGTTTGCCATCTACTATTCCTAAGCGGTTTGTCGGAGGCTTGCTTGGAAAAGCTTGCCAAAAGGCTGACCGGTTGCGGGCTCTGCCACGATGGGAACACAACCCTTGGATTTGGACTACCGCTGTACCATTTGATCCTCCTTTCCCTTCTCCGTGTTAGGAGTGAAAGGTATATTAGGTGGTTTTATTGAGGTACCCTTCTAGACCAATTGACCTAGTTGCATATCGAAAGCCATAGAGACTGTTCCAAACTAGGACAAGTTGCTCACCCGAATGCAGGAATTGTTTGAAACCGCTTGTTTGCGTAGTGAATCCCTAGTTCCTGACGAAATTAGGACAGGGTAACCCTACTCCATCATAGGGGTGTTTTGGCTCTCACTTAACCAGTATGTGCTTTACAATGAAACTGTATAGGGATGTGCATATCAGTTGCCAAGTTGGTATTTTTTGGGGGGCAGAATTCAGTAGAGAGCACAGTCATTCAGCTATGATCATATCTGTTCTAGTGAAATTAGGCTGAGATGCTGTCTGTTTTCTCTTTTGCAAGGTAGTCCTGGAACCATAGCTTCATAAGGCTCCAATATCACCCAGGTACTCTGGAGTTGTGTCGATAGACTTTGTCAGGTCGGAAATTGTTCAGAAGCAACCTGTGTTTACCTCACCCCCATCGGTTACAAGACGAAGGAGGTTTAGGCAAAATTCACCAGTACAGTTTCTACAGCAGTCACACTTCAGTTCACCCAGGTCTAGTCTAGTCTAGGAACAGTTGTCTGCATTCAACTTAGCACGAGACCAATCACTTATTCCCATGGCTCAGTATCCCCCAGCCAGTGTGGAAGAACAAATACAACACTTGTAACAGACAATCGAGGCACTACAGTAGGACGCAATCCGTCAGGCTCAGGCCGAAGTGATAACCCAGCTACAACAACAACAGCCACAGTTGGCCGCGGCTTCTGCATCTCATACACCTCCCACGGGTAACCCGACACCCGGAGCCACTGCCCATACTGCTAATGTCCAAGAGACTCAGGGCAATCCGGCAGAGCCAATCCCAGAACAGGCCTCTACAGCTCCTATTTATCAAACCGAAGCTCCGTTTGAATTTGAGGTTTACCCAACTGCACTTAAGGTCAATAAACTGGAGAAGTTATTCAAACGAGCACAAGGAGTGAACTCTATCCCAGATTTAGAGGACGGGTATACTGAATGTGCAGTTACCTTACCGGAGCGGTTTAAAATACCGCATATCGACTGCTTCAATGGCTCTAGAGACCCAATGGTGGATCTCCGCCTGTTTTTTGATATCCTGAGGCCAATGGGTTTGACCCCAGCCTAGAAGTTGTCTCTCTTCGGCCGAACTATGTCTGGGATAGCCGTAATCTGGTATGCTAAATTGGAGGACTCTGTGAAACAGAACTGGGAAGAGATGGCAGAGGCCTTATTGCTCAACACTCTTACAACACACAGATCGAGGTCACAACTCGTGATCTCGAAGCCACCCGCTAAGAGCTAAAAGCGGGTTTCTCAGAGTTCGTGACGAGATGGAGAGCGAAAGCCTCAATGATGACTACAAGGCCTTCCGAAAAAAATCAGATCAGGATGATCATTCAGAATCTACATGGCGAGTTGCTGTAGAAGATGATCGTTCTACCTCTGTTTACCTTTCCAGAGCTTCATGAAATTGGGGTTCAAATCGAAGATGCCATCAGACAAAAGATCTTTGTAAAAGATAATGAGCATTCGAAGAAGAATGTTGTTCGTAGTTCCAATGCTACTACTGATGGTAGCATAGCTGCGAAATGCTCAGAAGTAAACACGGTAACCACTCCCCTCAATGGCCAAAAACCAACCACTTTAACTCGGCCTCAAGCCCAAAATTTTCATCCTCTTTACATGAGTCTCTGTCAAGCTTTGAGAATGCCGCAAGAAAAAGGGTACCTAGAGCTCCTAGAACCCCAACCCCTTCCAAATCCTCTTCCACCAAGATATGACCTAGCTAAATACTATGCCTATCATTAATAACACGGTCATGAGGCGAACCGTTGCATCCCCGTCCATCATAAGATTCAGGATCTTATTGACGAAGAGATCATGGCTCCACCAAAAAGACCTGAGGCTAACACTAACCTGTTACCTCAACACCTCAATTTAATCCATACACTGTCATCTACCTACAACCCCAACATATACATCACCCCAGCCCATTTACCCAAGCCTGAGCTGTTCATTCCAGAAAATACGGACTTATGTATGATGGATGCATTTGAACCCTAATCATCTCAAACCCATGAACCCACTACTTCTGAGCTAGTGAGCATGATTGAAGATTTGCAGAGAACAGTGGCAGATCTAGCCTTTGGGATATTGGCTCCGTCATCGACCATATTACATACCAGGGATTTCATGTCAAAAGGCTCCCTAATCTTGGGACGAGCTGCATTGGAAGAAGGCCAATCCCTTGGCAAAGTGGAGGCAAATGGCAAGAACAAGGTAGGGGCAGGCATTGGACCTTATGAACATCTTCAGTGGGCTGTTGAGGCTTTGAAGGTTGAAGGACTGAACAAACAGCAAGTGCTCACAGTTGTTGCAAAGACTGTGGATAACACTTTTGCCACTCAGGATGAGAGCATTCTGAATCAAGAGGCAAGTCGAGAAAAGGGTTGTCGTACTAGAAACACCTATTTCAGCTCTAATCCTACACTCAGAAGAGATCAGCAAACCCAGTCAACACCTGCCAACCCCTTTGCTAGTACATCCAGCATAACTCCACAAACCTCGAAGCACCAACCCCAAGGCCAGAGGGTCTTTGCCCCGCTTTACATGACCTTGTCCAAAGCTCTTCAAATCCTTATAGGACAAGGCCATCTCAAACCCTTTGAGCCTCGGCCTCTCCTGGATCCCCTTCCAGCTAAGCATAATCCGGCCAAGTACTGTGCCTTCCATCAACAAACTGGCCATGACACAAATAGTTGTTTTCATCTTCGCCATGAAATACAAGATCTGATTGACAACGAGGTGATCGTCGCACCAAGTCCTGCAAAGTCTATCGGTACTAGATCGATGAACTTGGGGGATAATGTGACTATGTGATCATGGATGAACCACTTGTTGATGGCGCTCATTTTTACTTCAGATATGGCGGATGCCACGCACATTTTGAGTAATGTGCAAATGTTGTTTATTTTACTTTCTGACTTGGGTATTGGGTCCATCTTGTCGTGTTGTTTTGAGTCAATCTTGTTGTATCGAGTCTGTCTTGTTGTGTCGGAGGTTGGTGATTTCGGGGGTGTTAACTCAAACATTACTTCCCTGTTTGTTTTGTTTGTCTTTTCGGTCTTTCTTTTGAGTCTGTTTCTATCATGTAGCCAGTTGAGCCAGAAGTTCTGAATGAAATGACAGTACATTTTCACCTACTTTTTCTGTGCCTTGAAATCATTGCATTGACCTAAGTTTTTCAAAACTTTTCTAACACTATGATGAAAACAAAGAGGAAGGAATTCCTCGGGATTTTTAAAAATTTGATTGATTGAGAGAAAGAGAGGCATGCTAAGCCCTTAATGAATGAGATCATGTTTGTTAATTTAAGTACTGAGAAGGATCCTAGCTTGACCCAGATTGGTTCTGCATTGTCTTCAGAGGAGCTTGAGCGACTAGTCACCTTATTAAATGATTTCAGAAAATGTTTTGCGTGGTCCTGCGAAGACATGCGTGGAATTGATCTTGAGATTGTACAGCATAGGATCACTCTCGACCTCAAACCTCGACCCCTTTGCTTTCAAACCTTGAACTTTGATTCAGAATGTTCAACAATCAACCACAATATGGGGTTCACATGGCCAGATTTGAAGCAACGGCTTGTATAGCCAAATTTAAAGCAACCCTTGAACTAGGGGCAATAAGGTTGTATGTCATCAAAGGAGGCTTGCATGGCCAGATTTGAAGCAACCCTTGAACTAGGGGCAAGAAGGTCAGATCGAGAAGATCAGATGTCATCAAAGGAAGCTTGCAAAGCTAGATCAGAAGTAGCCCTTGAACTAAGGGAGAAAATGTCAGATGTGCTCAAAGATTCAAAGGATGGGTCATTCCGCAAACCAATGAAGACTGACAAGAAAGCCAAATTCTAGGATCTGAAAGAAGAAAATTTATTGCTGAAAGGACAATCGAGTTCTTATCTACAACACTAAGGGCAAATTCCGACCGGATTAGATGGACTCCTACATCATCAACGAACAACAACCATTCTCCTGGATTCAGATGGCTTCGAGATCCCAAAATTGATCAACATGGACAAGTTAAACTTTTCTATCCTTGAGAGGCTCGCTGGGCCGAAAACTCAGAAAGGCGATCCAGGCAAAAGTTAGAGCAAGAAAAAGAAGAAAAGAACAAAAGAACAAAAATGAAAAAATGAAAAAATGAAAAAATGAAGAAAAGAAACAAAAGAAAAAAAGAAGAACAAAGAAATGAAAAGAAAAGAAAAACAGAGCTCGCAAGGTTGAAAACCCAGAAGGGCGACCTTGGTAAAAGTTAGAGCGCAAAAGGAGAGTGTTAACACCCGAGTGAACCTTAACCCGGAACTACGTATGACTTGATTCCCATCTTTGGGATATGTAGGCAACTTTATCCTGAAGTTTGGCCCCAATCATTTTCAGCCTGCTTGGCTCATCCATGTTGATTTGTTGATCCTTGTTCAACTCGGCTATCCTATCCATGCCTGTGGGGAAGTGGTTTTGGAAATACTCTTTTGATCCACTGGGACGCTCGAGATCCTTAGCTAACGACCTGAAAAGGAATAAACACTCCGGTTGGGGATGCCGAAATAGGCACTCCGATGGATAAGTCAGTATATACTCTCTTGATTGCTTGTATCTTAAGTTAAGTGTACTAATTCTCACATACCTTTCTCTGATTGATGATCCTCTATTTATATTATTCTCTTTGGGCCTTAGGGCCAGGCCCACCCTCGATCCATTACATGTACTTCTACTCGGCCTTTATTCTACTGGTTGGAATGCCGATTATTTTATTTAGCTCTTCAATTGACTAGGATCAATGCCGAATAAAGGTTATGCTGCAGACTGAACTCTTGTCCATTCGTCCCTATTGAACCATTATTATTCGGCTTCCATAATTGTCCCCCAAACACCCGACTAGCATCAGTTAGTCAGCGTGTTTGGTTTTGAACTTGGAAAGTCAAAAATTCGGCGATTAATCCTCTTCCCAATGCGTGTCAGAACGCGCACACGTTTTTTGGTCATTATAGCGATTTCCCGCTCCTTCGTATGCTGCCTCCATTTAATGTGATTTAAAATTGTCTCTTCAAATGTATGTTTTGAATACTCAAAAATATCTGGGTCGCCTTCTAGTGCAACTCCTTCACTTCACGGCTTCTGCAACTCCTTGTTTCTCGTTTTTCCCTTTGCCTCCTGTAAGTTTTCTTCTCCTTCACTTCCAATCCCGTTTCCTTGTTTGCTTTCAGTTTTTCATAATCCTTAGGCTAGCTAGCATGGCAAAATATTTGAAGTAACTCTTTTCAGCGGATCGAATCTCCGGCTTTCGACGCCATTTTTCCATCCCCGATGACGTCCATCTGTCACTTTGGTAGATAGCACCACTGATATGGAGAGGACTGATGAGAGCACAATTGTCTTTCCTCTCCTGTCAATTGCTGAGGGCGGAGTCCGCTTTCCCTTCACCCATTTTTTAGGGCCGTTCTTCGACACTAGGGTCTAATCCCTTCCCAGCCCAACGTGAATTTTTTTCGCATCATAATGGGGATTATAGAGCTAAACCGGCATCTTAGGATTAATCTAGGTATACTTGCCATTGGGCATTGTTATGTCCTAGCCAAATCTACTGGCCGGCTACGATGCTACTTTCTTAGAGCCAAGGATACCGATCATCACTTAGTGACTATGCTTGCCAGCTCTGGCAAGTGTATTGATGATGTGATGGTCATTGTCCGGGGCAACTAGGAATTCGGCGAGGGCGAAGATCGCCTAGACCCCGTGCCAAGGTGAAAAGGCGAACCAGGTGTCCGATTAGCTCAGTTTTGTTTCTGTTATTACCATATCTGTATTCGGCTCTCCATACATCTAATCGCTTTGTTTATGCAGGCAGTGACTTAAAGAGAGTGTTGGTTTCAGACGACGACGCTGTACTTACAGAAATTAAAATCGCACTACAGTTCGTCGGCCGTCCAAACCTTCAAAAATAAGGGAGGGCAGCTCATATTCTTCTGCGGTACATGCCGACTTACACGACATTTTCGGCAGCAAACAACATTCCAATCCCGAGAGGCGACGATCATCTTACAGCCCTTATCTTCCCCAGCTTCAAAAACTTAAGACAGATTGGTTTAGAAACCTCCGATTCGAAACACGTAGAAGAACAAGCGGCCGAACCAATCACCGAGGACCCAAACCAGTTGGCAGCCGAGGTAGACGAAGCTCTTAACTCGGCCTTTGAGGAAGCCAGACTCAACTCGTCGGACCCTCCATCCACATCAAGCCGAGGGGACGTCTCCTTCGAAGATATTTTTATAAACTTGGGAGACCTTCCCGGCACTTATCCTGAGGGTATGGCTGGAGAAATGCTCACGCAAATGGCACGAAAGAAAAATGCCGAACGTATGGCCACCCAGCGGAAAGCTGAGACCATCCGCTCTGAACCTGCCCCAACTGAATCTTTTGAACCTATTATTGTAGAAGAAACGACTCTAATTGATGTGGCCGAGATGGTGAAGGAAGCCGAACGACCGATCCCAGAAGATCGGGGGGAGAAACGTACTGCCAAGAGCGAGGCCGGCTCTGAGGAGAACCCTGTTGACAAATGGCCACGCTTAGAGGAGTCGGCTGTGGTTGCTCCTTTTGTTGTTCAACCAAAGATAAAAAAACATGCCGATCTCCTCTAAAGCGTTAGCCTTGAAAGATCCAGCCGTGGCGTTGAGCTTGGCTTCCTCGGTCTCATTGCCGGCTGACAAGGCAACCTTTCGGGCGGAGCCAGATTTGGTGGCAATAGCATTAGCTGTCCAGTCGGCCTTTCTAGTGTGTGACTTGATACTAACTTCCGCTTTCTGCGTATATTGTTTTGGTTTTGTTTTGGTTTTAACTCCCTGTTTTGCAGATGGTCGGAAGGAAAGCCGAAATAGGCCGCCGCCAGTATGACGCCATTGAAAGAATTGGCCATTTGAAATTGAAAGTTAAGGGTGAGAGGAGCAGGGCCGAGTTCGAGGTGGCGATAGCGACAATGGAAAGACCAAGGGCCGAAGCCGAGGCCGAAAGGGCGCGGAATGCTGACCAGCTCAGATCTGCCACCGAGGAGAGGGCAAACGCGAGCAAAAAATCACTCAAGTTAGCCAAGGAGACGATTGCCAAGATGGAGGCCGAATTGGAAGAGTCGAAGAAGGCAAAGGAAATAGCTGACTCAGAGGCTTCCAAAGCGTTCAAGGCTGGGAAGAGCGCCGCCCTTGAAAATTATGTAGAAGAAGTCCCCAAATTCGAGAATCGGGGATTCAAACACAGCTGGCTCAAAGCCCTTGCTGCCGCTGGTGTGACATTGACCATGCCGATTCCATACAAGCAAGTGGACGTTGAGCCGCTTGAGTCTGATCCCGAGGATTGATTTGGGCGACACTTTAGTTTTGTTAGGAACTTTCAATGTATGTTCTTGTAAACATGTTTTGTTTTCTTAGTAGACATCAATTTACTTGGGGTAATCTTCATGTATAAAATGATGACTATCTGTATTCACTTTATGAATGAAAATTTCCCTTGCGTTACATTATTGCCTGTACTCAATTGTTGTTATTAATGAAGATTACTGCTTTTTGCTATAAATGAAAATTTCCCTTGCTTTACATTATTGCCTGTACTCAAATTGTTGTTATCAATGAAGATTACTGCTTTCTGTTGCGCGGTAGATAAACATTCCATTAAAAAGATGAATAAATTAAATATTGCTAAAACGATAACGGCGTATCTTTGCGATTAGACTGATGAGCATTAGCTTGCATATGAATGAAGGCACATGATCCTTTCGGCACAAGGCCATGGGATTTAGCCGATTCGATTTGCTAGCCTTTAGCCGTTAAGATTAACGAATCTGCCCTTGCCTGTTATGAATTAGAACGCCGAATATCATCAGTTTGTGAGATGACTGAGGCACGTGATCCTTTCGGCCAGCCTTTAGCCGTTAAGATGAACGAATCTGCCCTTGCTAATTATGAATTGCAACGCCGAATATCGTCGGTTCGTGAGATGACTGAGGCAAGTGATCCTTTCGGCTAGCCTTTAGCCGTTAAGATTAACGAATCTGCCCTTGCCTCAGTTATGAACTGTAACGCCGAATATCATCGATTCGTGAGATGATTGAGGCACGTGATCCTTTCGGCCAGCCTTTAGCCGTTAAGATTAATGAACCTGCCCTTGCCCTAGTTCGGAACGAATCAACAACGCCGAATATCGGTGGTTGTAGGAGTGCGCTCATTGATGAGGCCTCCTCAGGAGTGGGGTGCACTCCTGAGTGATTAAAAAGGGGTGGGAGATTCCATTTGTGTTTCAAAAAGTGACTCGATTCTGCTCGTCATTCGTGGCTGGAAAAGTGTGAATGTCAACTAGACTATTCTTTAATAGTAAGGGAGAGGATAGGACGCTGGCTGAGCTGGACTCAACAATGAATCGAGGTGGCGAGCCTCCCCGTACGGGAGGTAGGGCATCTGCAGAACACGAGAGGCGCCACTCTCCACGTCGACGAAGCAGGTCACCGAGGAAAGAGAAGCGCTAACGGGAGAGTTCCCCTCGTTTGCGAAGTGAGGCCAGTGGGCCACCACGCCCATTGAGCTTTTCTGTTTTCGTTGGGAACAAACCAATGACAGAGGCAGATTCCATCATTTGTGACCTGAACGTGGCAGTCAAATTTGCACGACAAATTTTTCTGCCAGAAGTCCAGCAGTCGATGGTTGGTCAACTTGACTTCAAGGTGTTTCGAGAGGGCGTTCATGGGGCAGTGAAAGGGTTGTACACCGCCTATGAAATCGGCAATGCGCCTTCGTGCTACGCGACGAGAAATAGAGAAGAAGGATAAACGCATTTGAAACTTGGAAGCTCGTGCCGAAGCGGCCGAGCGCGAGCTGAGGAAGGTCAAAACCGCTCAGACACAACCAGTCGGACAAGCTAACCCAATTGTGGAAGAAAGGGTGACCCAACGGCTTATCAGTCATGCAATTGCCAATCGTGATACGGCGAGCATGCTTGCGATAAAGGCCGCGAAGGGAAGGGCTTATGAAAAAGGCTTCCATGAAGGCTCGAAAGTCGGGATAGAGAAGACCAAGGAAAAGCTCGCCGAGGAAGTTTGCCGATGTGATAATTGTGGATTTAAGCACGGTTGGATCAAGGCACTTCAGGCCGCGGAGGCTCTCTAAGCAGCAGGTGTTGATTCGGCGTTGCCGCTATACCAACGTGATCACTTCCCCTTCTCCGCCTTCGAAGTCGAGAAGAGTGACAATGAGGGAGACGCCGGATAAAAGTAGACATTGTAATGCTCAAACGCAGATTGCGTGCAAAATTATGTAATTATTGGCTCATTTAATAAAACGCTTCGTTTTCAAGTGTTAGCGTACTTTCTACTTATATTAGTACACTTCATGCCAATCAATTAATCTAAGGGCACATTTCATTTTGAATGTTTGCATGTTTCAGCCTACGTTTATACGACTTGTCCCAGTTCAATTGAATGAAACATTTCATTTTGAATGCTCGCATGCTTCAATTTTCGATGTACTTTGATAGCCACGCTGGGCACTCCAAATCCGGGGTCTTTATTTGGCCCAAGCGTGGCCCGTACGGATGGGGCTCCAAATTCGGAGGCTTGCTGTCAGCCAATCGCGATATCGGCGAAAGGCGCTCCGGATCCGGAGACTTAATCAGCCCAAAAGTGTCATGCATGTATGGCGCTTCAAATTCGGAGACGGCCAATCATGATACATGAACGGCGCTCCATATCCAGAGGCTTAATCGGCCCAAAAGTGTCATACACGAATGGGGCTCCGAATTCAGAGACGGCCAATCGTGATACACGAGGGGCGCTCCGAATCCAGAGGCTTAATCGGCCCAAAAGTGTCATGCACGAATGGGGCTCCGAATTCGGAGACTTATCTTGGCCAATCGTGATACATGAAGGGCGCTCCAAATCCGGAGACTTGGTCAATCGTGATACACGAAGCGCGCTCCGAATCCGGAGGCTTAATCAGCCCAAAATTGTCCGGCACTAATGGGGCTCCGAATTCAGAGACTTATCTTGGCCAATCGTCATAGACGAAGGGCGCTCTGAATCTGGAGGCTTAATCAGCCCAAAAGTGTCATGCACGAATGGGGCTCCGAATTTGGAAACTTATCTTGGCCAATCGTGATACACGAAGGGCGCTCCGAATACGGAGGCTTAATCGGCCCAAAAGTGTCGGGCACTAATGGGGCTTCGAATTCGGAGACTTATCTTGGCCAATCGTGACACACGAAGGGTGCTCCGAATCCGGAGACTTGGCCAATCGTGATACACGAAGGGCGCTCTGAATCCGGAGGCTTAATCGGTCCAAAAGTGTGGCGCACTAATGGGGCTTCGAATTCGGAGACTTATCTTGGCCAATCGTGATACACGAAGGGCGCTCCGAATCCGGAGGCTTAATAGGCCCAAAAGTGTCGTGCACTAATGGGGCTTCGAATCCGGAGACTTATCTTGGCCATCATGATACACGAAGGGCGCTCCGAATCCGGAGGCTTAATCGGCCCAAAAGTGTCATGCACGAATGGGGCTCCGAATTCGGAGACTTATCTTGGCCAATCATGATACACAAAGGGCGCTCCGAATCCGGAGGCTTAATCGGCCCAAAAGTGTCATACACGAATGGGGCTCCGAATTCAGAGACGGCCAATCGTGATACACGAGGGGCGCTCCGAATCCAGAGGCTTAATCGGCCCAAAAGTGTCATGCACGAATGGGGCTCCGAATTCGGAGACTTATCTTGGCCAATCGTGATACATGAAGGGCGCTCCAAATCCGGAGACTTGGTCAATCGTGATACACGAAGCGCGCTCCGAATCCGGAGGCTTAATCAGCCCAAAATTGTCCGGCACTAATGGGGCTCCGAATTCGGAGACTTATCTTGGCCAATCGTCATAGACGAAGGGCGCTCTGAATCTGGAGGCTTAATCAGCCCAAAAGTGTCATGCACGAATGGGGCTCCGAATTTGGAAACTTATCTTGGCCAATCGTGATACACGAAGGGCGCTCCGAATACGGAGGCTTAATCGGCCCAAAAGTGTCGGGCACTAATGGGGCTTCGAATTCGGAGACTTATCTTGGCCAATCGTGACACACGAAGGGTGCTCCGAATCCGGAGACTTGGCCAATCGTGATACACGAAGGGCGCTCTGAATCCGGAGGCTTAATCGGTCCAAAAGTGTGGCGCACTAATGGGGCTTCGAATTCGGAGACTTATCTTGGCCAATCGTGATACACGAAGGGCGCTCTGAATCCGGAGGCTTAATAGGCCCAAAAGTGTCGTGCACTAATGGGGCTTCGAATCCGGAGACTTATCTTGGCCAATCATGATACACGAAGGGCGCTCCGAATCCGGAGGCTTAATCGCCCAAAAGTGTCATGCACGAATGGGGCTCCGAATTCGGAGACTTATCTTGGCCAATCATGATACACAAAGGGCGCTCCGAATCCGGAGGCTTAATCGGCCCAAAAGTGTCGTGCACTAATAGGGCTTCGAATCCGGAGACTTTTGAACTGAATTGCGCAATGAGAAGACGGGAAAACTTTGCTTTGCAAAAGTGAAATATGTACATAGTGAACCATTCAAAACAAGTATCATGCCCCACAAGTTGGGTCAGTGATAGAATTTACGCAAATGCGTGGAATTCCAAGGCCGTGGCAGACTTCTCCCAGACATGTCTTTGAGACGATATGCCCCCACTCCCGCGACTGAGTTGATCTGATAAGAGCCATCCCAGTTAGGACCCAATTTTCCGTCAGCCGAATTCTTGGTAGCTGGAAGCACTTTCTTTAGGACCAACTCTCCTGGTGTGTAGTGGCGCAGTTGAACACACTAATTATATGACTTAGCAAGCTACTGCTAGTACCGTGCCATGGATGCAAGGGCACGGTCTCTCCGTTCTTCAATCAAAATCAAATTCAAGGCCAACATCATGTCGCTTCGGCCCAAATCAAAAACTGTTGATTTCAAGGTTGGGAGGCCGATCTCCAAGGGGATGATTGTCTGCGTTCCGAAGCACAAAGCGAATGGCGTCTCCCTAGTGGACCGCCTCAGAGTAGTGCGATGAGCCCATAATACACTTGGAAACTCTTCGACCCATCTTCCTTTAGCTTTCTCCAGCCTCTTCTTGATGCCGTCTAAAATAGATTTGTTGGAGGCTTCAGCTTGGCCATTACTCTGTGGATAAGCCGGGGAGGAATAATAGGGCCGAATACCATAATTGCTGTACAGTTCCCTATAGACACCGCAATCAAACTGGGTGCCATTGTCTGAAATAAGTGCTCTTGGAATGTCGAATCGTGTTATGATATTTCTCCATACAAAACGCTCCATGTCGGTATCTCGGATGTGCGTTAGTGCCTCCGCTTCTACCCATTTTGTGAAATAATCTGTCGTAAAAATCAAAAATCGCTTGTTACCCGGGGCTCGAGGCAGTGGTCTTACGATGTCAAGTCCCCATTGGGCGAACGACCAAGGACTGGTTATAGAGCTTAACTCTTCAGCAGGTAGGTGGGTCAAAGGAGAGAACTTCTGGCACTGTTCACACTTTTTCACGTAACATTCGCATCGGCTCTCATTGTCGGCCAGTAATACCCTTGTGTTACAGCTCGATGAGCTAAAGAGCGCCCGCCAGAATGGGCACCACAACTGCCTTCATGTATTTCGGTCAGAAGTGCTTTGACTTTGTCCGGATGAACGCATTCCAGGTATGGACCAAAAAGGGATTTTTTATAAAGCTTTCCTTGCGGATCCAAGTAGTATCTCAAGGCTTTGTTTCGCAGTTTGTGCGCTTCTTTCTTGTCCGCTGGGAGCTGTTCAGAAAACAAGAATGCAGCAATGGAGTCCATCCAACTTGGTCCTGACTCTATGAAATTGACCTGGACTTCCTCAGAAGGGTAATGCTCGGCTCTGGGATGAAACCTACTTCAATGGTCCGTTTAATCTCTGAGTTAATGGCAAAGGCTAGGCAAGCCAGGGCATCTGCATGTGTGTTCTAGTCACGGGTTATTTGGTTCAATTCATGATGGTCAAATTTTGCTAGTAAGGAATTTGCCGTTTTCATGTAAGCGGCTATAGGGTCGTTTTTTGCTGCGTACTCCCCCTATAGTTGATTGATCACCAACTTTGAATCACAAAATATAAGAAGACGCCGAGCACCTAGGAGATGTGCATTCCGCAAACTGGTTAGCAACGCCTCGTATTCGGCCTCGTTATTTGATGCTTCGAAGCCGAGTTTGATAGCCTGCGCAATTATTGCCCTGTCAGGAGCCATTATCACTACTCCGGCCCCGCTGCCTCGTTGATTGGACGATCCATCACAGTACAACTGCCAAATGTCCCCAACATAAATTCTCCAGTTCGGCTTAGCTTGAATTTCATCAGACTTGAAGTCGGCAAGACCCCCAATGAATTTGGCCACAAAGTCGGCAAGCACCGGCCCCTTGATTGAGGTTCTAGGCAGAAACTAAATATCGTACTGGCTGAGTTCAAGAGCCCACTTTGAAACGCGCCCTAATGCTTCTGCACTACGGAGTACCGGCCGGAGGGGGTGGTCCGTTAGTACCCCGATAATATACCCCTAAAAGTAATGCATCAGCTTTCTTGCTGCCATGACGAGGGCCAGAATGAGTTTTTCCAACGGTAGGTGGCGTGTTTCGGTGTCAACCATTGCCTTGCTCATATAATACACTGGCTGCTACTCCCCCAGCTCTTTCTTTAACAGTACGGCGTTGACGGCCCGATCAGAAACTGCCAGATACAAAATGAGCGGGTCACTTGCCGAAGGTGTTGTCAAGAATGGAACTGATCGGAGGCAAGTCTTGAGGCCGCTGAAAGTGGCTTCGCACTTGAAGGTCCATTTAAAAGCCTTACCCTGCCGTAGAGTATGAAAGAATTGTCGGCAGCGATCTGTGGAACGACTGATGAACCTGTTGAGTGCGGCGGCCATCCCCATCAACTTTTGAACCTCTTTCACTGAACGAGGGGAGCCAAGCTCCAAGATTGTTGTGATTTGCCTCGGGTTGGCTTCGATTCCTCGGTGGTTGACAATGTAACCCAAGAATTTGCTAGAGCCGATCCCAAACGCACATTTGGAAGCATTCAGCTTCATTTTGTATTTGCGTAATATGCCGAATGTCTCTTCCAGATCGGCTAGATGAGTTTGCTCTTCTTTGGACTTGACCACCATATCGTCAATGTACACTTCCATAGTGTGGCCGAGTTACTCCTTGAACATGGCAGTGACTTTTCTTTGGTAAGTTACCCCTGCATTCTTCAACCCAAAAGGCGTAACCTTATAGCAATAGGTTCCTCTTGGGGTGAGGAATGCAGTTTTGTCTTTGTCCTCCATATGCATGGCGATTTGATGGTAGCCTCTGTAAAAATCAAGGAAGCTCATACGCTGATGGCATGCCGTCGCATCTACAAGTTGGTCTATTCTGGGGAGGGGAAAACAATCCTTGGGGCAGGCTTTGTTTAGGTTCATGAAGTCAACACAGACTCTCCAAGTCCCATTTTTCTTCTTCACAACCACAGTATTTGAGAGCCATGTAGGGTAGGTCACTTCCCTGATTGCCCCAACGTCAAGCAACCGGTCAACCTCTTCAACAACGGTGGCAGTGTGCTCTGCGGCTAACCGCCGGCTTTTCTGAATAATCGGCTTACATTTAGGGTCAACATTTAAACGGTGCTGCGAAACAGACGGATCTACACCCGACATCTCATATAGTGTCCATGCAAATACATCAAGGTTCCCGACCAGGAAGGAAATTAGCTGCTGCCTGTCGGCTTTATTCAGGGAGGCACCAACCATGAAGAACCTTGTCTGGGTTTCCGTCAATTTCAACTTGATCCAGGGCTTCTGTGGCCTTTTCACTTGGGAGCCGCCCAACATCGTCGAGGCTCTCTCAATCCGGCACCTCAATAGAATTCACTTGCAACTCTTTTGGCGTCTTTCCAGCAAGGAGATAACATGCTTGTGCCGATTTCTGGGAGCCACAGATTTGCTCAATGCCGCGTTCTATCTGGAAGTGGAGCAGTTGATGATAGGTGCTTGGCACGGCCTGCATAGTATGCAACCAAGTTCGCCCCATGATCAGATTATATGGCGATGGCAGCTTGACGACTAAGAATTCCACATCCACTGTTCGAGAGCCCGCTCGAACTGGTAGTGTGATTTTCCCCAATGGGTATTCTGGATTAGCGTTGAAGCCAAATAATGGATAAGAAGCTGGAGAAAGATCCGATTCGGAGAAGCCGAGTTTGGTGAATGTCTTGTAATACATAACTTCCGATGTGCTCCCTGGATCAACGAGTACGCGCTCAACGGTGAATCAGTTTACGCGTAACTCGATTACCAAGGGATCGATGTGAGGAAGTGTCACTCCGGCCAAATTTGAATCATCAAAAGCAATGCTCACAGCTTCATGGGGCCATTTAGCTGGAGTGAGTTGATTTTAAGGATCGGGATTCGACTGAATCGTATGCACCACAGATGACATTGGCAGGCTGTAAATCATGTGGATCACGCCGAGTGGAGGTGAATCCTGCCATAAGGCTGTTGCTTTGGCTGAGTTGCCTTTTCGGACGTACTGTTGTAGCCGACCATCTTGTACCAATTCCTCCAGGTGATCCTTCAATGCATAACAACTCTCAGTATCATGGCCGTGGTCCTTGTGATACTCGCACCGCCTATCCCGTCTTCTCATGTAGGGAGGTCCCACCATTATTGACAGCCATTTGAAGAACGGAAGGTGTTGGACTTCAGACATAACCGCGCTGATCGGCTCTGACAACTTCGTATATTTCTTGTCTGTGCGCCTTGTGCGCCTACTATCTACTTGAAGTTGTTCATTTGCTCGGTGGGAGCATTGGTAGGTTGATCGGCGAGAATCTCATCTTTTGTCTCGTTTAGCCCGATGCTATGGTTCAGGGCTCTGAGGTGGTACAGAATTTAACGACTGAGCAATTTCAGAAGGGGCCGTCTTGTTGGCCATGTTTCCGGCTTTAACCCGCAAGGCGTCACCTTCCACTTTGCAGTATTCCTCAACTTTTTTCATCAACGACCAGACTGTTTTGGGGGGTCTTCTAGTCAAGGAACTGCGGAGAGCACTATCCGGATGCAAACCCATTTTAAAGGCGGTAAAGGCCGTGGAGTTGTTGCAAGCATCATCGACAAGATTAAAGCATTCCCAATAGCGCGCCGAATACGCTCGTAAGGTTTCTCCCGACTGGATCTGCATTGCCCAGAGAGAGTCGGCTTGCTTTGGCTGGACCTCGTTGGTGATAAATCTTGCCCTGAAGGATTTCTGTAGTTGATGGAAACTCTTAATCGATGTCGGCTCCAACTTATAATACCATCTGACGGCCAATGGCCCCAAACTGCTCGAAAATATTCTGTACATGAGAGCCTCGTCATCTGTATGCAGCGTCATGGCTTGCTTATAATGACGGATATGATCAGTGGGGTCCGATTTCCCGTCGTACAAGGTGAACGATGAGGCTTTGAACTTCTTGGGTAGTGCTACCTTTGCGATCCGTCGCACGAAGGGATCGTGCTGGTCTTCTTCGTCCGAACCATTTCGTCTTCGCTTATGCCATACACGTGGACTCTCTTCAGAGGAGCTGGTAGTTTCGAGTCGTCCCTTCTTTTTGGGCTCTGGGGATAATGAGTCAGAATCGCTGTCACTATATTGCTTCCGAACTCGAGGTCTTTGACCACCCACTCTCAGAGGTCGTCCCGAATCTTGGGGTGTAGCTTGATTGGATTTTGTTACTTCCAAGGCCAAGTCCTGACAGAGGCGCTCGTTCTCAGCGATCATGTTTTCCAGCCTCTGTTCGTTTTGCTTCGCCTGTTCTATGATTGCTTGCATTGTCTCATGTGCTGAAGTCGAGAGCGAATTCTGGGCAAGTGAGTCGAAGTTCAAGGCACATCTTGCGGCGATAGTCTCTGGTCCAAGCATGTTTGTTGGAGTGAGGTCGTCTCTCTGTGTGGTTTCATTAGTGACTATCAGAGGGTCTTCCGTTATGCCCGCCATGGATGCAATTGAGTATTCCCACAAACGGCGCCAATTGTGGGGAAGTGGCTTTGGAAATACTCTTTTGATCCACTGGGACGCTCGAGATCCTCAGCTAACGACCTGAAAAGGAATAAACACTCTGGTCGGGGATGCTGGAATTAGCACTCCGACGGATAAGTCAGTATATACTCTCTTGATTGCTTGTATCTTAAGTTAAGTGTACTAATTCTCACATACCTTTCTCTGATTGATGATCCTCTATTTATATTATTCTCTTTGGGCCTTAGGGCCAGGCCCACCCTCGATCCATTACATGTACTTCTACTAGGCCTTTATTCTACTGGTTGGAATGCCGATTATTTTATTCGGCTCTTCAATTGACTAGGATCAATGCCAAATAAAGGTTATGCCCCAGACTAAACTCTTGTCCATTCGTCCCTATTGACCCATTATTATTCGGCTCCCACAATGTCAAATTGGCTCAGCTTCATTCAAAATCAGTTATCCTATTCCGTTAGGAGATTCAGCTGCAAAACAATTCAAGTTCAAATCTAAGATTGTGCATCTCGAGAGTAGATTCCGTGTTGGTCGAGTAGTGGCCATTTGCAAAAAAATAGTTTTTGGGAATTTTTAATGAGGTTGACTAATTGTCTCGAAAATTATTCCATTTTTTTCTCCCAAAACTAGACCATTTCTTGGACACAAAGAAAGGAAAATTTTCAGTGCTCACAACCTGACTTCCATGATTTCAAATCAGAAAATCAAACAAGTATGTTAATCTAACTCTTATGTTGGTCAAAATTGTTTTAGCAGAAAGCCAAAAAACAAAAAATGGTCAAAATGATGAACTAAGGGCACAGTTGAGTCAAGTTTTCTGTCTGTTCCCCATTATCAATGTATTCGCCAGAAAGGGCACAACTTAGGGTAACAACAGAAGGCCAAAAGCTCTCTCATCCTCCAAGCAGTGAGGTACAAAGCCAAGTGCGAAGCATGAATTGGAAATGGAGCGGGATATTCGGTTCCCTCATCTGGGACGATCATACCCAAATTGACGTCTGACCTGGAATGGGGGGCATAGAAAATGCAATATGTGAGACCAATCGATTGTATAATTGGCCGGTGGGACATGCTGTAACTCATCTCGGTCAAATTAAGCCAAGGGCATCATCCACCGATGTCAGTTGCAGATCTGCTGCACATCCAGTCGCGCCACAACACCTCTGTGGGAGAAGCTCCCTAGTTGTGAGTGAAAGAAGGAGAATCTAGCAGAGTTCTAGGGGCAAGATCCCACAACTTCCTGCTTATCCATCAACCACCTCGGGGAGGGATAAAAAAATAAGAAAGAGAAAAGAATAGAGAGATGTGTGCTGAGAGAAAAAGTGAGAAAAGGGCTTTTTTAGAAAAATAGAGATTGAGTGCCAAAGTGATGTGAGAATCAAAAATAAGAAAGGGTGGGAAACAATATCCAGAGAAACAGGCTCCTCGTGAATCGAGAGGTCTCCCACCGATGGATAGCAGAGTATCTGAGTGTTGTGTGTGTGTTTTTGTTTGTCTCGATTCTTGTTTTGAGTCGTTTCGAGTGTCAATAGATGTTTTTAGGTTGTTTTACATTCATTTTCTCTTTGTTGAGTCATTTTGACTGTGCTCGGTCGTAGGCTCAATACCAGGTTAAGAACTCATTTCTCAATTTCAATTTTAAAAAATAAATCATTTTGTGCTCAGAGTGCCGTGCCATTCTTAACATATGTGCAAAACAGGATTCTTTCTTTCATAAAACTGTAGGGCTCAACCCAGGTCATGTGAGAACAATTGAACAAGGACCTGTCTGATGCTACATGGGTTCCAGACTGCAAAGCAAAAGAAAAGAGAGAAAATCGGAGCATCTGAGTTTGTTTCAACTTCAGAAAGTTTCGAGATTGCATTCCGGATGTACCTCTTTAGGTTTTGTCAATGCTCCGAAGTATGAGTGTACCTCTACCTCAAGCTCAAGCTCAAGCTTACTTCAAGCCAGAATGGCCATTAGAAGTGCTCTCCCTGAGTACCATTCCCTGCCAGAGGCATCTTGGCTGTGTTTGCAATGAGTTCCTAGGAGACCAACTGCAACGGTGGAAACTAGAGTTCGAATGGCGATGCCTAGAACATAAAGGTTTGAAATTTCCAAGACTAAAGTCTGGTTTGAATACCCAGGGGTGTATTCTCGGCTTGAAATCTGTATGGCAGCCCCATAGATTGAGATAGCATGTGTACGCCTCAATTTTGGATACTGAACCAACCTAGTCTGTCACCCCATTGGAGAATAGGGAAAGTTGTGAATATGATTAGGAAAAAAAGCGGCATCCGTGGCTCCTACATACAGATGTCGCTCCTTGTCAGTATTTTAGGACCTTTGTACTGTGAGTTGAAGGTAAGAGTTCAAAGAATACAAGGTAAGAGTTCGAAGAACATAAGGGAGAGATCCCTGTCAGAGTAGAGCAATTCATCGCCACTCACCCCATGCGCTGCTTTTCAAAGCGCCGCTTTGTTTGTTTATTGCATTCCTTAAACATCATGCACTACATTGCTTATAACACGTATCATATCATCGCACGTATTGCATTTATTTGCATCTTGTGTTTTCTTGTATCATTTATCCTTTTACGCTGAGCAGCGTCTAGGATCGTTGTCCCCCGGGGCTATCTCAGGACACGTGGAATGCGCTCTTGACGGCTTTTCTTTGGACCTCTTCTCACGATTTCAGCGTGGTTAGAGTGTCCCTTTTCTCACACGATTTTAGAGTGTTTGGAATTTATCTCAGGATGCGTGGAACGCGTCCCTGAGTGGTTTTCTTTGGACCTCTTATCACGATTTCTGTGTGGTTAGAGTGTCCCTTTCCTTACACGATTTCAGCATGTTTGGAATTTATCTCAGGACACGTGGAACGCGCCCCTGAGTAGTTGTTTTTGGGCCTCTTTTTACGATTTCAACGTGGTTAAAGTGTTCCTTTCCTCACACGATTTCAGTGTGTTTGGAATTTATCTCAGGACACGTGGAACACGCCCCTGAGGGCTTTCTTCGGACATCTTCTCATGATTTCAACGTGGTTAGAGTGTTCATTTCCTCACACGATTTCAGCATGTTTGGAATTTATCTCAAGATGCGTGGAATGCGCCCCTGAGTGCTTTTTTTAGGACCTCTTCTCACAATTCCAGTGTGGTTAGAGCGTTCTTTTCCTCACACGATTTCAGTGTGTTTGGAATTTATCTTAGGACGTGTGGAACGCGCCCTTGACTGCTTTTCTTAGGACCTCTTCTCACGATTCCAGCGTGGTTAGAGTGTTATTTTCCTCACACGATTTCAGCGTGTTTGGAATTTATCTCAGGATGTGTGGAACGCGCTCCTGACGGCTTTTTGTAGGACCTCTTCTCAGGATTTTAGCGTGGTTAGAGTGTCTCTTTCCTCACACGATTTCAACGTGTTTGGAATTTATGTCAAGATGCGTGAAACGCACTCCTGACGGCTTTTCGTTGGACCTCTTCTCACGATTCCAGCGTGGTTAGAGTGTTCCTTTCCTTACACGATTTCAGTGTATTTGGAATTTATCTCAGGATGCGTGAAGCGCAACCCTAGACATGTTTCATCTCAGGACGCGTGGAACGCGCCCTTGATTGGTTTTTCTTAGGACTTCTTCTCACGATTTCAGCGTGGTTTGAGTGTCCCTTTCCTCACACAATTTCTATGTGTTTAGGATTTGTTCTTCCTCCTCTTACGATTCAAGCGTGGTTGGAGTATGTCACCCTATTCATCTACTACATTGTCCATTGCATTCATTACATCATACTGTTTTATCATCATGCATCCTTTCCATGTTAAGCATAGTTCGGCATGTGCTCATACCTTTCCCTCATTGAAACATAGTTCTGCATGTGTACGCGCCTATTCCACTAAGAGAATTGTGGTCTGAGGGTTTCGGCACCTTTTCTGTGTTAAACGTGGTCTATTTTATGTCCATGCCTTTTCTAGGTAAAATGTAGTTCGGCTTACGCCTTATTCACTACATCTATTGCATCCATCGCATCGTATTTTGTCTTGTTGTATTCAGCATTTAAGATGACGATCTTTCCTCAGCAGATCATTCCTTACTCATATCATCCCACCCAATTACTTGCATTCTTTCTACGAAACACATAGTTCTACATGTGCATGCACCTATTCCGCAAGAATTGTGGTTAGAATGCTCCGGCACCTTTTCTGTGGTAAACGTAGTTTGATTTGCATCTCCATCCCTTTAATGTATTTGTGTCGTAAGAACTGCTTGTGGTTTGATTATATTATTGTATTGAATCGCATATCCTTTGCACTTTTTTGTTTTGTTATGTATCGTTTTGCATTCTGCCCTTGAACTATGCTGGTTTGATTTTTTGCAAAGGGATACGTAGGCAACCTTCGGGTTCAACCTCCGTGAACTTCCTCGCTCGAGCGAACACCATGCCTACAAGAAAATACTGGGAGCTCGAAATCCCCGCTCGAGCGGACATAAAAAATTCTAGGTTTTCCAGGATGGTTCTTGAGCTCATATTCAACACTTTAACCAACATTTCCTGCATGCCATGGCTCAAATTTCACATATACATATACTAACATGATACCAACACCAAATTACAACACAATGAAGCTCAATTTCTTGAATTACTTACATGCATGCCTCAAATTAACCCAAACTCATCACCAACAGATCAAATTCAAACATGCAAAGTTGATACCTCCATGATCTACTCTTGCATGTGAGAAATATTCATTCATATCAACTTAATTGGTGAGGAGATGATCAAATACATGGATTTCAAACAAGATTCAACATAGATTGTACACATTGTGTTCAAATATGGAAATGCATAGTAATTTCCTACATGCATGCACCTATTGACTTTAAATTCAACGCATACAACTCAATCTCCTCCTAAACAGTTTAATTCATGTTCTTAATCATTTTTCAACCTTCAATTCACAAAATTACTAATTACAATTCATGCACTCACTTACCTAGAGGTTTAATTCTCCCAATCTATGGCAAAATCTTGAGTTTAATCCTTCAATCTTCACAAAATTGAGCAAACACCCAACTCTCCTTCTTTCTCTCTCTCTAGCCGAACCCTCTCTCTCTCTCTCTCTCTCTCTCTCTCTCTTTTGAGCTAGAATCAGCCAAATAGAATAACAAGGAGGATGTTTGAGTACATAGTGCCCCACTAAGTCACTTTAATTTAATAATAGACAATTGAGCACTTTATAATTAATTAAATCAATTTAACCTGATTTGAATCAATTTCCAAATTAAATTTCACCGTAGGCTCTAAAAATTATGCCAATCACAATGGTGTAATCAATTTCAGGTTCTGTGGCCGATAAGGCCTTCAATTTAATTTCCGAAGCAGATAATCAAACAGATATTCCTACGGTGAACAGATAGAAATTCAAAACCACATATTTTCACATAATGGCTCACAAAATCATATTAAACACATAATCATGCTAATATTAAGGACCAATTAACATTACGGAACAGGGATATTACAGTCTTCCCTCCTTTAGGAAGTTTGGTCCTCCAAACTTATTTTACCTTCGTCGGGAAACAAATATGGATAGCGTAGTCGCATTTCCTCCTCTTTTTCCCATGTAGCATCCGTCCCATAATGTTCTTTCCATTCCACTTTCACCATTGGGATGGACTTGCTTCTCAATTGTTTCACTTGCCGATCAACAATTCGTTCCGGCCATTCGGCGTATTCCATATTTTCATCAATAGCTACCCGGTGATAATCAATCACATGAAATGGGTCTCGGAGGTAACCCCACAACATCGACACATGAAACACGTTATGGATTTGTTCGAATCCCGGTGGCAAAGCAACTCTATAGGCAACTAGGCCAAGCCTTTCTAGAATCTGAAACGGCCCAATGTAATGGGGCGACAACTTGTCCTTCTTTCCAAACCTGACTTGGCCTTTCATTGGGGACACACGAATAAACACATGGTCACTGACCTCATACTCAAGAGGTCTTCTTTGAACATCTGCATAACTCTTTTGTCGGTCCTGAGCTGTTTTGAGCCTTTGCCGAATGGTTTTGATCTTTTCAGAAGTGTCTTGCACAATTTCAGGCCCAAGTAAAGCTCTATCCCCGACTTCTATCCAACAAGTTGGTGATCTACACCGCCTACCATACAAAGCCTCGTACGGTGCCATACCGATGCTGGAGTGGAAGCTATTATTGTATGCAAATTCTACAAGTGGCAAATAGTCTTTCCAACTCCCCTGAAAATCTAAAGCACACATTCGAAGCATATCTTCCAAAGTCTGTATTGTTCGTTCTGATTGCCCATCTGTCTGTGGGTGGAATGCAGTACTGAACCTTAGTTTTGTCCCCATAGCTTCCTGCAAACTTTTCCACAATCTAGATCCAAATTTTGGATCTCTATCCGACACAATAGATACCGGAACTCCGTGTAAACAGACAATCTCATCAACATATATGGTAGCTAATCTATAAGCATTAAACGTAGTTCTAACTGGTAGAAAATGTGCAGATTTAGTCAGTCTATCAACCACAACCCAAATAGAATCCATACCTCGAGGAGTCCGAGGTAGGCCAACAACGAAATCCATAGTCACATGTTCCCACTTCCATTCAGGAATAGGGAGAGGTTGCAGTAGACCACCTGGTTTCTGATGTTCAGCTTTAACTTGCTGACACTGAAGACATTTGGACACATATTCTGCAATCTCCTTCTTCATTTTAGGCCACCAATAGGTTTGTTTCAAATCCCGATACATTTTATTATTACCCGGATGCATAGCAAATACGGATCTGTGGGCTTCATCTAAAACCCTCTTCTTTAGTTCCAGAATATCCGGGACACACATTCTGTTCCGAAATCTCAACACTTCATTCTCAATGCCAAACTCTGCTTTTAGACCTGTCTCAAATTCATCAATCACTTTCTTGAGGAATTCATCCTCTTTCTGCTTCTGCTTGATTTCGTCAATGATTGCCGACTCGGCTGCAATAGCGGCTATCAATCCGCCCTGTTCACACATTACCACTTCAATTTCAAATTTCTCAAAATCTTGCAAGATCTCCCTCTGTTCAGTAAGCAAACAAGCCATACTCCCCATTGATTTCCTGCTCAAGGCATCAGCAACTATATTAGCTTTCCCGGGGTGATACTGAATCTCTAGATCATAATCTTTTATCAGTTCCAGCCATCTCCTCTGTCGCATATTCAACTCCTTCTGCGTGAAGAAGTATTTCAGACTTTTGTGATCCGTGTAGACTTCACACTTTGCCCCATATAGATAATGCCGCCAGATTTTCAAAGCAAAAACAAATGCGGCCAATTCTAGGTCATGTGTTGGATAATTCTTCTCGTGTGGCCTCAACTGTCGGGAGGCATAAGCAATAACCTTTCCGTTCTGCATTAACACATAACCCAAACCTTTATAAGACGCATCACTGAAAATTACAAAATTCTCCGTACCTGAAGGTAGTGTCAAAATTGGTGCAGTGGTCAATCTTGTTTTCAGTTCATGAAAGGCAGCTTCTCTTTCGTCGTTCTATTCAAACGGTTGCCCCTTGCGTGTCAATTGGGTAAGAGGCACAGCTAATTTCGAAAAATCTTTCACAAATCTTCTGTAATAACCAGCTAAGCCCATGAAGCTGCGGACTTCTGTCACATTAGTCGGTGTAGGCCAATTCACAATTGCCTCTATTTTCTGCAGGTCCACTGAAATTCCTTCCTTGTTGATCACATGCCCTAAGAAAACAACTTCATCCAACCAAAACTCACATTTCTTTAGTTTAGCAAACAATTTCCTTTCTCTAAGTATTTGTAGGGCAGTTCTCAAGTGATGTTCATGTTCAAGTCTATTCTTGGAGTATATCAAAATATCATCAATAAAAACCACAAAAAATTCGTCAAGGTAGGTTTTAAAAATTCGGTTCATTAAGTCCATAAACGCTGCCGGAGCATTAGTCACTCCAAATGGCATAACAAGAAACTCAAAATGTCCATACCTCGTTCTGAATGCGGTTTTCTCAACATCCTTTGCCTTAACTTTCAGCTGATGATACCCGGATCTCAAATCAATCTTAGAAAACACCTGTGATCCCTGCAACTAGTCAAATAAGTCATCAATACGGGGTAGGGGATATTTGTTCTTTATTGTTACCTTGTTCAATTCCCGATAATCGATGCACAGGCGTAGGGTTCCATCCTTCTTTTTCACAAATAATACTGGTGCACCCCAAGGCGAAGTGCTAGGTCGAATAAACCCCTTGTCAAGCAGGTCTTGCAACTGTTCTTTGAATTCTTTCATTTCGACAGTAGCCATTATGTAGGGAGTCTTGGAATAGGCTGGGTGCCTGGCACAGTTTCAATAGTAAACTCTATCTCCCTATCTACCAATTCCCCTGGTAATTCATTTGGAAACACATCTGGAAATTCTCTAACAATAGGGATATCATTCAATTCACATTCACGGATTGTTCAGACAACACATAGCACAAATAACCCTGGCACCCCTTCCTGATTAGTTTACATGCTTTCATTGCAGATATCAAATAAGGTGGAGGCACTACCCCATTACCCACAAACACAATTTCCTTATGTTCTGGTGGTTTAAACACAACCCGTTTTGTCACACAATCAATGGTGGCACAATATTTGGTCAACCAATCCATGCCCAAAATTACATCAAAATGCCTAAAGTTCAAGGGCAACAAATCTACATAGATAGCATCCTCAATACGCATGTCACAAAACCCGTATATGGATTCACACAATACAGATTCCCAAGATGGAGCAGACACACATAGCAGATATGGCAGTAATTCTAGAGGTCTATTCAGTCTAGATGCAAATGCACATGTTACAAATGAGTGTGTTGATCCAAAGTCAATTAACACAAAGGCATCCTGATTACATATAGAAATGGTACCTGAGACAACTGCGTTGGCATTCCGGTATCGCCCGGAACAAGCGCAAAAACTCTTCCTTGTCTCACGGTATCTCCGGCGGGAGTAGATCTCGTAGCATTTCCTGGTTTTGGGACTGATGCAGTCGAACTAGCAGCAAATTTTCCGCTGTTCTGTTTGCAATCTCTGGCCATATGCCCCTGTTTACCACAATTAAAACAAGCTCCTGACACACGGTAACAAACCCCACGATGCCTGTTACTACAAATAGTACACAACGAGGTTACATCTCGGGAATTTAAAAGTATTCGAGGAGCCCGTATTTTGCTTCTTTGAAAACTTCTTCTTTGAAAAGAAGCCCTGCCTTTTACTACCCTTCCAGTCAGTTGTCGGTTTAGATTGTCTAGCTATATTAGCTTCTGATATTATGGCCCTGTCTAGTACCCCAATGTAGGTTTCCAGCTTCAACACATTCACCCTCTCTAGAATGTCGCTTAAAAGCCCGACTTCAAAATGTCTCGCCTTCTTGTAGTCTGTATCAATCACGTGTGGCGCAAACCTGGCCAATTCAGTGAATTTGGCCTCATACTCGGCTACAGTCATACTGTCTTGCCTCAGTTCCATGAATTCTGCCACCTTCCTATCCCGGACACACTGCGGGAAGTACTTGTCATAGAAAATTTCCAAAAATTTTGCCCAATCAGCATCTTTGTAATTCTCACGCATTAACATCCACCATCTTCTTGCTTCGTCTTCTAGCATAAATGTGGCTAGAAGCACTTTCTGTGTCTCCGAACACGGGAACACTTCAAACAGTTTTTCGATGCCGAGGACCCAAGCTTCAGCTTTCAAAGGATCTAATCCACCATGGAACTGTGGTGGTTTAATTTTCTTGAACTCTTTGGTGAGAGCTATGATTCGGTCATCATTCTGATTATCTGGCACAGGAGGTGCCGGAGGTGGAGGTGGAGGATGTGGCTGCTGCCACTGTTGTTGCCGTTCCTGTTGTTGCCTCAATGTCTCTGCCATTTCCTGAATCAGTCTTTCCATTCTATCCAGTCTGGCAGTAGAAGATTCCTCTATCTCATCACCTCTTGTTCTCACCATCTGATTAAACTTGCATTATACTTTATACAAAAGATACACCGGTATGCATATACTAAAGAGCATACATAATCAAATAATTTGAAATGCAAGTAGTTCACAAACTTATAACACATAGT
The DNA here is from genome assembly GCA_030407325.1 of Camellia japonica. NCBI lineage: Eukaryota > Viridiplantae > Streptophyta > Magnoliopsida > Ericales > Theaceae > Camellia > Camellia japonica. The sequence continues at coordinate 101,330,701 of JAPPVO010000007.1, forward strand.
TGTTCACATTTAACAGTTAAGCGCATTCTTGATGCTTTCAGATTCATACTTATCACATGAATGCATCCTAGATCTTTTCTAGACGCTTATTGCTCTTTTGGACAAGTGTGTGAGTTATTAACTCGTGCTCTGATAACACTCTATCACGACCCAAACCCGCCCCTATGGGTTAAGGCCATAACCGGCTAGCAATCACGAGATTACCTACGGCCTCAAACCAAATAAAATGAAACTCATCAGAGTAAAGGGGCCAAATGGAAGCAAAAATAAAACTTTGTCCATAGAGTTGTGCTTATATGCACACCATAGCATTCCAAACATTTATATGTTAATAACTCACATCAAAATATGTACTAACACAGAACACTGTACATACAGGATCATACAAGTTTAAGTCAGTCGAACCCAAGACTTATATACAAAAGTAGTCCAATGCTTTCGCCAACATAACAAAACTATAAACAAAGGACAAAGGCGAAGACAGTCTCGTGCGTGAGACGTTTGGGTTGACTCCTCAAAACTTTGACTGTTTCTCACAATTTCACCGAGGCTGGTTCTGGATGTCCCTTGGCTCACCTACATGTACGTGAATGAGCGCGAGCGAAAGCCTAGTGAATAATATCAAATAAGGAAGATACATAAGCAATCTTTGAAACAGTTACAGCAAACGGCCTTTGGCCAAATCACTTGTATCAATCGGCCTTCGGCCCAATCATTTATGTCAATCGGCCTTCGGCCCAATCATTTATGTCAATCGGCCTTCGGCCCAATCATTTATGTCAATCGACCTTCAGCCCAATCATTCATGTCAATCGGCCTTCGGCCCAATCATTTATGTCAATCGGCCTTCGGCCCAATCATTCATGTCAATCGACCTTCGGCCCAATCATTTATGTCAATCGGCCTTCGGCCCAATCATTAATGTCAATCGGCCTTCGGCCCAATCATTCATGTCAATCGGCCTTTGGCCCAATCATTTATGTCAATCGGCCTTCGGCCCAATCATTCATGTCAATCGGCCTTTGGCCCAATCATTTATGTCAATCAAACTTACAAAGCTTACATAAAGGTAAACAATTGGACAACAACATATTTCAAATATCTTGTTAAGATATTACTCACAGTGATCGGTTTGTGGATTTGCCCTGGAGCTTGACCCTACACATCATATAGCACATATGGGTCACAAATGATTCAATCCATTCTTTAGTTCACATATTCCCCTTTAGGCTTCATTCTTATCTCTTTAACTCAATTACAATGCTTAATGCATGTCTAAGAGTACTTGGGAGTGAAAGAGAACAGAAAATAAAACACAGAATGTCCTTTCCAAATTTCAGAAAATAGGGTCCCCGCTCGAGCGTGGACTTCCCCGCTCAAGCATACCCTTGAGGCCTGCAAAAGTACTGGATACATCAAATTTACGCTCAAGCTTGAAGTCTAGCACTCGAGCAGAAGGCCTCACTACATGGCTCCCCGCTCAAGCGTGAAATTACCCCGTTCGAGCGGACACCGTGTCTGCAAAAAGTGTTGGATGTGTCATTTTTACGCTCGAGCGTGAACTCGGTCGCTCGAGCGAAAGTTCATCCTATATAGCTCCCCGCTCGAGCGTGAACTTCCTCGCTCGAGCGAACACCATGCCTACAAGAAAATACTGGGAGCTCGAAATCCCCGCTCGAGCGGACATCAAAAATTCTAGGTTTTCCAGGATGGTTCTTGAGCTCATATTCAACACTTTAACCAACATTTCCTGCATGCCATGGCTCAAATTTCACATATACATATACTAACATGATACCAACACCAAATTACAACACAATGAAGCTCAATTTCTTGAATTACTTACATGCATGCCTCAAATTAACCCAAACTCATCACCAACACATCAAATTCAAACATGCAAAGCTCATACCTCCATGATCTACTCTTGCGTGTGAGAAATATTCATTCATATCAATTTAATTGGTGAGGAGATGATCAAATACATGGATTTCAAACAAGATTCAACATAGATTATACACATTGTGTTCAGATATGGAAATTCATAGTAATTTCCTACATGCATGCACCTATTGACTTTAAATTCAACACATACAACTCAATCTCCTCCTAAACAGTTTAATTCATGTTCTTAATCATTTTTCAACCTTCAATTTACAAAATTACTAATTACAATTCATGCACTCACTTACCTAGAGGTTTAATTCTCCTAATCTATGGCAAAATCTTGAGTTTAATCCTCCAATCTTCACAAAATTGAGCCAAACACCCAACTCTCCTTCTTTCTCTCTCTCTAGCCGAACCCTCTCTCTCTCTCTCTCTCTTTTGAGTTAGAATCAGCCAAATAGAATAACAAGGAGGATGTTTGAGTACATAGTGCCCCCACTAAGTCACTTTAATTTAAAAATAGACAATTGAGCACTTTATAATTAATTAAATCAATTTAACCTGATCCGAATCAATTTCCAAATTAAATTTCACCGTAGGCTCTAAAAATTATGCCAATCACAATGGTGTAATCAATTTCAGGTTCTGTGGCCGATAAGGCCTTCAATTTAATTTCCGAAGCAGATAATCAAACAGATATTCCTACGGTGAACAGATAGAAATTCAAAACCACATATTTTCACATAATGGCTCACAAAATCATATTAAACACATAATTATGCTCATATTAAGGAGCAATTAACACATTACAGAACAGGGATATTACAATCTGCAACCTCCCTCATTTCATCACTTTTCATTTGCTTTGAGGGTTGGTTAACCTTCGGGTTGTGTTTAAGCTTGAGATTGAGATTTGTGCTTAATGGTTTTAATCCTCTTTTGAGGGTTTCTACTAACCAAAGGCATGATCTCTCTCTTACCTTGAATCATCCCTGGGTTGACGTCTCTTCCATTAGAGGACACTCACCTTGGACTTAATCAATTAAAGAATGAGTTGGTAATTAAAATGAGTAAATAAAAGTGATAAGTAAAATTTGAGCAAGATAAGCATATTGTATTGCATTGCATATGTTCAATCAAACGTTATATTGAACACAAGGAAGATTGGAGCATTTCAATCTCAAAGTGATGAAATGAGTCAATCCCCTTGGTCTCCATTGCCCTTGATCACACATGATAAGGTAAGGGCCATTTGAGTCTTATTTTTGCATTTATTCAACTCGCACAATTGGTTTCACTTGCCATCATGCAATGAAATTGATTGATTGGTGGTTTTGTGAACCAAAGCTTGTCCCTCCTTTGATTTCCTCATGAAAAGGAGAGCCAAGGTGTGCAAACAAACCCCTGGAAAAACCTTCATTTTGATCTGTTTCTACTATGTTGCAGTGTGGTGACTTAGAGCATCAGTGGGCGGCGGTGCCCCATCCATGGCTGGCAGTGCCTCATTTCTGGCCGGCAAGGCACCTTTTCGGCCGGTAGAGGGTCGGCAGCAACCTTCCATGGCCGGCAGGCCACTGGTGTAATCCTCAGCAGTGATTTAGTAAGGTGGAGCAGAAAGTTTCTGGAGTATGTTCAACCCTACAAACAGAGCCTCTCAAGAGCAAAACGGTGGCTTTTCGGGGTGAAAACCGAGTGCATACATCTTCTACTTCCCAAGGTAGAAGCAGTAGCAGCATAGCTTATTGCCTTGCATGTTTTAGTTAGTGGGCGTATGTTTTAATTAATTAGTTGCTAATTAGTTAAAGTGTTGTAATAATTAGTAATTAGTTTGCTAGTTATTCATTTGATTTCAATCGGTTTGTAATAATTACTCTGATTAGTTTAAATTAGATTAGTTTGATTAGCTTAGCTCTTATTTATTCGGACCCTCCTTCGTGAGGGCATAATGTTGTAATAAGTGTGTGTGCGTGTGTGTATGTTTTCCAACCCCACGTGTTTCTCCCTTTTATTTAAATAGCTTTTGATGGTTAGATTAGGGACATATTTCAATTAGCATACCTTATGCTTGCATGTTTGCATCCATTCATTTGTCTTGCATGCGCCCAGACACGGCGCATCATTCAAACTGCATCGTCATTTCAATACTTCTTTAAATACGTGTTTCAACGCATGCTATCAAAGTGTTGCAAATACCATGATTAAATAGCCGAGCCTATTTAGTTGCATATTGCATGTATTGCATTAGGCGTTTTGTATAGTTAGGATCATGCATCTTTCTAATTAACTTTTGTTTTGGCTCGGAGTACTCGGTAAGCTTTTACGCTTTAGCATACTTGCATGAGTGTGATTGCCATATTGCCATGTTTTGCATGCTTGCCATGAGGCTATGTGCTTAAATGCTAAACTGCATGAATGCCTGTGGATGAAGACTTGTTGTTTGAATTGGAATGATTCAATAAATGTAAGTTTTAAGCCCACTTTGTTGTGGCAAAATCATGTTTTAAGCCCACTTGAGGTGGCAAATCCACATTTTTAAGCCCACTTGAGGGTGGCAAATTCAAACTATTTTCGCAAACAAACACGAGTTAAATTGTTCCAAGTCTTACGACTAGTCTATACTTGCTTGTGTGTTTCACATAGTAATGTTTAGCTAATAATCAGAACAAGAACACATAAGGTTTATAAAAGAACATATCATGATTAGTAGAGGCCGATCTTTGATCGGGTGAGTGGGGGTGCTCATTTCAGGACCTTTCCTTCTCGTACCTAAGTTTCCGAGCTGAGGCAACTTTGGTGATGACGGACACGTCGCCTTCGGCACGGGTCAATGTTTCCTAAATTTTCCCAAAAACAAAATATTTAGGTGGCGACTCTGTAATCTGGCAAAGCAGTCCAATTTTGGCATTGTTTGATTTAAAATTGATTTTCCAAAAAGATTTGTCGGATTGGACTCTTTGGTATTTATCAGTTTCACATTACACTTGTAAGACTAGATTCAGAACCGCGGGAGTCCCAACTGTGAGGCCTTTCTTTTCAAAACCTTTCCGAAAGGCGGGGGCGCAGAAAAAGGCGGGCCCACACCCACGTCCCAATATCCTAATAAAGGTAACACAAGAGATTAGCGCATTTGCAAATGTGCTGAAGCTAACTCACTCGTGCCCTAATACGGTGGACAACAATTAATTCACTTCATATAAGCATGTAGTCATGTAAACACATATGAACTTCTTTTCTAGATAATAATCGTCCCGCGACATTGCTAGAGTTCCAGTTAGAAATAGTAGTGATCAAGTGCTCTTCTAGTAGGACTTCTAGAAACTCATAGACCCAATCAATATCTTAGAAATTAAATCCCATACCTATTTAGTCACATAAGCATGTTATCTCATAGCATACTAGGTTTACTTATAACACAAACTAGCGAGATAACTCATTGTGATCACATCCCACGATCCCAAAGTATTCAAACCCGGTAGCTCTGATACCAAGTTGTAATGCCTCGAAAATATAATAACAAGACCGTCTCATGATATTATTTAAATAACAATGCGTGTTGAAATAATTATCTTCCATTCACGTGATTCCATTGTACAAAAGGTAATACATGCAGTTATACATTCATAAGTCCCAACCCTGAATTTATAGCATGTGCCACAAGTTAAAGATATGAAATAAAAGTTAAACAGATAAATAAATGCCCTAATGACTACAACTTTCCACGACGATACTTGGTTACAACAAAAGTGAGTTTTAACTTAATACAGTTTAAGCCCTAGGCTTGTACAAAAATAATTACAACAATAACAAAAAGAAACTCTTGGTTCAAAGTCCTCACAAGCTACGGCCTTGGCGGAGGCATATCATCAATCCTTGAAAATGGTTTTCCACATAAGGTGAGCCAAAACCCAGTAGAGATACTCTAACACAGTGTATGAATCTTAACAAAGCTATAAGGTGAATGCATATGCAATGCTCGTGCCAAAACATTTTATATCTCTTTCCAAAACCATGCAATGCTAGGTTTATATCACAATTCTTGAAAACATTTCGTTTACAACAGAAAACAGGGGGCAGTGATTACAAGCACTGGGAATCTTTAGGTCATACAAACACTACCAAAACCATTTTTACCAGTACTAACCGGAAAGCTAAGCACCTAACTGCGTGGGTTTCTGGATTTTCACCAAGGACACACAGCCCAACATAATACCACAACCACACCCCCTACCTAGATTCACCAAGGTATTTACCCATTTTTCTCAAAACAATATACATTTTCAATGTTTTAAGTATGCAATAATGCTCAATGCCAATGGATGAGAAATTAGTTTCAATTTACCTAATCTACATGCAATTTCTACAACAATCATAGTTATCATCCACCGATAGCCTAAAATAGATATCTCTAAACAGATTGATAATTTTCATTAAAGATATACTTTAAAAAATCTCTAGATGGGAGTAATAATACATATCCAACTCCACCATCCTCATTATCATCACCAATTTCACAAAACCCAACATCGTTTCCATTTCCTTTTTACAGAATCAAATATCCAAGATTCTATGGCAAAATCCCCATTTCTTTATAAATCAATTCCAAAGATAAAAATCTATCATTTCATCATAACTCAACCATAAATACATTTCCACAATCATTTCCAAGAACCCATTTAAAAACCCCTCTTTTGATACCAAAACCAAACCTTAGATTTTTATCCAAAATCCCTAAATCCCATGATTTCTTCACAAAGACAAATAACCAAGTTAAAAACCATACTAAAGTGTGGAGAAATCCCACCTCAAGGCTAGAAGACAAGGGAGAGAATGAAGAAACTTTGACAAAACTGAAAATCAACTTTGCTCCAATCAAAAGGAAGCTCTTAGTGAGCTTTGCCTTTTTATCAAAGGGACTAAAGTATAGACATCAATGGATGATAGTGTATTTGAAGGTAGAAGATGAGTTCTAGAGAGAGGGAGTAGGTCTTGGTTTTTGGAATGTTTAGAGAGAGAGAGAGAGAAAGAGATGAGAAAATGACTCAAAAAGTGACTTTTACGGACTAATAAACGCGCAGATCGCTCGAGCGACCAAAACACCGCTTGAACGACCAAACATAATAAGTGAGACCGTTCGAGCGAACAAAGTTACTGTTCGAGCGCACAATGATACCCTCTCATAAATTTTGCAGACAAAGGCTAACTGCTCGAATGCAAGAAAGACCGCTCGAGCCAAGACTACTCAAGCGCAAGAAACATTGCTTGAGCGAAAAACACCACCCTTCCAGTATATTTGCAAACCTACAAATATACTTGAAGTTCTCAAAGTCCGCTCGAGCGACCAAAAGACTGCTCGAGCAAACTGACCAAAATCTAGGCAATGACTCCTTTGAAAAATGAACTCCTAACCTATTTCAAAACGCAACCACAATGCTCACACAACCCAATTCAACAAGGAATAAGATAAACAAGGACATGGACAACCATTAAGGACAGGGAACCCGGATCCAAATTAATAAACGGGTCGGGTCTAAATCAGAATCGTTATAAAATAACTATTTATTAGTTTTAATAATTTACCACATCAACCATCTATTAGGGCTGGTTTGGCTTATACTATATAAGCCAAAAAGCCAAAAAGTTACTCCAAAATCCAAAAAGATATCACTATTCACCAAAAAAAAAAAAAATTTAAAATCAATTTTTTTCAAACAAAAGTACACACCGAATTGACTACTACATGCTGCTGTGTGCGGCAGTGGCTCCAAAGGAAATGCTTGGGTGTGATTTTTACACACACCGTTGTTCGTCTCACGGGGGCCATCACGGGTCCCATTTTGATAATCTGAACCGTTCAATGTGTAGAAATCGTCGAGTACTATATGTCTGCAAAAAATCACATTGATCGGATATCGATAACTATATGATCAAATCAGTTATGTACAACAAATAGATGGTGTTATAATTAATGATTGAAAAATAAATAAATCTGATCAGATAGCTATCGATATCCGATTAACGTGATTTTTTATAAGTATATAGTGTTCGATGAGTTACACACATTGAACGGTTCAGATTATTAAAATGGGACCCGTGATGACCCCCACAGGCCAAACAAAACCGTCCAGTGCTTTGTACAAAAATTAGCCAATAATTTCCAACTCAAATTCACTCTCTCGGTTGTACAGCCGGTTGTACGGCTGGGGCCCACTCCTCTCTAATCATCTCTTATACACTTTTTTTATACAATTTTTTAATACACATTTTTCCATAAAAAGTCAAAAAGTTAACCCAAACCTCCATATTTTTTTTTTGTCTTTTTTAGTCCAAAAAGACAAAAAGTGCACTTTTTTAGGACACCCCAAACCAGCCCTTAGTTTTAAATCATAACTGGATTTTTTTGAGGCCTTTTAAATTCTAGTGAGATTTTTTTATATTTAATATATTTTGTTTTAGTCAATTTTCTGGGGCCCAATGCGGTGACTTTGTTGGCTTATGCCCAAAACCTACTACCAAACCTTTCAATGTACAGGGCTCATTGAGTATTCCATCCCTATTAGAAATCACGTTAATCGGATATCAATAGCCACTTGATCTTATCACATTTTTGTCAATAAATTTTTTTTGCCAATTGAGGAATAAGTCAATATCGATGGTAAAAATTGAATGGAAAGAGTATTACGGCAAAGACGCTACATGAGAAATGGAAGAGGAGATGAAAATTCGATATCCGAAGTTATTTTCGGGGCAAGGTATTCAAGTTTGGAGACCAAACTTCTTTAAGGGGGGGTAGACTATAACAACCCTCATTTTGCCTTAGTCATATTCATGAGAATTTGCATGGCTTTTGGTTTGTTAGCTCCCAGCATCTCCAAATACAGGCCTACAAATGGAGATGTTTCAAGCTTGCATTTTATAAACTTTGAAATTTTGTCTAAGTGTGGGATCCTGTCTTACTTTATGTTGTTGTGCTTTTGTTTAAGTGTACGATCCATTCTTTGTTCCATGTTTTGTGTGTTGAACCTAGGCTATCTACCTTTGCTATCTCACACCTAGGTCACACCTTTGAACCTCTCACACCTAGGCCATTGAGCAACAACACCTAAGGCCATCTTGGAACCATTTTAGCCGACCTCCACTGTGACGCACTGAAATAATTACAATAATCCATCCACAGCATCCACTTATGACAATAATAATAAGACAAGTATCTTCCATTAAGTCTAGTGTGATTTACAAAAGAAAAACATATGCGGTATATATTCACAATGCCTAGCCCTGAATTTATAGCAGATGTTGCAAATTAAAAGAAAAATAATGGAAGATAAACAGATAGGAATGTCCTGGGGGCTTACATATTTCCAAGACGATGCTTGGTTACAACAAAAGTGGACTTAAGTCCAATACAGTTAAAGCCCCAGGCTATACAAAAATGAATACAACAAAAGAAGCTCTTGCTTCATATACTCCTAAGCAACTACCTTGGTGGAGGCATGTCACCAGCACATGAAATGTTTTTCCCACATAGGGTGAGCCAAAGCCTAGTAGAAATAATCCAACACAATATATAAATCTTAATAAAGCTATAAGGTGAATACTTATGACATGTTCTTGCCAAAACATATCTATATCTCTTTTCAAAACTATGTAATGCCAAGTTAATATCTCTATTCACAAATCATTTCCGTTACAATAGAAAATAGAGTGGTAATTCACACTTTGGGAATTTCAAAACAATACGACCTTTCCCAAAAATTTCGTTCGGAGGAAATAGTAAACCGAGACCCATGCAAACGTAGGCTATATAAGCACTACGATTGCCATTTCATGAAAATTTTATCCACGGGATCAACACCCATGTATACGCGCGGTTTTTGTGACTTTCACACAGGACACTCGGGCCAACTTAGTTCAACAATACAATTCATGTTTCTCAAATTCACCCTTTTTCTCAAAACGATAAACATTTTCAATATGTAAGTGTGAAATAATGCTCAATGCAAATGAACGAGAAACTAGTTTCAATTCTTCTAATTCACATGCAATTTCTACAACAATCATAACTACCCTCTGCCGATAGCCCAAAACAGATATTTCTAAATAGATAATTTATATTTCATAAAGATTAACATATCTAACTCCACTATTCTCATTGACATCAATCCAATTTCACAATTTCAATATTAATCTCAAAATTTATACAAAATCAATATTTGAGGCATTTGTGCCAAAATCCCTTTTCTTCCCAAAATCAACTCCAACATTCAAAATCCACAATTTAATCCCAACTCAACATCATTTTCCATATCAAAATCATTTTCAAGGATCCATTTGAAAAACCTCTCTTTTAATTTATTTTACCCAAAACCCTAGTTTGTTCCAAATCCTCCAAAACTCAATATTGCTTAGAAATGACAAATAGCTAAGCTAAAACTCATAAAAAGAGTGGAAATATCCCTACCCCAAAGCTAGAAGACGATAAAAAAGAGTGAAGAAACTCTAACAATGCCAAAACTCCACTTTGATCGGATGACAATAAAGCTCTAGGTGAGCTCAACCTTTTTAACAAAGGGAGTAGGGTGTTGAAATGGGTAGATCCTGGTGTATTTGTAGAGAGAGAGAGAGAGAGAGTAAGTTCTAGAGAGAGAAGCTCTAGATTTAGGGTTTTGAAATGTTTTAGTGAGAGACAAAGATGAAAAAGTGATGTAAAAAGTGATTTTTACGGACTGATATACGCATAGTCTGCTCGAGCGCAAAAAGTGACGCTCAAGCATCTAGACACAAAAATGACTACTGCTCGAGCGTAGAAAGTGACGCTCGAGCATTAAGACACAAAGAAAAAGGCGTCACCGCTCGAGCGCAGAAAGTGACGCTTGAGCGTAAAATACACACTTCTAGTAGTTTTATAGACATAAGGCCAAGGTTCGAGCACAAAAAGGGCCGCTCGAGCGCAATACTACTCGAGCACAAGAAGTTTCTCTCGAGCAAAGAATCACAAGTCTTAGTAGTTTTGCAGACCTGCAAAAGTACTGAGAATTCACAAAGGCTGCTCGAGCATAGGAGCAAAATTCAGGGCAATAAGGTTTTTGAAAAATATGGTACCAACCTGTTCCAAACACAACCAACACTACTCAATAGCCAAACTCAAGAAGGGAAAAGAGGAATAAGACAAGAACGACAATACAAAACCATGAAACTTGGAGCCAGAATATCAAATAGGTCGGGTCTTAAAGCAAAATCGCTATAACCTCCATCTCTTAAGGAATTTTGTCCTCGAAATTATAAGTCAAACTTTAAAACCATGTTTAAACCAATTACAACACTGATAAACAATCAATTCCAATACCATGACCATCTACTAGTCATTCATTCTCATCAATATGATAAACACCTTCTCAATACATAATGTACAATTCATATGTCCAAAACATATACAATGTTTATATTAAATAAACATAACAAAAGTTTCATTACATGATCAAACGTTAACAAATAGGTTCAGATACTTCTCACGGACTTCCAACTCATGTTCCCAAGTTGCTTCCTCAACTCCGTGATGTCGCCACAATATCTTAACCAAGGAATTGTCCTGCCTCGCAAGACTTGATCTCGAGTATTCAAGACCCTCATCGGTCTCTCCTCATACGAGGCATCCTTAGCTACCTCTAAGTTGGTCCAATCCAACACGTGCGATGGATCCGACTCATACTTCCGAAGCATACAAATATGAAACACATCATAAACCCTAGAAAGCTATAATGGCAAGGCCAAACAAAGCTACCTCTCCTATCTGCTGAAGGATCTCAAAAGGCCTAATAAATCTAGAAGACAAACCACTCTTCCCAAACCTCATCAAACCCCGCCTAGGTGATATCTTCACGAAGATATGATCTCTTACCTTAAAAGACAAAGGTCTCCTCTTACGGTCGATATAACTTTTTTGGCGACTCTAGGCCGTAACCAACCTCTTCCGGATAAGTGCAATTTTTTCCATTGTTTCCTGGACTAACTCTGGACCCAACATTGGTGCATTACCTACCTCAGCCCAACACACAAGGGATCTACAAGGTTGTCTATACAAGGCCTCAAATGGTGCCATGCCAATACTTGATTGGAAGCTATTGTTATAAGCAAACTCCACTAAGGGCAAGTGCCTCGCCTACGACCCCTTAAAGTTAATGACATAACCTCGAAGCATATCCTCAAGGATCTAAGTAGTATGCTCAGACTACCCGTCACTCTGAGGATGATACGCGGTACTAAAAGTCAATCTTGTGCACAAGACATTTTGTAGACTCTACCACAACCGAACCATAAATTGCAGATCTCAATCAGAAACAATTGTTACAGGGACCCCATGTAACCTCACTATTGTGGCTCGACTTTTTTGCACCCCCTTTTGGAAGGTTTGAAAGAAAGCCCAACAGTTTGGACACCCGCGGTTTCTGAATCTAATTTCACAAGTGCAATGTGAAATTGATAGTCACCAAAAAGTCCAAATCTAGAAAATCTTTTTGGAAAATCGATTTTAAATCAAATAATACCAAAATTGGACTGCTTTGCTAGATACAGAGTCACTACCTAAATATTTTTTGTTTTGGGGAAATTTACGAAACCCTGACACGTGCCAAAGGCCACGTGTCCGTCATCACTAAAGTTGTCTCGGCTCGGGAACTTAGGTACTAGAGGGGAAGGTCATGAATTGAGCACCCCCGCTCGCTTGATCAAAGATCGACCTCTACTAATCAGGATATGATTTTTTATAAACATTACGTGGTCTTATTCCGGTTATTAGGCTAGCTTTACTATGTGATGCGCACAAGCAAGTATAGACTAGAATTGCAAGAATTGGAACAATTCAATTCATGTTTGTTTTTGCAAAAATGGTTTGAATTTGCCACCTTAAGTGGGCTTAAAGTTTGCGAATTTTCCACCAAACATAATGGGCTTAAAACTGATTTGCCACTCAACAAAGTGGGCTTAAAACGTACATTCGTTGAATCGTTCCAATTCAAACAACAAGCCTTCATCCACAGGCATTCAAGCAGTTTAGCACTTAAGCAGTTAGCCTCATGGAAAGCATGCTAGATATGGCAATCACTCACATTCATGCAAGTATGATAAAGCACTAAAAACTCACCTAGTACTCTAAGCTAAGAGACATGAGTTAGAAAAATGCNTTTGAGAGCTCAACTGACAAAGACAGGAAAATGGTAGGTTTTGCTCTTGGAACTGCCTGAGGTTACCCTCTGCCTCAGTCCGGACCTTAGCATCGGCTGATTGAGCAGACAAAAGAAATTGGGTGATCTCCAAAGCCATTTTTTCCTACATTACATTACCAAAATTTTGCAGCCTACGTCTGCAGAGCATACAAAGGCTCTAGCAGACCTAGTGCTTGCAGATCACTTTCTGTTGAGATCAACTCATCCAACAATGAAAATTCTGTTGCTCAAGTTAGTTATACAAGCGAGGTTAAAAACTTGACATCAATGGCACCAGCACAGAAAAAACAGAATCACCAACAGCTTCATTGACAAAGCAGATGAAGATGAAGATGGAAATTCTGTGTAATTCGTAGCACCTGTGACTCAGTCCAGCATCAATCCATTACCATACATATATAATTGACAGGCTAATATAATAATGTGTTCAAATGGGCAAACCATGTTTCTAAAAAGTGCATTAATTAGGTGAAAATCCCAAATGATGAAATCTAGGTTAAGGAACATATGTTGTTAGATTCTAAACTTTCTCAAGAAAATTCAAAATCCTTGCAAGCTTTGCAAGCATTTACATTAGTTGGAAACAAACAACTACTTCTAAATCTACGCAGCAACAATCTGTGAACAATTGATTTAGAAATGAGTTTTAATGATTCAATATAGCAATCGACTAATCTGCTACGATTAAAATGTTTTCTACTTGTGTCAATTCAAGAACTGCAATATTTTCTTCCAAGTAATATCACGAAAAGAGATTAAATGGAGCAAACAGCCAAATAACTCGCGTCATCACTAACAGACTTGGAATTAAGTCAACAAAAATTACAAATTGACAAGATTAAAGATTCAAAATGCTAAAAAAGTTTTGAGTTTCAACATAACTATAAGACAACCGATATAAATATACTCATAAACTGGATTACATATTGCCTTGGAAATGGAAGAACGTTCAAATTTTATCACAAGCTTATCATGTTCCAAATGTTGTTGCATGTATCAAAGGCAGTCGCTTCTGAAGGGTCAAATTCAAACTTCTCAACCACTTTTCTGTCTCTTTTCACGATATCTGTTATTGGTCAGGTTTAAGGAAAACCCAATTCTGCAAAATACTAAACTAGCCTCTACTAGAAATAAAATTGACATCACAGAAAAAAGAGTAAAAGAACAAGTAAGGATACACCCTGATATTTTGGAATTTTCATGCAGGTTTGGAATTATATTTGTGACAGAAGCATACATTGAAAGCTTCATCCTACAAGACACAAGAAAATTGTTTAATCTGATGCATCCAAAAATGTAGATAAAGAAGGAAAGAATAGAAATCAAATCACAGTTGCAAAAGAAGGCTAAGAAAGAATGGTAACATATTATTTCCTCACAAGTCAAAGGGTTGACACTATTTAAATACAGATTTGAGAGAATAAAGTACGAGGCAAATACATTCGCGCGGTTCCAACCTTCTAAATCAAAAGTAGTTGATAAGATCTTTTAGTTGAATATATGAACCCAATTACACATAAAAATACGATATATATACGAAGTTACTGATGCTGAAAGGACCCTAGCCAACAAAAGGGCAAAATTTGAAACATTGAAGTAACCCTCCCCCGCTACTTTAAAACTCCAAGCATGAGTTCACAAGCAATTTTTTTCTTCTAATAAATGTGATGAATTCATGACCATACAAAACTTTAAATGAACATTGTAAGACATGACAACCATACTAGAATGAGCAACACAGAGAGAATCCTTAAATGATTGTAACAGGTTTTCTGGACTTACTGTGCCCTCATCTCATCTTGCTCAAGCTTTCTCAGAATCTCCCTTCTTTCTTCAACAGAAGCCCTTTGATTTTCTAGATCACTAATTTCATTGGTAATAACTGTGTTGACAGAATTTACAAACAAATCACCAATTAATACCATTGATTTGAAACCAAGAATAAAAAATATACAACTGAAATTGACCAAATACTTATCTAAGTTCCTCCTGGAGCAAACGTTCTCTCTGAAATTCCTCTTCCAACTCTTGTTGAAGCAAATCCATTTCTGCATCTGAAGCAGCTTCGGATCTTGCCTCATCTGATTTTTTCTTGCTCACATCTATCCTTTTCTGATAATCTGATGCATGTATTAACTTGTCAGTGATATAACATGCAGATCTATATTGACACTAAATAGCATGTTTGCAAAGAAAATTGAGAATAAGCCTTCCTGAAGTATTTTTCTAGCAGTTGCACTTAAAGAATGGTATTCATTTTAAACAAGATGCAATTGAAAAACAATGATGGACTAAAAGAACTACAATGGCAAATATCTCTGTCTCCTCAACGGGGGTGACGGCCTGTCATTTGGACTAGGGTTTGATAATTGTGGGTGGTTAGTAGATGGATAGTGTAACACCCCATCCCAAAGGGAAAATTAATTACTAATAATTTTGTTCGGTACACATTGAAAATTGTAAGAAAAATAGGAATTTGTCTTTGGTTTAAATTATAATTCTTAAAATGTGTGGAAATGAAAAATATAATTATGCAAATTATTTGCTACTGTTTAGTGGATAATTTTGGAACTTTGGTTTGAGATTATTTCATTGGAATTGTGTAGAAGACTTTAGATAAACAAAACAAGATAAAGAGAGTGATTAAATACACATAAAGTCCCATGAAATAAGATAGAGAGAGATGAAAAATTGAGGCTGAGTGTCATTTTGGTATGTGTATCACAAAGTTGAATTACACATGTTTGAAGCTGGTGAAATAGGTTGGAACCCACAGAATTCATCTTACATTATTAGGGTGTTATGTTAATACAGTTGCAGGAAGCATCGTGATCCGGCTATACATCATGGACTTGAATGTCTAAAGGTTTTATTAACAAAGGTCCGAAAAGCAAAGTCCCCTTTACTTCAATGCAATTTGTCCTCACAAATCCACTTGTTGCTTTCTTTCACAAAGAAGATATGGATGCTAAACAGAGAATTATACAGCATTTACCATGTAATTTCCCAAACATTTAAAAGCCAAGCTGGAAAATAAATAAATAAATCCTCAAAAATCTACCAGAAGAAACCGTAGAATAAGTCTCCTAACCAAATGACAACAGGCAGCAAGAAAAATAGAGATGTGGTCTATGATCCCACTTGCATCTTGCTGAAAATTAGGACAATTGTTATATTAAATCTGAGAAGAAAATGCTTTATGACTTCAATCCAAACCATTTGCACTTGTCTAGTACATAGAAAAATGAATTCACAACAACATTTACACAAGAGATGATATGAATGGCTGCCTCTGTTGGACCTCAACGCTTACCATCTCACCAAAACCCACAGGTAGTGGTGAAGGCGCAACTTTATTCCCTTAAAGGGTATAGCGCCAAGCGCCACGAGTCGACTGCGACTCAGCCTTACCCTAGGCCTCTGCCATAGCAGGATGCTGGCCCAAACCCAGGCCAACAATCCCCCCAGCACCTGTCCGCAAGTAGCATGCCCTCCAAGGAAATCGAACTTGAGACCTTGCTCTGATACTAATTGTTAGACCTCAATTACCATCTCATCAAAATCCATAGGTAGTAGTGCAGGCGCAACTTTATTCCTTTAAAGGATACAGCGCCAAGCGCCACAAGTCGACTGTGACTCGACCTTACCCCGAGCCTCCGCTACGGCAGGACGCTGACCCAAACCCAGGCCAACAGCCTCTTTAACCACTAGAACTAATAACCATTTTCCATTCTTTTCTTTTCTCTCCTACTTAATCTTTCCTTTTCTCTCCTAATTTGCCAAAAAACTAGTAAATCAATCAAAATGAACCTCTACACTATGCAACACACTATACACAGACAAAACGAGAATCTTAGAACGCGCACATCAAGAAAAAAACTAACAACTGCTAAACCACACTTCAATTTGCTATTGCCAATACGGTACATACATTTGTGATGTCTCTAACACTCTGTTTGGATCATGAGGGGAGGTGAGAAAAGAAACGATTATATAATTTCTCACATTATGTTTGGATGAATAAAAGATAATAGAATGGGGTTTCTCCCCTATGTTGTTTGGATAGGGTAAGTAAGAGAAAGGAAAAGAAAATGTTTTATTTTATTAAATAACCTTCCATATTAATAAGTTATGTTTTTCATATGAGTAGTTTTGGTATTTTAAACAAATTTCATTAAATTCAATTCTTTTCCCACAAATCTCACCACTTTTGATGAGAAACAAAACACAAGTTTGGTGAGAGTCCATTTCTCACCTTACTCAACCATCCATATAAGTGAAGTCTCACCATTTCTTTTCTTTTCTCTTCTCACTAAAGCCCTCCATCAAAATAGAGTAAATGAATCCCAAAATTTTAGGGGTTGTTTGGGATATTCTAAATAAGTGCACTTTTTGACTTTTTATGAAATATGGATTGGGTTTGAAGTGATGTGGTAGAGAAGTGATGTGAATTAAATAAGATAATGTGACTTAAATAGAATAGTGACTTTTTGACTTTTTGGCTTTTATTAAAGATGCCAAACTTGGCCTTAGTTAGATATTCCATCTCTTAGTACGTACATACATACATACTAGGGGGAATTTCATTTCAGTGCAACTTAAAAAAAAAAAAAAAAAAAAATTACATATTCAAGACAAACTTTACAAGATTAAAAGAAAATTTTATAAAGTTTTCCATGTATCTGAAATTATTTTTTGAACTTTCCACTTAACTGCTATTTCCCCTACATAAAAACAGCAATTTTTAACAAAATAAATTGAAAAGAAAGAAGCGGTGTTGAGAACAAATAAGGAAAGATACTGGACCTTGAAGCAAGCCGAGAGCATCGCTGTAATCAGCGTCGCATTGAGATTGAAGAGCCTTTGATTGTTCCAAATGTTGGGTCAAGTTGTTAACATCCTTCTCATCTCTGAGAACCCAACAAAGTCGTCACTGACCGCAATTACACTCGTCACATCGATCTTTCGACAAATCTCCCATTTTTTTTTGTTGGGTTTGAGATGAATCTACTTGGATCTTCCTCTGAAGCAATCTAGGGTTTAAAAAAAAAAAAAATTAAAAAAAAAAAAGAGTAGATTTACAGTGATGTGAAACTAGAATGATTCATGTAATTACCTTCTGATGGTGTTGGTTGGTATGGGATTCACAGATTTGCTGCTTACTATATGTCTATTATGCCATCCAATTTGTCTGTGCTTTCAAGTTTCGACAAGAGGAGGAAAGTGCTAATGGAAGAGAGGGAAAGTTCGAATTATATAAAGTGAGAACAAATAAAATAAGTCACGTCTTTTATTTATTATTCATGGTAAGAAATCATAAACTGAAATTTTTATTTTGTTTTGGAGTAAATTAATTTCACTAACCCTTTTTATATTTTGTCATTTTTTTATTTCAGCTTTTAATTTTTTTTTTTTTCCTTCTCATTCTTTTGGCTCTTTATATTTTAATTTTTGGACAAGCTTCAGTTTACCCCTTATGGTTTAGGCCATATGCAGATTACTCCTGACTTTCGAATATCACCACATAACCCCCTGTGGTTGATGGACTAATGTGCACCGTTAACACCGTGTATGGAAGACGTAAAAAAACCAATTTGCCCTTGTATAATATATATATATATATATATATATCTAAGCTTGCTTACCATTTTCACTTCCAACAGTCATGCATCTAAGAAGAGAAAAGTGAAGAGAACTAGGATTGTTCGATTGAACGATTCAACAAATTAAGGTTGTTCGATTGAACGAATTAGGGTTTCAATCAAAAAAATAGTGTATTGATTTGAGAAAGTAGGGCTTCGATTGTTCGATTGTCACTGATTTGAAGATTTACGAAGCAAACAAAGCCCAAAAGTTCACAAAGAATAAGTTGTAAGGTATTTTTTCGATCATTGCGTTTTATTTTGTATTTCATTTAGTTCGATTTGCTGTATGTTTTGTATATTAAGATTTGTGTGCCTCCCTTTTTCGCACCATTATTGGTTAACTTTTTGTCATGGACACTATGTTCGATGCAGTTGGTCAAATCATGTTGGTATGGTGGTTTTGTATATATGAAGTTGTTCATATACTATGGTCCCCTATGGTTATTTGTTTATTTGTAGTGAATGATGTCAGTGTATTACTTTGTTTGTTTATTGTCATTGTGTTTTGTGTGGGGTATGCACTGAAAAGGTGAAGTTTATCTTTAATCCTCAATGTATTACTTTGTTTGTTTCATTCTTCAATTAATTAACTTTATGCCTGAAGAATAGGCTTTTTAATTCTATTACTTTATGCTTTGTATTGTATGACTGTAGGCATTTAATCCTCAGTGTATACCGTAGGCGTTTGTATTGAATGACTTTATGCTTTTATATTCATTCTTTTTTTGTTTTGTGTGATCTGTTTGAGGATTAGAGATTATTTATTATTTTAGTTTATGTTGGTTACATGCATGACTATATCCTTGTTTAGGGTTTAAGGTTGTGGGTTGTGGTTCCAAAATGTATTGATGAAAGTCTTTTCTACTTTAGGAGTGAATGCTGAAAATGTCAGACAAATTCATAACTGTTCAAATGCACCATGGGGGCCATTTTGTCTTTTATCCACATGTTGTTTATGAGGGTGGTAGGGTGAATGAAATAATTAACTGTGACCTTGACAAAATGTCCATGTTTGAGTTAAGAAACCTTTATTATGACCTGGTTGGTGGAAAATGAGCAACCATAGATATGTACTATACATGGCCGGATTATAGTTTAGATGTTGGGTTGAAAACAATTTACAGTGATGCTGATATGATGAAAATGCTTGAGGCTTATAAGGGTTTGGATTATGTAGTAGTGTATGTAGAGAATGGTGTAGATCCTATTATGGTTTTGTCATCCAATGGTGAGTTGTTGTCAGATCCCAATGGTGCAGAACAGGGTGGTAATGCCATAGGTGGTGGTGACACAAAACAGGGTGATAATGCCATATGTGGTGGTGACACAGACATTATTGATATAAACTTGTCTGATATTGACATCATAGTTGATGACATTGGGAATGACTCAGATGATAGTCAAACAGGAAGGGAGGGTAGTAAGAATCAAGTCAAAATCAAGCTAGGGAGAATCAAATAGGAAGGGAGCATGAGGCTAATGATACACAACATGAGAAGGGGTTGCAACATACTACTGACACTAAGTCTGTAGAAGGTAATGAGGCTGATAAGAGTGACAGTGCCTACAGTGAGACTGAATTTTTGGCTGATGAAGAGAGAATTGATAGTAATGATTCCGAAGACTTGGACTATATAGTTAGTGAAGAATATAGTGATACTGAAACTTCTGTGGATAGTGTAGAGGAAAGTAATGACCAAAGTTGGTTGTATGAAGACCTGGAGGGTCCAAATGATGACATTTTTGATGAAACCTCACACAGAATAACTGAAGGACCACCACCTAAAGTCAATCTACCAGATGATGTTGGTTGGTATTCAGATGTTGATGATGATGATGAATTGATTAGTCTGAAAGGATCATCAGATGAGGGAGATGACGCTGGATACCCAGAATACAAAGAAGGGATGATGAAGGATCCCAAACTTGTAGTTGGAATGAAATTTCTCAGCCCCAAGTTTTCAGAGAGTATTTGAGGGAGTTTAATGTGGTGCATGGTTATGATATAAGGTACATCAGAAATGAGGGTGCTAGGATCACTGTTGTTTGTAGGCATGTGTGTAGTTCCAGCCTCTAGTTTAGGGATGCCAATTTCCAGGAAATATGAACAGTGCAACCTTTCCTTCTCACGGTACGTGAATTGTTCAACAAAACTGCTCATTAGTACCAATCACAATAATAAGCAACCCTTTTTCAACAGCACGGCTATGTTTCATCTCACGATTTGGATTCTATTGGAAATAATAAAGCTATGCTTTTCAAAACCATCATACCCACTTCAATAAAACAGTTGAAGAAAAATGGCAATTCAAAATTCCAAGTAGTTGTTTCCAGAAAAGACAAAGTTTTCCTTCTAAAAAGACAAATTTCAGCTGCCCAAAACAAAGCAAAAAGGAACATAGTGTAAAAGACCCCCAAACTTCAAATTCCAAACTACCCATCAAATAACAAATACATAAGAGTCCCAAAAACATCCAAGAAAATGTTTCAGCAATTATTTTCCATCCAAACAAACAGCCCAGACATCTAATATAAAAAAAGAAACACAAACAAGAGGCAGCAAAAAGCAGACACAATGACAAATACAAACAGAGCATAACCATAAACCCTCAAAACGACAACCAGATATAGAAAATAACCGATTCAGAAATCACAACCAAAAACAAGTAAAGATCCGTATATTTCGTGCACAAAAATAACAAGGCAAAAGGCCAAACCCCAATCAACATCGAATTCATTATCAGCAAATGTTAAACCCTAAAACAAACAAATACACTAGATCCACTCGAAGAACATCAATTTAAAACCCTAGGTCAAGATTGAGAGACAGAAGAAGTATACCTTATTTGACCGCAACAGCTAACCACAGGAGCTAGGGTTTCTCTCTCTTCTCTCTCTCTCTCTCTCTCTCTGTGCTTGATCAATTGATAGTGAGAACGAAACTATCAAATCGAATATGTAGATACATATAAATGATGTGTATATATATATATGAGTGTGTCAGTGTATATAGAATAGATAGATATATATATATACCTATTTCGAATACTTGGAAGAAGCGGGAGAGAGATGTTGATGAGTGAAAACACAACGGGCAGGCAAGAGATGTCTGCCCGAGATCGCCGACCTTTGACAAACCCTAATTTTTTATTTTTTTTTAAAATGAGTCGCACGTGTGAAGACTGTGGGCCGGTGTACGAAATCGTGTTATCTGTTTGGACTGCTCAATGGGCTTGGTCAGGTCTGGTGTAAGTTACTCTTAATGGGCCATGAATGGCCTACAGCTTACAGGCTACAGCCCTCGGGAGAAGGGCCACTGTTTCACTGGGACCAACATTGAATTTTTATGGGAAAATTTTAACAAAAATATTTTGTAAATTTTAATTGTTAATACTTATAAATTTTACCACTGGCATTTTGGGAAGTAGGAAAAAAAATAAGTTTATTGACTTATTTGACTCATATCATTTTTTATTTTTTTTGCACATTTTTTGAAAAAAAATTTAAAAAAAATAAATAAATTGAGCCTGTTTGATAACTATTTCGTTTGCAGTTTTCAGTTTATATTTACAAAAATTAAAAAAATTATCATAAAAACTTGTTTGATAATTTTTTTGGTTTATAAATGGTTGTCTCAATTTATAAATTTGAGAAAAAAACGTAAACTCAAAAATAGTTTTAAACAAAAATTTTAAAATTTGACTAATAATATTTTTTTTCAATTATAATGTATATGATCCCATTGTCATAAATGATAAAAAATAAATATAAAATATTTTAGGCTTGAACAAACATATTTTTTATTTATGTTTTAAAAAAATTTCAAACATTTTCTTCAAAACGCGTTTGTAGTTTATGTTTTTTCTAAAAATAAATAAAAACTAGTTTATAAAATTTTTGTAAATATAAATAAAAAACGTAAACGTTACCAAACGTTATCGTAACATTTGGTTTACTTTTCAAAACTCAATTTTGTTTTTAAATCATGATTTAGATGAAATATATTAACCAAACATATTTTTAAAATATAATTCAAAATTACTTTTAAAACTCCTCTCTTCTCTTTTTTTATTTATTTATTTATTATTATTATTCAATCAATCAATTTTTTTCTCTCATCTCTCCTCTCTCCTCTCTCCTCTCTCCTCCACATTCTCTCACATTCTATACATCAATGAATCAAAAAAAAATATAAATCATTCCAAAACTATTTTTAAAACTCATAACCAAACAAATTTTTTATTTTCAAATCATTATTCAAAAACTCAAAACATAACTTCACACTCAAATTATAATTCTAAACTAAAACAAACACACCAAACATGATTTGAAAATGTTTTTGAACAATTACACTGTCATTGTCTCAATTTTGATCATCTAGACTATAAATCATTATCAAATAGTTATTTTCATATAAAAAATTGATAAATTACATTACTAACTTCTCTTAAGTTTAAAAAAGAATCAAATTGTTATGTCATAAATGGCTTATTTGGGAGCTTGGCTACGGTTGGCTTTTAAACTTTGGGGAAATTACACAAAAAAATCCCAGGATTTAGCACCTTTTCAAATTAAACCCCAGGTTTCAAATTGCAACAATTTGTACCCCACCATTCCACCCGTGTTACAACCCGAGCCCCCCGTCCATTTCGTCTCTATTAGTTAATGGAAAACTGATTTGGGCACCAAAATTGCCCAATCTTCATGATTTAGGACAAAAGACAGCCCTCTATTGCGATTTACAGCTCCATGCAACCCACCTGGTGATTCAACCCGTGATTGAAGCTACACATCGAAGGAAGACAACAATTTCATAGTTGATTTTCCAAAAAGCTTTGGACTCTGAGGCAGATGTAAGAAATGGGTTCGTTTTTTGTTGTTTTATATGATTTTTTTCACTTTATTTTTTCTCTATTGTTGACCTTCTGTTTGTCTCCATTGTTGACCTTTTTTTTCTCTTCATTGTTAACTTTGTTTTTGTCTTCATTGTTGACCTTCTTTTTCTCTTCATAGTCGTGTAAACTGTTTTCTATTCTATCAAAGTGAAAGACAAAAATGAGTGAAGGTAATAGTTGGGGTGGGAACAATTGGGGTGAGTTGACTCATTGCAGTTGTGGGTTAAAAGCAAAGATCAGAATTTCGTGGACTCATGCTAATCCTGTTAGGAGGTTTTTGGGTTGTCCTAATTATGGAGTAAGTGTATACAATTTTTCAGTATTTATAGAAAATTGAGAATAAAGTAATATGTTCAATTTGAAGAAGATAACAACTATATGGAAGATTTACCAAAAAACAATTGCTCATTTGTTTATGTTTTATTGCAATTATAGAAAAATGGGGCTTGTGGTTTATTTTCCTGGTACGATCCACCCACATGTCCTCGTAGTAGACAAGTGTTGCCGAAGTTGGTGGATAAGGTTGCAGCACTAGAAGAATGTGTCAATTAGGTTGCATAATTAGAGGATGTTGTTCAACGTTATCGTGCACGACAGAAGTGGCTTGGCATTGCCTTGATTACTACATTGCTTATGAATGGACTATTTGTACTCCAAAATAGTGTTTAGGTTTGCTATGTAATTGATAATATGTGTTTTGGCTGGGTACATTACTTCCACAATGTGTTTTGTAATTACAATGCTTTTGTTGAACAATGGCAATGTCAATTGTGTTTGGTTTGAAATGGTGAAATGGTTTGTTATCAATTGCAATTGCAATGCTTTTGTTTTGTAATGGGGAAATACTTAGTGCATTGCTTTTGTTTTGTTATGGTTAAATGTAAACAAAATGTTAGGTTTGAAATGGTTTGTGAAATGCTTTTGTTATCAATTGGTGAAATGGTTTTGTTTTGTAATGGTGAAATGGTTTTGTAATGGTTTGTCCCTAGCTTCAACATGTTGTCCCTACATTCATGTACAATGATAATAACCATACAAGCATGGTCAAAATTGATAACCATACAAGCATATGAAACCTGGTTTGACATAAGCATAACAACCACAACAATGCAAGCATAAGAACTTGTTATTTTCATGAATGAACTTATAACATAATTCAAGCCAACCAAACATTGGGGTTTCAACCATTCAACCATTGAAGGATAATAACCATACAAGGATTGTTCAAGATTTCATAACCCATATGTACAGCACAATTGTTCTAAAAGCCTATTTTAATTACAAAAGTGGTGAGTAAGGTAAGATAAACCATGAACATTCCAAAAGCCTCATGAATATTGCAAAAATCCTATTTTAATTACAAAAGTGTTCAAAACCACTTGTTCACACTACACTGGTTGCCCATTGCTTGCTTGTTGCCAATGTCTGTTGCTGTTGATCTTGTCATCTTCCTTGGTTGCCCATCAGTTGCTCTTCAACACCACTTACTGCTGCCGGCCTCTTCCTAGATGAACAATCATCAGCTTGTGCTTGGCTGCTCCCCTTTTCCCCAAATAATGCAGCTGTCCTAAAGCCCACGAATGTCTGTAAAAAAAGTTGTAATTAGTAACATGTATTATTTATTACTAACATAATGTTTATTTACTTTTATTCAATGAAACACTTACACTGCTATTGGATTTCTCAGAAGGTCCACTTGTCTTTCCTTTCATTGGACCCTTGCAAGTCCTTTGATTGTGACCATAACAACCACATTTAGAGCGTTTTAGGGTAGACTGCCTCCTCTGCAACTTGTATGGATTCTTAGGTTCATCTGGATCCCTAACTCTATGTCTGGAAGACCTACCAGTTGGTCTTTTAAGCTTAGGAGGTAGAAGAGGGTCACACCCTGTTTTAGGCCACAGATCTGGCCCATTCATTGGATTAATCAATGCCTCATAAGTCCTCAAAAAAGTTTCCTTCTTGAAATATGCATGAACATAATCTTCAACCCTCTCCTTCTAAAAAAATATAGCAGCTACCCCATGGGGACAAGGGGTTCTAGTGGGTAGGAATTTGAATGTATGCGCATGTCCTATTCTCTAAGTTCACTACATATCCATCCCCTTCATGTCTGACTTCAAACTCAGCACCTCCTGACCATGTAGGTATCCATACTTTGGACTTCAACTTCCTCTTTTCAATTTTGCATTGTATCTTTTCACAAATAGGCCCTTTGTATTTCAGCATGCTGTCTCTACATTCATGTATCCTCACCATCAAAGCCCTCCTAATCATCTCCATCATGATAAAGATGTGTTTGTCCTTAGCTTGCATCACCCATGAGTTAAAGCATTCAGAGATGTTATTGAGTAGCCTATTGGATTTGGTTCTTGGACTAAACCCATGCCTAGACCATTGGACTGGGTTCACTCTCATCATCCAGACATATGCCTTACTATCTACTCTTTACAGCTTAGTCATGTGCCTCTCCCATTCAATCCTTATGTATGCTTTTGCTGCCTTCAAACATAATCCTTCAACTCTTTCCCTTTAACAACTTCTTGAAGTTTGTATACAAATGTCTGAAACAAAACCTGTGATTGCTTCAGGGCATACTGTAGACGTCCCTGAACGTCCTGGAGAAATCCCGTTTTGTTCATTAGGCTCACTACAGTTCGGACTCAAATGTCACGGTTCTGAATCTAATCCCGCAAAGTGCAATGCGAGACCGATAAATCACCAAAGAGTCCAAATCCGGCAAATCGTTTTGAAAAACAGATTTTTAGAAAGAAGTGCCAAACATGGACTGCTTTGCCAGATACAGAGTCGCCACCTAAATATTTTGTTTTGGGAGAATTTAGGAAACCCTGACTCGTGCCTAAGGCCACGTGTCCGTCATCACCAAAGTTGCCTCGGCTCGGGAACTTGGGTACGATTGGGGAAGGTCATTTCATGAGCACCCCCGCTCACCCGATCAAAGATCGGCCACTACTAAACATGATATCGAGTTTTTGAAAACACATGCGCTCTTATTCCGGTTATTAACCTAGAATTACTATGTGATGCGCACAACATACAAGTATAGACTAGATTGCCTAAGTTGGAACAAAGCATCGCATATTCGTTTGTTTTGAAAATGGATTGAAGTTTGCTACTCGCAAGTAGGCTAAAACACGGGTTTCGACGAATTATTCCAATTCAAGCAACCCAACCTTCACCCACAGGCATTCAGGCAGTTATATCACATAAGCACATAGCCTCATGGTAAGCATGCTATAATGGCAGTCACTCACACGCATGCAATGATGCTAAAGCATAAACACTTACCGAGTACTCCGAGCCAAAGACAGAAGCTAATTAGAAATCATGCATGAATCCTAACTATGCTAAGAATGCCTAATGCAACACATGCAAAAATGCAACTACAATAGGCTCAGCTATTCTAAGATGGCATATGAGATGCAACAATCGATACATGTATTCAACTTGGAATTGAAATACAATGCAGTTAGCATGATGCGCTGAGCCCAGTGCATGCAATACAGATGAATGAATGCAAACATGCGAACATATAGATGCTAATTGAAATATGCCCTAAAACTAACCATCATAAGCTGGTAAATAAAAGGGAGAAAGACGTGGGGTTGGAAGACATGCATCACACACACGCACACTTATTACAAAGTTCACCCTCTCGCGGAGGGTCCGAATAAATAATACAGAATCGAATTAACTAATCTAAGCTAATTAAACTAGTTATTACACAACTGAAATGAATAACGAATTACAACTAAATATTACACAACATTAATTAATTAACAAATTAAACTAAGGAAGCAAATAAATTAGCATGCAAGCTACATGAAATGGACTGCCTCAACTCTGTTTCGAATGATAAAGGATGCATGCATGCTCAAGTCGCCTTGTCGAGAAATCTATCGCGATGCCCCGGTTCGCCTTTGTTTGCAATTGATTTCGGAAACTTGTACAAAGCTCCAAGGAGATGAAACTCTACCTTGGGAATCTAGGGGGAGGCTGCCGACCAGCTATAGGCATTGGAGACCACCTACCGACCACCTTTGGTGGTGAAAACCAGAAAAGGTGGTCGGCCTGCCAGAAAACCTGGTCGGCGGCCAGTTTCTTCTCCTGGTTTCTGCATTTTCTGCAACAAAGGCAAGAGAGAGAGAAGGCAAAGTATTTTCAACATATGTGTGCCCGACCACTCTTCCCGTCATTGCATAAGCTCTAGGGGGTGTAGTCCTTGATCCTCGTGCCATCAATCACGCATCTTGATGCATGATGGCCGAGGAGTCGAATTGCATGACTCAATGTGAAATGAATGCACATGTAAACACCTAAAGCCAACAACTCTATCATGGATAGTCAAGAGTGTCGGTGACCAAGAATCGAGGCACGTTTCGTCACTTTGAGTACGAAACGTCCCTCGTTTCCCGTGTTTGGACTAAACCCTACTCCAAACACAATGCAACAAACAATGTATGGACAAATGCAACTCTAGCATGCTATCTAAATGCAATGTAACTAAGTGATGCGAAGATGCACAGAATGACATGCAAGCATGCAAATGGCATACACAATGCTATGAACTAATCAATGGCATACTCAATGCACATGGATTATATGGCATACATACACAATGCACTAATATACGCAATGTTATGAACGAGGCATACGCAATGCAATGATCAAACATGAGATAACATGGACTATAGGGCATACACAATGCAAGATGGACTTAAACCAAGATGGATGGGCCTCGGCCACACCCAAATCAGTGGCCAAACATGATGAAAACAAGGCAATTACACACACACAAGCATACACAATGCAAGGGATCAAAGCTTAAGGTACGAGATACAACTCTACAAAAGCATTGAAAGGATGAAATATTGCATACCATGGCACAAGTTCCAGCTCTGAAATAACATGCAATATGGTCTCGAATCACGCAAACAACTCACACAACGCATATTGGGAGGCTCAAATACCGAAACTAGTGAAGCACATTACACTAGAGGTATGCAAAGTGATGCTCAAATGACCAAACCAACCCCAAATGATCCCTATGTAGGCCCAAAATAGTAGCAAAATGGACTAAGATGATGGTTTGAAAGGTGCAAAAATGAAGCTCATGCAATGGTCCATAAATGAGGCATACAAGCACAACTCTCAAATGCATTTAAAGAGTGATAAACATGGGAATATGGCAACCTTATACGCTCTGAAATATCATGCTCAATGATGCCAATACATGTAAATAGCTCAAGTTAAGCATGCAAGGGACCTCCAAACTCAAAGCTAGTCAATGCTATTACACAACAAGTATGCATGCCTAGCATTTTTCGACCAAGAGGCCTCAAAACAGAGCTAAGTCAGCCCAAAATATGAACAAAATCAATTTAGAACATGGCCAAAATATGCTAGAATCAAGGGCCAAAACAACATGCAATGTGAGCTAGTGAACATGGATTACACTACAAGCATATGAAGCATTCAGGAGGCCACTAAACCAGCAAAATTCAGAGACATGACATGCCAAATAAAGCCCAAAAACCCACTGAAACATGATCAATGTATGCAAGAATGTCATGCTCCTTTGATAGGCTATAAGAGGGGTTATTCTACACATGCAAGAGACACACCCAAGGTGACAAAACCAACTCTGGATAGAGCCTAGGCAGGCCCTAAAAGTCACTGAAAAGGGCCTGAAACAAGGCTTGGAGGTGTGCAAATAAAGGCTCCTTTGTAAGGCCAAAAATGTTAGTGAACAAGACAAGGAGGGAGAAGGTCACCCCTCTCTGATTTTGGCTCTCAAAAACACATGTTAACCACTGAAAATCCGCTGGATTTCAGTGTTTAAAAGGCCAAGCAAAGGTCAACACAAAGGCCTTAGGGCATGGCTCAAAACAAGGCAAAATGAAGCATGCAAGGGGGTAGATGACCCCCAACAACAAAATGACCTCAAACAAACATCAAAAGGACCTCAAAACAAGAATTTTTTCAGTTGACAACAAAGCTCAAATAAGCATGCAAATGAGGCTAAGAAAAGGATCAAAATAATACTTAAAAGAGAGAAAAGTGATTACCCTTGAAGCTCAGCAAAACTAGCAAACTTTGGGACCAAAAACCAGCTCTTTAACCTCTGAAAATGGCCTCCAAGAAGCTCCAAGCAATGGTGGAAGGGTTAGGCTATGAGGTGTGGTGCAAT
The DNA here is from genome assembly GCA_030407325.1 of Camellia japonica. Lineage (NCBI taxonomy): Eukaryota > Viridiplantae > Streptophyta > Magnoliopsida > Ericales > Theaceae > Camellia > Camellia japonica. The sequence continues at coordinate 101,360,558 of JAPPVO010000007.1, forward strand.
AGGTCAAGAACCATGCACACTATGAGCCAAAATGGAGAGATATAGAGGGAGATATATATTTTTGCCTTAGACCAATTTTAGAACCTGTGCCAAGGAAGAGGAGGGCCTCTCTAATAGAGATACAAGGCCAAAGCTTCTCAAAGAAGCTAAAAACCAAGGCTCAAGATCCTCCATACACGTGTATGGAGGATGCAATCTGTGCCTTCCAGCTGGCATAGCTGGCAACGACTCACAGAGACAAAACTGGGGGAGACAGGCCGACCAGGTGGTCGGCCAGCTACTTTTAGTGGTCGGCCGACCAGTTCAAAAGGTTCAACTCAATGAAAGGTGGTCGGCAGCCCCATTTGGTGGTCTTCACTTTGAATGCAAGCTAGTGGTATGGTGGGAAACCCGTAAATGTGGCTCAAAGACCAAGGAGACCAGCTTCCTGACAAGAAAATCGGCTAGCGGGAGAAAAGTGGTCTCCAAGGAGAAAATGTGGTCTCCTACCCTTATACCACCTCCCAAACAATGAAAACAAGGTCCATGCCAAAAATGAACCAAGACGGATGCAAAACGAGGGTTCGGGGGTCAAAACGCGCAGCCGGGTGCCCCGAAAATAGGCTGTTAAGCATCGAAAGTGGCGTGCAACCACAAAGGACGTCTCCCGGACCACAGTGTCCCTCTAGAGAGAGGAAGTAAGGTGTGTGCCAAAAACTGTGCCAAACAGAGAATGTTAAGCGGTCCCGAACCGAGGTGCGCGACCGACGGCTCCGAAAACCAGAAACTGGTCTCCAAACGGGAACAGTGGCCTGCGACCACGAAAAGTAGCCTACGGCCACTAAGAGATGGTCTACAAGACCTCTCCCTTCCTCCGGGAAGAGAAAGCAAGACCTGGTCCGCAAACCGAGGCAAAGCATAAAAGGGTCCCGAGGTTTGGGGGTAAGGACCTCAGCTAAGAACTCCAAAACCTCGAAACGAGCACAACATGCGTAATCACCGAGCGCTCAATCGATGACGTCTAAGTCTTAAGGTCGGTCAAAAATGGGGTGTCTACACGTACCAATCTCAAGCTTGGAACAAGTCCCTGTAACAAAAACAAATAGCATAACCAAACAATTAATTGACAACATTATTCTAGGAATGACATAATGATAAGAGTATTTCAAAACATAAGGAATACATAAAAATATTTACCTTCTGTTGATCAGTCATAAATGTCCATCCATGTTCTTCAATTGGGCCAATATCTTGTAACAAGTTGTGTAAAAACCAAGTCCAGCTATCCTTACACTCTGCCTCAGCTACAACATAAGCTATTGGATACATTTGATTGTTTCCATCTCATCCAACAGCTGCAAATAACTACCCTTGGCAAGCTCCTTTCAGAAAACAAGCATCCAACCCAATTAATGGTCTCACACTAAATAGAAACCCTCTCCTAATTACACCAAGGCATACATATATTCTCTGAAACCTAGGTTTAACTTCCAATTGAGGCCTCCACACATTTATGTCAACATTAGTACCCTCATTGGTTCTTTTCAACTTAGCTGCATAATCCCATATCTTATTCTATTGTTCAGCATTAGTTCCCTCAATCTTCTGAATTGCTGTTTTTTTGGTTCTATAAGCTTTCATTGTTGACACACTTACAACAAAATCCTCTTTGATAGTTTCCTAAAACTCATTCACTTTCAATGTTGGGGTGGTACTAAATTTCTGGACATACTTCTGTGCCAACCAAGAAGCTGTCATTTGTATATTCTTGTAAGTTCTATGAGAAGAGTGTTTAGATTGATATGTTTTTATCTGCAAAGTGTTCTCTCCAGTCATCTTGGATGCATACAGTCTCCATTCACACATACCACTACAATTCACTTGAACCTTCTATTTTTCACTCTTAGTAAACTTCACATCATATCCTCATTTTACTGCATATTCCTTGACAGCATCTTTGAACTAATTTGCAGTACTAAACAACATTCCTAGTTTGAATTCTATGTTCTGCATATCAGCCTCAGCCCTAAATTCAGGGTACTTAGGCCTGTTGTTATCAGAGCATGTAGGGGTAATTAGTTCTTCCTCAGATAAATCTGCATCATTCACTTCACACTCATGACATTCTTTAAGCCCTTCTTCATTGACATCTCTCTCAACATTACTATCAAACATGATGTCATCAAGATCAGGATCATCATCATCACTACTATTTGAGAAATCCTTGTCTGATGGGTCATCATTGCCATCACTGTCAGTGTTTGAGTCCTCTTGACAGTGATCATTGTTGTAATTTCCATCATTTTCCACATCTTTCACAGGCACATCAGTAAGGAATAACACAGGATGAGCAATATCTGCATTATGTGGCTTATGATGCTCAATAAACAACTCTAAGGTATTTGTATTTTCCAACAAAGAATACATTTCTCTAATATCATCATCATTAGCCAACACTCTTAACCCTAAGACCAAATTTTTGTTGGGAATCCTATAGAAAATATGCTTGTAATAAAAAAACACCCAACTCCTTCAACATGTAGCTAATCTCCGGGATAGATAATTTATCAACATCAACTGCATCAAATACATCCACATTACCCCTAACATAACTTCTTTCATCATTCTCAATAAAATAGCCACTGTGGTGTATCAGAACTTTAACAGAAGTTGCCCTTACTACATCCATACATAAACAAAAGAATAATGACAATAACTATGGGTCTACTTGCAAAACAAAGCATATTAAAAAAACAAAACCCTCATATAAAGCAACTCGGCCTGCAATTCTTTATCTATGGAGACAAAATATGACAGAAAAGCAGACACAGAAGACCCTATAAAAATAATGGAGACCTTGGGACTACAATGTATTCAGTGATACAGAGGCATACATACAGTCGGAGACCAAAGCAATGTCACAAAGCAATAAACAATAAGTGTGCATCGACAATGGAGAGAAAAACAATGTCATAAATGAATAATAAAAAAAGAAGGTCAACAATGGAGACAAAAAGAAGGTCAACAATGAAGACAAAAAGAAAGGGAAAAACCCGTATAAAACAACCAAAAACGAACCCATTTCTTACCTCTATCTCAGAATCCAAAGCTTTTTGGAAAATCAACTATGAAATTGCTGTCTTCCTTTGATGCGTGGCTTCAATTGCGGGTTGAATCACCAGGTGGGTTGCATGGAGCTGTAAATCGCAATAGAGGGGTGTTTTTTTGCCTTAAACCGTGAAGATTAGGGCAATTTTAGCGCCCAAATCAGTCTTCCACTAACTAATAGAGACGAAGATGGATAGGGGGATCAGATTGCAACATAGGTGGAATGGTGGGGTACAAATTGTCACAATTTGAAACCTGGGGTTTAATTTGAAAAAGGCGCTAAACTCTGGGGTTTTTTGTGTAATTTCTCCTTAAACTTTTATGAGATGGAAAAAACTTGTCAATTTTTTTATAGCGGAATTCCTCTTCCAACTCTTGTTGAAGCAAATCCATTTCTGCATCTGAAGCAGCTTCGGATCTTGCCTCATATGATTTTTTCTTGCTCACATCTATCCTTTTCTGATAATCTGATGCATGTATTAACTTGTCAGTGATATAACATGCAGATCTATATTGACACTAAATAGCATGTTTGCAAAGAAAATTGAGAATAAGCCTTCCTGAAGTATTTTTCTAGCAGTTGCACTTAAAGAATGGTATTCATTTTAAACAAGATGCAATTGAAAAACAATGATGGACTAAAAGAACTACAATGGCAAATATCTATGTCTCCTCAACGGGGGTGACGGCCTGTCATTTGGACTAGGGTTTGATAATTGTGGGTGGTTAGTAGATGGATAGTGTAACACCCCATCCCAAAGGGAAAATTAATTACTAATAATTTTGTTCGGTACACATTGAAAATTGTAAGAAAAATAGGAATTTGTCTTTGGTTTAAATTATAATTCTTAAAATGTGTGGAAATGAAAAATATAATTATGCAAATTATTTGCTACTGTTTAGTGGATAATTTTGGAACTTTGGTTTGAGATTATTTCATTGGAATTGTGTAAAAGACTTTAGATAAACAAAACAAGATAAAGAGAGTGATTAAATACACATAAAGTCCCATGAAATAAGATAGAGACAGAGAGATGAAAAATTGAGGCTACGTGTCATTTTGGTTTGTGTATCACAAAGTCGAATTATACATGTTTGAAGCTGGTGAAATAGGTTGGAACCCACAGAATTCAGCTTACATTATTAGGGTGTTATGTTAATACAGTTGCAGGAAGCATCATGATCCGGCTATACATCATGGACTTGAATGTCTAAAGGTTTTATTAACAAAGGTCCGAAAAGCAAAGTCCCATTTACTTCAATGCAATTTGTCGTCACATATCCACTTGTTACTTTCTTTCACAAAGATGATATGGATGCTAAACAGAGAATTATACAACATTTACCATGTAATTTCCCAAACATTTAGAAGCCAAGCTGGAAAATAAATAAATAAATCCTCAAAAATCTACCAGAAGAAACCGTAGAATAAGTCTCCTAACCAAATGACAAAGGCAGCAAGAAAAATAGAGATGTGGTCTATGATCCCACTTGCATCTTGCTGAAAATTAGGGCAATTGTTATATTAAATCTGAGAAGAAAATGCTTTATGACTTCAATCTGAACCATTTGCACTTGTCTAGTACATGGAAAAATGAAATCACAACAACATTTACACGAGAGATGATATGAATGGCTGCCTCTGTTGGACCTCAGCACTTCCTATCTCACCAAAACCCATAGGGAGTGGTGAAGGCGCAACTTTATTCCATTAAAGGGTATAGCGCCAAGCGCCACAAGTTGACTGCGACTTGGCCTTACCCCAGGCCTCTGCCATAGCAGGATGCTAGCCCAAACCCAGGCCAACAATCCCCCCAGCACCTGCCCGCAAAGAGCATGCCCTCCAAAGGAATCGAACTTGAAACCTTGCTCTCTGCTGTGATACCCCTGTTCCGTAATATGTCAATTGGTCCTTAATATGAGTATAATTATGTGATTGATATGATTTCATGTGCCATTATGTGAAAATATGTGGTTTTGAATTTCTATCTGTTCACCGTAGGAATATCTGTTTGATTCTCCCGCTTCGGAAATTAAATTGAAGGCCCTATCGGCCACAGAACCCGAAATTGATTACGCCATTGTGGTTGACATAATTTTTAGAACCTATGGTGAAATTTAATTGGAAATTGATTCAGATCAAATTAGATTGATTAAATTAATGAATTAAATGCCCAATTGTTTATAATGAAATAATGTGTTGAGTGGGGCTAAAAAGAGGCTTTATTATAATCAATTCCTCTTCCATATATCATTTTGGCTGATGCTAACTCAAAAAAGAAAGGAGAGGGTCGGCTTTAGAGAGAGAGAGAGAGAGTGAGAATTGTATAGTTTGGCTCAAGGCTTGGAAATCTTGAAGGTTAAGTCCAAGAATTGACTAGAGTTTGGAAGATTAAGCTCCTTAGTGAGTAATTCATGTATTTTTAGTTATCATCTTATGAATTTGAGTTTGAAAGAGGGTCAAGAACATGGATTAGTTTGATCATAAGGAGATTGAGTTGAATTTGTTATAATGAAGACCCATATGTGCATGCATGTGTGTAATTGCTTTGAATATTGCATGTTTGAGCTCAAAGGGCATGATCCATGTAAATTTGTAGTTGAAGCTCATGTTTTGATTACCTTTCCATCATCTAAATTGAGAGTAAGGGTTATATAGCACATGCATGTACAATTCATGAGGATATAAGCTTGAATGCATGAATTTGTTATGTTAGAGTGAGTAATATCTGGGCATGCATGTGATTTATTTATGAAATTAAGCTTCATTGGGTTGTAATTTGGGATTTATACCATGTTAGTATAATTATATTTGAGATTTGAGCCATTGCATGCAAGAAATGTTGGCTTGAAGGTCGAATTGGAGTTCAAGAACACAATCTGGGAAACCCAGAATTTTGATGTCCGCTCGAGCGGGAAATACGTGCTCCCAGTACTTTTTGCAGACTTGGTGTTCGCTCGAGCGGGTTATTTCACACTCGAGCGGGGAGCTTTATAGACAGGCCTTCCGCTCGAGCGCTCTATTTAACGCTCGAGCGTATTTTTCATGCAACCAGTACTTTTGCAGGCCTTAAGGGTCCGCTCGAGCGGGGTATTTCACGCTCGAGCGGGGACCCTGTTTTCTGAAATTTTAAAAATGCATTCTGTGTTCTGTTTTTCCGTTCCCTTTCACTTCTAAGCACTCTTAGGCATACATTGAGCATTGTAATTGAATTAAAGAAATAAGAATGAAACCTAAAGAGGAATATGTGAATTAAAGAACGGATTGAATTATTTGTGACCCATATGTGTTATGTGATATGTAGGGTCAAGCTCCAGGACAATTCAACCAACCGATCACTGTGAGTAATATCTGACATATGTTATTGTCCAATGGCTACTTCTATGTAAGTTTTGTAAAGTTCATTAATTTGAATGGTGGACATAATTTGATACGAAAGGCCTATGAGCCAGTTTGATACGAAAGGCCTATGAGCCAGTTTGATATGAAAGGCCTATGAGCCAGTTTGATATGAAAGGCCTATGAGCTAGTTTGATACGAAAGGCCTATGAGCCAATCTGATATGAAAGGCCTATGCGCCAGTTTGATATGAAAGGTCTACGAGCCAGTTTGATATAAATGTGGGCCGAAGGCCGTTTGATATAAAAATGGGCCAAAGGCCGTTTGATATAAATATGGGCCGAAGGCCGTTTGACATAAATGTGAACCGAAGGCCGATTGACATAAACGATCGGGCCGAAGGCCGATGGACATGAATGAAAGTTTGAATGGGCCAGAGGCCGTTTTGACACAAATGAAAGATTAAAGGGCCAAAGACCAGTATGTTTGGAACCACAGTCACTTGACTTAAATTGTATATATATATATGTTAAATAGAAATATGAATTGGGCCCAAGGCCGTTCGGAATATGTTGTTCTACATATTGTTGTATCTTCTTATTTGATATTATTCACTGGGCTTTCGCTCACGCTCATTCATGTGTTTGTAGGTGAGCTAAGAGAGGCCCAGACCCAGCCCCAGTGAAGCCAGTGTGGGACAACCAAGTTTTTGAGAGTCAGCCCCTACGTCTCACGCACGAGACTCGTCTTCGCCCTTTTGTTTGGTATTTATATTTTGTCATGTTGGCGAGGACTCTGTATCTGTTGTGTACAGTTTTGACGGGGTGACTTAGACTAATGATCCTGTCTGTACAGAACCTTTTGTTACTGTATTTTCTGATGTGAGTTGTTAACATATTTATGTCTGGAATGTTATGACGTGCATATAAGCACAGCTCTATGGACAAAGTTTTAAATTGCTTCCATTTGGCCCCCATTAACTCTGTTAAAATACGTTTGGTTTGGTTTGAGGCCGTAGGTAATCTCATGATTACTGGCCGGTTACGTCCTTAACCCACGGGGCGGGTTCGGGTCGTGACATCTGCGCTTACCATTTCATCAAAACTCATAGGTAGTAGTGAAGGCACAACTTTACTCCCTTAAAGGGTACAGCGCCAAGCGCCACAAGTCGACTGCGACTCAAGCTTACCCCGAGCCTCCGCCACGGCAGGATGCTGGCCCAAACCCAGGCCAACAGCCTCTTTAATCACTGGAACTAATAACCATTATCCATTCTTTTCTTTTCTCTCCTACTTAATCTTTCCTTTTCTCTCCTAAGTTTGCCAAAAAGACTACAAGTAAATAAATCAAAATAAACCTCTATGTTATGCAACACATCGTACACAGACAAAACGAGAATCTTAAAACCCGCACATCAAGCAAAAAACTAACAATTGCTAAACCACACTTCAATTTGCTATGGCTAATACGGTAGATACATTTGTGATGTCTCTAACACTATGTTTGGATCGTGAGGGGAGGTGAGAAAAGAAACGATTGGGGTTTCTCACTTCGGTGAGAAAAGAAAAGAAAGGATTATGATTTCTCACTATTGTGTTTAGATGAATAAAAGATAATAGAATGGGGTTTCTCCTCTATGTTGTTTGGATAGGGTGAGTAAGAGAAAGGAAAAGAAGGTGTTTTATTTTATTTTATTAAAATAACCTTCCATATTAATAAGTTATGTTTTTTCATATGGGTAGTTTTGGTATTTTAAACAAATTTCATTAAATTCAATTCTTTTCTCACAAATCTCACCACTTTTGGTGAGAAACAAAACACAAGTTTGGTGAGAGTCCATTTCTCACCTTACTTAACCATCCAAATAAGTGAAGTCTCACCATTTCTTTTCTTTTCTCACTAAACCCCTCCATCAAAGCAGAGTAAATGAATCCCAAAATTTATAGTTAGATATTCCATCTCTTAGTACATACCTACATATATACATACTAGGGGGAATTTCATTTCAGTGCAACTTTAAAAAAAAAAATTTTAAAAAAAATTACATATTCAAGACAAACTTTACAAGATTAAAAGAAAATTTTATAAAGTTTTCCATATATCTGAAATTATTTTTTGAACTTTCCACTTAACTGCTATTTCCCCTACATAAAAATGACAATTTTTAACAAAATAAATTGAAAAGAAAGAAGGGGTGTTGAGAACAAATAAGGAAAGATACTGGACCTTGAAGCAAGCTGAGAACATCATTGTAATCAGCGTCGCATTGAGATTGAAAAGCCTTTGATTGTTCCAAATGTTGGGTCAAATTGTTAACATCCTTCTCATCATTGAGGAACCCAACGAGGTCGTCACTGAACGCAATTACACTCTTCACATCGGTCTTTCTCGACAAATCTCCCTTTTTTTTTTTGTTGGTTTTGAGATGAATCTACTCATATCCTCCTCTGAAGCAATCTAGGGCTTTAAAAAAAAAAGAAAAAAAAAAAAAGAGTAGATTTACAGTGATGCAAAACTAGAATGATTCGTGTAATTACCTTCTGATGATGTTGGTTGGTATGGGATTCACAGATTTGCACCTTACTATATGTCTATTATGCCATCCAATTTGTCGGTGCTTTCAAGTTTCGACAAGAAGAGGAAAGTGCTAAGAGCATGTCCAACCCAATCCTCTCACCAAGAGGATGAAAATAAATTTTTTTTATTCAAAAAGTAAATATAGAGTAGGTCACTATTCATTCAAACTCCAATCACAAACCTTCATTTTCTTTTAGATGGGTGTTATCGGAAGTAATTTTTTTTTTTTTTAACTTGTTGGGTATTTTTTCTTAAACATTAATCATCATTTTCTTCTCTAAAGATTTATCTCGAAAATATTTTCATCAAAAAGTAAATAATTTTTGTTCATTAACAAATATTTAATTTTGAAATTTTTGTAAAATATATTTAATATCATACTCATTTTAAAGGTATAATTTCACCATTTTTAATGATGCCAATTTTATAAAAATTAAATTTACATATTAAAAATTATTTGTGATATGATAAAAAAATATAGAATGAATAGTGTTATAGAGATCATCCTTCATTTTTCATACTCCCTCTATATTTGAAGGATGGAACATCCATCCTCCCAAATGGAGAAGGATATAGAGGATGGGTTAGAGCTGATATTTGAGAAAGGATCCTTCAAATTTGAAGATATAGAGCTTGGTTGGAGATGCTCTTAGACCCAATCCTCTCACCAAGAGGATGAAAATAAATTTTTTTATTCAAAAAGTAAATATAGAGTATGTCACTATTTATTCAAACTCCAACCACAAACCTTCATTTTCTTCTAGATGGGTGTTACCGGAAGCAATTTTTTTTTTTTTTAAAAAAAAAAAACTTGTTGGACATTTTTTCTTAAACATTAATCATCATTTTCTTCTCTAAAGATTTCTCTCGAAAATATTTTCATCAAAAAGTAAATAATTTTTGTTCATTAACAAATATTTAATTTTGAAATTTTTGTAAAATATATTTAATATTATACTCATTTTAAAGGTATAATTTCACCCTTTTTAATGATGCCAATTTTATAAAAATTAAATTTACATATTAAAAGTTATTTGTGATATAATAAAAAAATATAGAATGAATAGTGTTATAGAGATCATCCTTCATTTTTCATACTCCCTCTATATTTGAAGGATGAAACATCCATCCTCCAAAATGGAGAAGGATATAGAGGATGGGTTGGAGCTGAAATTTGAGAAAGGATCCTTCAAATTTGAAAATATAGAGCTTGGTTGGAGATGCTCGAATGGAAGAGAGGGAAAGTTCGGATTATATGAAGGGAAAATTAAAACTTTGCCCCTTTGTATTTAGTCAGTTTTCAATTTGACCCTTTCTTTTTCTTTTTTTTTTCACTTTAACTAGTATTTATGTTTCAAGGATTTTTTTTTTAATTTACTTGTTCAGGTTAAAATTAGATTAAAAAAAATATCATGTTAGTTGTCATTTGATTAAAAAAAAAATTATATATTGAGATTTAGGTTTGTTTAAAATGTATGAGTTAAAAAATAATAAAATATTTTTATATCAAGTGGTTGTCAATATGCTAGTTTTTATATAATTTTAGACATAAGTAAATTTTTTGAGTAAATTAAAAACAATTTGACCCAAGAAAAGCTAAAGCGAGAAACTTTAAGAGTCCAAATATAAATAAATAAAAAAAAGCCAAACATTTAGGCCAAGTTTGGCTATCCTAAATAAGTATACACTTTTTATCTTTTTATCTTTTTTCCATCACATCACCTCTCTACTTTTCTACATATCTTTTCGTAAAAAGATAAAAAATACACTTATTTAGGTCATCCCAAACAACCCCTTATATGAATTAGAAGTGATTGATTTAAGGCTTTGTGACGAGGAATAAGGGTTGCAGTAAAGGAAAAGGTTGCCTTAGAGGGTAGTGGAAGAGGGTATGGAGGAGTTGAAGGTTGATGGTGGTTAAGTACAAATAAGGTTTGAGTTGGGGGTTAAATAATGGTAACATTAAAAATAAATTGGAGATGCTAATAAAAAATAACAAAATTCAAATTTGAAAATAAAATGTTCAAAAGAGATGGAATATCTAAATAAAATATTACAGTGCAGATTAGAAACATTCGCATATGTCATTGGATTTTTTCTTTTACAACAAAATAAAAATAATATAGAATTGCTTCATTTGACGAAAGAAATTGTGACTATAGAAAGTGAATATATCAGTTTGAATTTCGTTAAAAAAAAAAACTATCAGTTTGAATTAATGATTTGATGAGATTAAAAAAAAAATGAAAGAAAGAAAGAAATAGAAAGTACAACATTTTTCATCACTCATATTAATGATTAAAATAAAAAAAATAATGAAAAATAAGAGAAGTAATAACAAATAAAAATCACTTAAAACACGTGCTTTATTTATCACAAAAATGATAAGATTTGACCACAAATCTAAATTATTCTCTACAAAGATTATAATACCTAAAAATAAAATAAAATTGGTCACCTCTTTTTATTATTCATGGTGAGAAATCATAAACTAAAATTTTTATTTTGTTTTGGAGTAAATTAATTACACTAGCCCTTTTTATATTTTGTCATTTTTTTTTATTTCAGCTTTTAATTTATTTTTTTTCTTCTCATTCTTTGGCTCTTTATATTTTAATTTTTTAAAATTTATTTTATTTCGAAATTAGACAAACATAACTACAGACATAAAAATATTTTATTATACATAACTTCTACATCTGGCACAAATTTAAATTTTAATATAATAATATATATTTTATGTTGGAGATTTTTTTTTTAGGGTCCCTGGTATTAAGATTTTATAGCATAAAGAATATTTAATATTTTCATAATGTCTAAGGTCCCTCAATATCGATCCAGAGAAATTCTCTCCATAAAAATTAGGACTTCCCAAAGAATTTCTTTAGGTTCAAATCAAAGAAAATTTAAATTTCTCTGTTTTTGTTCACAAATTTCTCTAACTTTGTTCACAGAGAATTTCTCTGGCTTTGTTAACAAATTTTTCTGTGTTTGTTCACAATTTTAAACCAAAGAAAATTATTTAAACCAAACCAAAGAAATTTTAATCAAACCAAATTTCTTTGTATTTGGTCACAATTTTGAACAAGAGAAAATTGAGTATAATGACAAAGTCATATGAACAAATTAAGTGTACATATATACACATATTGTGACGCCCCAAAAATAGAGAACATCAAAGAATATATTAACGAATAAATACGGGGTTTATCTAAGGTTACAAGAGTAAAAAACGTCACTAATGAATCCTTTGGCTAATAGCCAAGCAAGATCTCAAAAAAGTCGGATGAGTTAATATAACCTCCATTCTAAATCCAACCACTTTAGATAGCAAAGCTACCTTTTTGACAGATCTTGACAAAATATTAACACAAGGCTTACATGAGTTGACGGAGTATAAGGATAGGTTACAAATGATATATATATATATATATAATAATTACAAAATCATGTCTTAAATACAACAAGCAATTAATCACTTACAATCTCTAAAACGTGTTTACAAAACTAGTTCCTAACTCTCATAGGGTAGCCATACGTCTTCAAATCCTTCAGCTTTTCCTTGACAGGTCTAATAATCTTCAATACCTGGCATGAAACGCCGTGAGCGTTGAATGCCCAGTAAAAGCATACACACTTCGTCCATTTTTCCCAATCCAATACACCATCACACTTATAACAAGCAAGTAATGAAGCAGGATATTCAAGTTAATAACAAGGATTACAAGGTTAGATGTTAGTATTCTATAAATCCCCCAAAGAGATTTCATCCTTGTAGACACCCCATTTTGACTAGCCCTAAGACTTCAGCGCTTTCTGTTGATTACCTGATAATGACAATCAGAATGTGTTCCCCAGCAATCCTCAACAAGAAAAATGGAATTTGATCTTTAATCCCAGCCTTCACACATTTTTGGCCAAACTATTTTAGACCTTAAAACACTGTTTTCAAAATATTTTTCTAAATGTTTCTACGATGTTTCGAGACTCCCATTTTAATTAAAATATTGCACTTTTCAATAAACCGAATAAGGACAAAGTGGAAATAAATGGGAAGGAGGTGAACTCTTTGAAAAAATATAAAAACATCTTCTTTATAGGTTTGGATAGGTTTGGATCTGAAGGAAACGGGAGGGGATGGAAGAAAACTGGTTGAGGAAAAGAACGAGCATCAAATCATTAAGAAGGAAATGAACAGCCTTTACTAAATTAGGCATATCTCTTTGTACACTTGGAATTTAGATGTAAGGCCATCACCATTGGAAAGTAGACTTCTGGGGCTTCAATTTAGACCCAAGAACCACCTAAAACCAAGTTTGGATAAGGGAGATATGCCAATTTGAAGTTTGGCTTAAGAGCAGATTTTGTTGACCTGGCCCGAGGGAAATGAATGTCCTCCTATCACATTCTTGTCTCCCACCTTGTCCCCCATTCCTTGACTTGTTTATTCCTACATGTCTTATACATTCAGATCATATATTGAAGAGGAAGAGGATGGAATGAGGGAGAAAAAAAAATCATTTGAGAGAGTTAGAGAGAAAAGAGAGCAAAAGAGGAAAAATTGTCTACATTGCAACCTTAAGCCAAAACACTTCCAAGCTTCCATAGCTACTGAAATTCCTCATTTCCATACACCAAAACCACCCCAAAAATTCTGATATAGCCAAAGATCAATTGCTTTGATCATAAGGAAGAGTGTTTAGTAATTGACAGTGAGAAAAATTAGAGAGTTAGCCACTTTCCATACCATAAACTCCATAATTTCGAATTTAGGATTTGAGAACACACTTCCTACACTTGAGGATGATCAAGAGGGAGTTTGTGAACTAAGGAGTTCATCCTTTTCTTGGAAGGTGAATTTCACAAATTTTTCATTTTCTTGCATTTCTTACTTATTTTGCTATTTTGTTTTGATTTCTTTACTCTTTTGCTTTGATTTCTTGTTATATTATATATTGTTGTAATCTAATTGAAAGTGATGAGTTGAGACTCCCATATATATTGTTGTTAGTTCTGTTTTTGTTGTGGAAATCTAAGAAAACAGAGTTTGGCCGAGCTTACCGAGTTACCCGGCCTGTTGGTTGGTCGGGTAACCACCTAAAAGTACACCATCACACCCATGACCTTCATGACTGTGCCCGCGACCTCTAGGAAAAATCAGGAAGCCTTCCGACGTTGAGAAGATCAACCTCTGATGGTCTTTAAGGAGCTTAAAGCTGCTGTTTTCTTATGTTTATTTTATTTTGAGTGTTTGTGAAGATTTTTATATTGTGTTATAATATTTATTCATCTTCCTTGGATTTGTAATATTTAAAGTGTTGTAATAATTCCCCATGCCCACTTCTTATCTATCTCATTCTTTAATCGCTTTTCATAACTGTGCATATGTATATATCTTACATGTCATCCATGCTTTCATATACATGATTCATGCCTAAATCTGGCTAAATTTGCATCTTTATGCTTTAATTGATTATTACATGATTTTGTGCACTATCGCAGTTTTGCAATGTTTCACATGTCATCTTTTAGAAGTCGGATCTTTAGAAGCATTCTCGTATATGCATTGCATTAGGATTTTGTATATAGGATCATGCATATTTTACTAATTTTGTTTTGTAGCTGTTCGCGGGACGTCGGTAAATATGTAAACTGTTATACTTTAGCATTCCGCTTGTACAAAATTTTCTTATTATATTTAGCATCTTACCATGTGGCTATTTGCTTATGTGATATAATTGTATGAATGCCAGTGGATGGAGGTTGTGTCACTTAATTTGTAATGATGTTGATTTTTCATGTTTGTAAAGTCAATTTATTTGGGTTGTACATCTTAAAAACTCTTTCAAAAGATATGAAATCAAATTGTTCCAAAATGAATGGTATAGTCTATACTTGTATGCTTCACATAATAAATTTTTGGATTTATTAAATAATCAGAACATGCACATATAAAGAAAATAAAACTCATATCTGTAGACACCCCATTTTTGACCGACCTTAAGACTCAGACGTCACCGATTGAGCGCTTGGTGATGTTGCATATTGTGCTCGTTCTGAGGTTGCGGAGTCCTGGCTACGAGCCTTGCCTCCGGACTTCCGGACTCTTTTGTGCTTTGCCTCGGTTTGCGAACCAGGCTCCGTTTTCTCTGTTTTCTCTTCCCGAAGGAGGGAGAGGTCTCATAGATCATCTCTCAGTGGCCGTGGGCTACTTTTCGTGGTCGTAGGCCAGTTTTCACATTTCGGAGCCCGGTTCCCGGTTTTCGGAGCCGTCAGGCCGTGTGCCTCGGTTCGGGACCGCCTAACCACCTCCGTTTGCCCCGGTTTTTGGCATACATCTTATTTCCTCCCTTTTGAGGGACACTGTGGTCTGAGAGACCAACTTCGTGGTCGGACACCACTTCCGGTACCTAACAGCCCACTTTCGGGGCCCCAAACTGCGTGTTTTGGCTCCCGAACCTTCATTTTGCATTTTTGGGCTCCGACCCGAACTTGAGATAGTCATATTTTGAGGTCCTTTTCATGTTTAATTAAGGACCTTTTGCTTTTTGAGATCTCCTACTGCCACTTGCTTCTTTACCCCTCTTTTAGGCCTTTTCTTGCATGATAGTTTAGGCCTACTTGTATTTATTTTTGTGGCTTGTCATAAACTACAAAGTGTCTTATTTTGAGCCCCTCTTCAACTTTGTTGAAGGGATCTCTTCGGTTTGAGATCTCCTACTATCACTTGCCCCTTTATCTCCATTTAGGCCAATTTTGGGGGGAAATTTGAATTTCATTTCCCCCCCATTTTTCCCCCTCTTTTCCACCCTCTTGTGTCTATATAACAGACCCCCCAGCTGTGTTTTAGAGGTTAGAAAAATTTTTTTGGAGCCTCCTACATTCAATCTCTCTCTCTCTATATATTCCAAGCACCAAAACCCTTTTATTCTTGGATCCATTTTCGACTCCATCTCCAAGCCAACCAACCCATACTCCATACCAGCAGTTCGGAGGCCATTTCCAGAGGCAAGGAGCATCTTTTCTCAAGCCAAGAGTTGATGAAAGACTAGTCTTCAAGGGTGAGTCTCATTTTCCCTCTTTTTGCTCTTTTCTTGGTCTATATTTTAGCTCCTTATGCTTGCATAGTTGGGCTCCGACCCTAACTAAAACTAGGCTTATTTTGAGCCATTCTTCATGTTTCATTAAGGGCCTCTCACTGTTTGAGGTCCCCATTTGGTACTTACTTCATTATCCCTCTTATATGTCATTTCCTTGCATGTTGTTTTTGGCCTATATGTAATCTGTTTTGAAGCATGATAAAAACTGTAAATAGGCTTATTTCGAGCCCTTCTTCAATATTGTAGAAGGGCTTATCACTGTTTGGGGTCTCCATATATCACTTGCCATTGTATCCATGTTTTAGCCCCATTTTTGCATAGTTTATTAGCCTATTGAGCTTCTGTTTTTGGACCTTGGTCCGAACTGAAAATGGCCTTGTTTTGACCCCCTATCCATATTTCATTAAGGGTCTATTGCTATTTGGAGCATCATTTGTATACTTTGTGTTGTAGCCTCCATTTTGGTCCTTATTTTGCATAGCATTTTGAGTACACTTGTATCTGTTTTTGGGGTTTGTCATAAACTGTAAAACATCATATTTTTTGCCCCTCTTAAATATTGTAGAAGGCCCTTTCTCTGTTCGGGGCCAGCATCTGTGAGTTGCTTCAATACCTTGCTTTCGGGGCTGTTTTTGTATGCTAGTTTAGCCCCACTTGTATTCGCTGTTTGGCCTCGCTCATAACTGTAAACATGCTTGTTTTGGAGCTGCCTTGCTTCTGTCTTTACACTTCATGTTCAAATAATGCATGCATTGCATAGCTATAGGTCATTCCGTATGCCTAATTTCATGTTTCGGGACTCGTTCCATGCATCGGGTGTCGTTTTGCCATCTTTCGGGGCTGTTTTGCATCACTTATTGCCTCTTAAATTTGTATGCTAGTATGTCATATTCCATGTTTTGCCATGTCTGGTTAGAGTGGCATTTCGTGCCGTAAGGTCGGTCCTCGGTTTGCGTGCACGTGTGCACGCATTTCGAGTTGTCTCATTTTCATCTCATGGCCTCCTATGTGAGTGTGGCTGAGGTCCACTCATGTTGGTGTAAGTCCATTATGCATTGCGTATGCCATTCCATTTCATAGCATTGTGTATGCTAGGTTGTATATTAGTGCATTGTGTATGCCATGTTACCTCGTGCATCGTGTATGCCATTTCATAACATTGTGCATGTTAGGTTGTATCTCAGTTTGCATTCATGCATGTCATGCATATTGCATTGTGCTTGGGATAGGAGTTAGCCCGAGCACGGGAAACGAGGGGCGTTTCATACTCCGAGTGACGGAACGTGTCTCAATTCCTCAATCACCGACACTCCGGATTAGCCATGATGGAGTTAGGTTTTAGTTGAGTTTTCATGTGCATTCATTCCATATCGAGTTGTGCAATTCGACTCCTCGGCCATCATGTATCGAGATGCGTAATTGGTAGCACGAGGATCGAGGCATGCATACATTTGTGAAAATACATTGCTATGCCCCTTTCCTGCTCTCTGTTGCAGCAAATCAAGAATCAGCAGTCTTCCGAGGCTTGGCGCGCTTTCCAAAAAACCATTGCAAAATAGAGGCTAATTGGGGCATCACAGTGGATTTCCGCGCAAAGGCAACCCCGGACATGCATCATTCATCATCCGAAGCGGAATCAAGGCAGTCCCTGGCTTGCATGCCAGTATTATTATTTTTTTCTTAGTTAATTTGTAAATTAATTAGGAATTTGTACATATTTGGACTGTATTATTTGGACTGTACTATTTATTTGGACCCTCTGTGCGAGGGCATAATTGTAATAAGTGTGCGTGAGTGTGATGTATGTCTTCCAACCCCACGTCTTTCTTCCCTTTTATTTACCCGCTTATGATGGTTAGAATTAGGGCATGTTTCAATTAGCATACAGTATGATAGTATATTTGCATTCATTCATCTGTTTTGCATGCACCGGGCTTGGCGCATCATACTAACTGCATTTGTATTTCAATTCCAAATTGAATACTTGATAGCTGTTGCATCTCATATGCCATGTTTAGAATAGCCGAGCCTGCTATAGTTGCATTTTTGCATGTGTTGCATTAGGCATCTCTGTATAGTTAGGATCATGCATGATTTCTAATGAGCTTCTGTTTTGGCTTGGAGTACTCAGTGAGTTTTATGCTTTAGCATCCTTGCATGCGTGTGAGTGGCTGCCATGAATAGCATGCTTACCATGAGGCTATTTGCTTATGTGATATAACTGCCTGAATGCCTGTGGGTGAAGGTTGGGTTAGTTGGACTGGAACAAATGCATTGACTGTGAGTTTTAAGCCCACTAGATAGTGGCAAAACCATGTTTTCTAAGCCTACCCGAGGGTGGCAAAATCTGCATTTTAAGCCTACTTGCGGGTAGCAAACCATCTTTAAAAAAAAAACAAACATGAAATGTTTTGTTCCAATTCGGGCGACCCGGTCTATACTTGTATGCTGTGCGCATCACGTAGTAAATCTAGGCTAATAACCGGAATAAGAGCACACAAAGTTTTCAAAACTAGATATCATGGTTAGTAGAGGCCGATCTTTGATCGGGCGAACGGGGGTGCTCACGAAGTGACCTTCCCCAATCGTACCCAAGTTCCCGAACCGAGGCAACTTTGGTGATGACGGACACGTGGCCTTAGGCAAACGAGTCAGGGTTTCCTAAATTTCCCAAAAATAAAATATTTAGGTGGCGACTCTATATCTGGCAAAGCAGTCCATGTTTGGCACTTCTTTCAAAAAAATCTGTTTTCTCAAAACGATTTGCCGGATTTGGACTATTTGGTTCAGATTAAGAACCGTGACAACAAATCGAGTCCGAGCTGTAGCGAGGTCCCCCCGCGGGCCTTGTCTACAATATCATGGTTTAGTAAAGGCCGATCTTTTGATCGGGTGAACGGGGGTGCTCAATTAATGACATTTCCCTCTCATACCTAAGGTTCCGAACCGAGACAACTTTGGTTACGACAAATAGTGGCCTTGGCACGAGTCACAGGTTTCCTAATTTTTCCAAAATAAATATTAGGTGGCGATTCTGAGATCTGATGACACAGTCCATTTGTGGCAAAAAAAAAATTTTGCAATAAAATGGATTTTTTAAAAGTTGCCAAATGTGGACTCTTGTCTATATTTCATATTGCACTTGTGAGACTAGATCAAAGAGATCGAGGGTCTGAACTGTTTAACGCGCACGGGTACCCCTCCGGCATGTTACAATCCTCCAAACCGCAAGAATTGGACACCAAACAATTCGGAACTCCCCTTTTTGCTACTTTGTTACAGAACTTACCTTGGATGTCTACCAACGGTTATATACCGCGTAGCACCAACCGCAGGGCCTCAAAAGGGACAGTGAAAAGAAAAAGGTTTTATCACCTTGAATCCAACCTTATCCTTCCAAAAAAAGTTTTATCCTCTTGAATGTCCCATCTGGACCCAACCTTATCTCACCAATCAAACCATCGAATACGTCCGTTCTATTCTAGGGTTTACGTGATAACCGCTTGCGCAAGACTTAACCTTCAATTAGGGAGCATATCCCATTAATCCATACATAACATATTATCATCTCTTTATTATCCAAGTGATCGAAAACCCAATACCACCCCAATTAAGGTTTCCGTTGAGTTAGATGTCTTAAAATAAAGTTAGAACAACTTAATAAAATAGTAATATCCAGATAAGCATGAACACCATCAATTGAAGAAGATAAGGAACATAGCCATAACACATGCAATATCATACCAATACATGATCATGTACAAATAAGCATATTCATGAACTCAAAAGCATAAAACACCAATACAAAACAGAAATTTCAGATTCAGTACCACTTAAAGATTAAAATCAAAAGGACTATTTCAGGTTTTTCCTAAACTCGGCCTTTCTGTGGTTCGTATAGCATTTAATCTAATTTTTAGAACATGTTTCGGAAATGGAATAGCTTTTCTAGATTTTTAGTTATTTAAGAAACACTCCAGCGCTGTCCAAATTCGTCGACCGTTACGAAAATTGGATTTTCTTACAAATTGCTCACTCTTTTTCAATGAAACCAATTTTCCTTGAAAGCTAAATCCTTAAGGAATATTTTGACATCCAGGTTCAAAAGATTTTTCTAAATTTTTTTAGAATTTTTGAAAGTTGGCTGTAAAACAGATTTTTCATACACAATACTCAAAATAAGAAGATTGGTGAGAAAAGAGGCCAACTAAGGAAAATTTTCCACTTCTTTTGTGATGAAAACATACTAAATAATGTATCAATAACTCAGATTTTTATAGTGGTGGTATGCCTTTAAAAAAAATGTGAGATATGGGAAGAAAAATGTAATTTTGCATCTATTAAGAGGAAATATGAATAGAAGAAGGATTGAAGCCCAATTCATCCACTTTGAACACATGAACACCATTATAACACATCTGAAAATATGATTTTACATCTCTAAGAATATGTATTTGAAATAGGAAAATAAAAGAGAGAGTTGTGTTGTGGCTTACTTGAAGCTTGGTTGGTTAGCTAGCAAGACCTTTTCATTTCTCTCATTTCCTCCACCAAGCTCACTCTCTTCTCCTCTACCTCTCAGCTGAATGAAGTGTTTGTGCGTGTGTTCTTGTATATAAAATGCTAAGGGAGGGGTTGTTTTTAGAATAATTTTTTTTGCAAAAGGTCCAAAATGCCCATTGGTTAGAATTTGATTAGATATATTGGATTTAGTTTGAATTCAATGGAATAGTGGATGATTAGAGGCCTTAATTAAGTACCTAAGAGTATCTCCAATGGCATTGCTATAATTTGTCAATGAATATTCATTGCCAAATTATAACAATGGTGCTCCAATGGTCACATGCTATTTTGACAAATCTTAACCAACTTTCCCTCAAAGTTTGTAGGCGTTGTTTGGATATAGATTTTTTAGATTTATTTTTTGTCTTTTGTGACTTTTTTTAACTTTTTTTTTTTAAAAAAATTAAAAATTATATATTTATATTATTCCCGACTAGACAAATATAAAAAATTAAAAAAAATTAAAAATTTAAAAAAAAATTAAATATAATTCACCTCACAAAAAAAATACCACTACAAAATTATACTAACCATTGGATGATTTCAAGACACCATCCAAACTGTTGGATGATTTCTTAAGCCACGGCTAAGATTCAGCCTCTGGAATCTTCAGGGCTGATGTCATCTTCATTTTCATCATCTCTCTCTCTCTCTCTCACACACACACACACACACACACACACACACACACACATACACACACACACACATTTCGACCCAGGGCTCTCTCACTCTTTCCATTTTCACCTGTCTCTCTCTATAAGCTTTCTCCATTTTCAGACCCTCCATCTCTATACCTAAAATACAATCCATATATAAACATGAATATATATATAGAGAGAGAGAGAGAAAGAGAGAAAGGGATACCAGTGGGTTGAGGTTTGAAATAGTGAGAAACAGAGCAAGGTCCATCGTACTTGACACAGCAAAGGAGCTGATGGACCTGACTCATCAGATCTACCATCGCCGTCGGATTCCCTCCACTACTGAGGTCAATACTTCAAACGGTAGCGATCACCGAACCTCCATCTTCATCTATGTATCTATTCGCACTTCACAAAACCCTCTTCACTGTACAAAAAAACCCCAAACCCTTTGGATCTATCTATCTTCCTTACCTCTCTCTATTCCCTCTGTTTTATCTCTCTCTAAACCCTAAACCCTTTGGATCTCTCTATCTTCAATCCATCTAAGAAATTCGACACCCTCTGTTTTGACTCCTTCAAATCGTCTTTTTAATGGAGAAGATGAAGACGAAGTACAAACAAACCCTAAGATGAAGCAAACAGATGAAGAAGATGAACAAGACGAAAGCTTGGAATTGCTGAAATCGTCTGAAATCCATCACACATCTTGTGAATCCAGGTAAATTTGTTTCAGATTTGTTATTCACTAAAATTAGTTCTAAAATTTGTTATGAGATTTGTGAAAATTGGGTTCACTGATCATTCTGTTATTTAATTTGTTATGATATTTGTGAAAATTATGAAAATTTGTTATGAGATTTGTGAATTTGTGATGAAGAACAAAATCAGATGAATTTGTGAATTTGGAGCCAAAATTCTATTAATCTTTGATATGGCATGTTTGGCCCAACTGAAAGGGAAGGAAAAAAGTAGTTGGTTTTGGGGTGACCTGGCAGATTTGGCAACTGCCAAAGCTGGCGCCAAATTTGGCAGTTGCTATAGCATGCCATTGGAGAAGTCATTTTTGCCTAAACTGCCATATTATGGCTTTGGCAACTGTTTTAGCAATGCATTGGAAATGCTCTAAGCATGATCTTGTTAGGGTTTTATCTTAATCAAACCATCCTAGTTACAAGCACAATGCATATATACATTTATATATATAAGTTTGTACCTAGGTCAAAGATTTTCCTTAATTTATGCAAATTTGTCTCAAAAAGTAGACTCATTGCATCTATATATGTATAGATCAACCACATGATAGTGATTTGAGGGACTTATTTTGTTTTTTTTTTATTGTGTACAAATGTTGGAAATTGTAAAATATAGTGTATAAAATATATTTTAGGGTACAAGTGTGTATATATATATATAATGGTACTTGTTTGGGGTCAATTTGTGATTTAATAAAAATGTGAGGGCATTGGGTTTAATTTATGAATTGGGACATTTATTTTAGTGTAGAATTAAATTAAATTAGGGTTAGAGAGTTTGATTCGGTTTGGATTTCTTGTTTCGAATAAAAGGCGATCAACTGACGAACGTGATAAAGACCGAAAAAACCTAAGGTTTTCAAGTGGTAATTCCATATTTAGGGAGTCAATTAATCAGTATTAGGGTATTAGAAATGATTCCTAATTAAGTTCTGGGTTCAATCAGGGTTTGTACGGGTTCATTCGTGTTACGTTTTTAGTTCTAGGGTTAATTTTGCGAATAAAGAGGGAACTAAGGGCTTTTATTATAATAATTCAAAAGTAAGAGTCTTACTAGGATTTACAAAATTTAGGGGTCTCACATATATAGTCTTCTCACTCTAAGATTGTCACGACCTAAACCCGCCCCTATAGGTTTAACACCGTAACCGGCCAGTAATCCGTGATTACCAAAGGCCTGCTTATCAATAATGACAATAATACAATATAAAGAGGCTGGCGGAAGTTAATCAATAATAGAATAATGTCCAATGAGCTGTGAGGACCTGAATGGAAATAAACTTTCATATACATGACTATATGCATATTCATTTATGCCCATAAACACATATATACAAGACAAGTTAGAGAATTAATCCCATCATCAAAACGGTATTAACAAAGGTCTTAAAACATTCTTTACACTTAGCAAAACCAAGAGGGTGGATTTGAACCACCCAAAAAAAGCCTTGACATAAGCAGGTTCAGAACCTCGCTATGAGACACAATAGTTAGCTTGACAAAACATGGGTTCGGGTTGACGCCACTAGCTTTGGTCCAGTGCTCGATCACCTACATATATATATAACAAACTGTGAGCTAAAGCCCAGTGAACAACAAATGTGTAACGAGGTTAAGGATGATGTCCTTCAGTCTTTGAAACAATCGATTATCATTAGAACATTTTCAATCAATATCATTTGCCAATCAATCATTCGATTCAATCAATTCAATCAATCATATTCATAGGTTATACGTGGTGCATCTGATAGCAACAATACAATAGGTTTTAAAGACCGAACAATCAATTCATGGCCATCAAACAATAGACAATAGTTCCAAGAATTGGAACTGACAGAGATCTCTGTAACAATAATAATAACAATAATGATACGCTATGGATGCCACAAATACAATTCAAAAGAGGATCATCATTCAATCGATAAAAGTAATCATTTAGAAACAATATAATTCATCATTCAGAAAATAAATACAATTTGAACATATCTTTACAATATTGTTGCTTACAGTGGGCTCTTAAAAAACACGTGCTATTGGTTCGACATCCGACCTAAACAAATAGAGTCAAGCATAGCAACTCAATTACATGCATATCAATAGCCAATTCTATCAGATTCGGTTGTCACTTATTCAATAACTAATCGTCTTTACTAATTCAGTTCTAATTTTTTTATTTATTCAATCTAATGCACTATGAGATGCAAATGATCATGAAAACACTTTAAAATCATGCAAATGGAGGCTCGGGAGGTGGAAAAGAGAAGCGAAAAACAAGTCGGGTCCGCCCAAACAGGGCCGCACGTGCGGGGGTCCTAGCCGCACGTGCGGAGCTTTCACCACACCTGCTCCCACAAGTGCATTTATTTCAGTATGCTCACTCTACACTACTCTGTTTCCCGCACGTGCGGGGCTCCAAGCCGCACGTATGGTGCTTGTTGCAAATCAGTCCGAAAATTACCCTGTTATGGTAGCTCAAAGTTGTATCATTTCAACTTAAAACCCAAAACTCTCCAACAACAACTCACCAAATTATAACTTTACATAGAGGCTCAATTTGATTCAAAACAAAAGTATAAACTCTTGACATGAATTACAAAATTGGAAATCATGCAAGGTGAGCTTCAAATCTTTAATTTCATGGAGTTTCGTTCTCAAATTTAGAACTTATGCAAGACAACAAATGATTGCGTATGCAATTCAAGAATTATGCCATGCATGGTGAAATTAAGAGTGAATTCATTCTTTCTTCCTTTCATAAAAGCCATGCATGTAGTTAACCTCTAATTACATGAACCAACCTTTCTAGTAAACTTTTATTTTCTTAGCTAACCTTGACTTTCATAAGTTACACGCATGATTCTACAAATTCATAAGATGAAAGAGGGTAATTCTTATCGAGATTTGAGTGTATGGTGAAAGATAGAGTGTAATTGCAGTGTTTTTGTAATAACCCCAACCCATGATTAACGCTAATTCATGATTAAGTATGCTAAATAAATAGTTAAGACGAAATCTTGAATTAATTACATGAGTGTGTTGCTTTAGATGCATTTTTATCTGTTTCGCGTAGAAAGATCTGTTCATGTTTTAGTTTTGATTTGTGAATTAAAGGCCTTATCGGCATCCGATTCAGAAATTGATTTGATTTATGTGTTAGTTGGAATTTTTAGAACCTTATAGTAGGTTTAATTGAAATTCGATTTGGAACGATTAAATTAGATTAATTTAATGTCACTCTTTTAACCTTCATTAATATCACTATTTTCCAAGCCTAATTAAGACATTAGTGGGCTTCATTGTGCAGTCATACACGTTGTAGACACCCCATTTTTGACCGACCTTAAGACTCAGACGTCATTGTTTGTGCACACAATAATTGCGCATGTTTGTGCTTATTTCGAGTGCCCGAAGGTCTCAGCTGAGTGCCTTGTCTTTGAGCCTTTTAACACTTTGTGTTTTGGCCTTGGTTTTTGTGCTAACCCTTGTTGTCCCTTGCCTTGGGGAGAGGAGAGGGCCTTGCCGGCCACTTGTGGCACTTGTCGGCCACTTTCTTCCCTTGTAGGCCATTTAAAGTAGCCGGCCGGCTAGGACTGGCCGGCAGCCACTTTTTCTCCTTTTTAGATATTTGTTGATATTTTGAGCCAGTTGTGGCTCACCAAACTCATCCTCCATGCACGTATATGGAGGGATTGAGCAAGCTTTTTGGCTTGCTTGCTCTACAAAAGGGGAGCCTCCTCTCCCTTGATTTTGTTTCAGCATTTTCAGAGCAAAATATATCCCCTCTCTCTAGAGTTCTCACTCTCTCTCTCTCTCTATATTTGTGCTATTTTGTGCTTAGAAGTGTTATTTCTTCACACTTTTGCACACAAACACCTAGTCAAACACCATAACTTTGGAGCTAAGGTACCTTGGGGCTTATTTTGAGGTCTTAGCATTGGTTTTGGTCTGAAATTGTTGCTGAAGCTGTTATCTTCTTGCTGTGCTACAAGGGTAAACTTCTTCTCCTCTTAAGCTTGTTTGTTGTATGCTAGCTTAAGCCACCTTTGCATGCTTATTTTGGCCTAGTTGTCAACTACAAAAAACTCTATTTTTAAGTGTTAAAGATGGTTGTTTAAGGCTTTGTGGGAGTTGGGGGTGTTTCATCCCCTTATATGCCTTATTTGCTAAGCTTTGAAGCCTTTCTCTCTAAGCTTTTGTTTCTTCCCTTGCTTGGCCTTTTTACCACTGAAACTTAGAGAAATTTCAGTGGTAAAAAGTTGCTCTTGTGGTCCAAAATAGGAGGGGGTGGTCCCCCTCCCCTTTTGTCTTGCTTGCATGCATTGTTGGCTTCATACTTGAGCATGCTCTTTTACTCTTTTATGACCTAGCTCAAGCTTGTTTTTGTGACTTGTGGGACCTGCCTTAGCTCTATTTTTGGTTGGTTTGCTCATTGGTTTCTTGCTTCTTACACTTGTAATGTAATCCTTGCAAACTAGCCTTGTATGCTTAATGTTTTAACTCATCTTTTTAGCATGTATTGGTTCCATTCCAGCATGCTTTTGGTCATTATTTAGCATGCCTTAACTCTGATTTTGGTTGGTGGAGTCACCTCTTGCTTGGTTTTTACACTTGTAGTGTAATCCTCTTTGTTGGCCTAGTATGCTCCATGCTTCATGCCTCTAATCCTAGCTTGTGTTAGCTCTATCTCAGCATGTATTTGCTATTATTTTGACCTGCCTTAGCTCTGTTTTGAGTGGTCTTGGTCATGTGGGGCTTGTTGTGCATGGTTGTAGTATAAGGGCCTTGACTAGCTTTGAGTTTCAAAGACCTCTTGTATGCTTACTTGTGATGATTGCATGCCTTAGCCTCATTTCTCACATGATTTCAGTGTGTATAGCATAGTCACACTCTCACATATTCCACTCTTTCATAGCTTTTGTGAGTTGTGCTTTGTGCCTCGTTTATGGGCCAATGCGTATGCATGCTTGTCTAGGCTTTTGAGCTCCCATCTCAGCATGTTTTGGTCTTTGTTTTGACCTAATTGAGCTCTATCTATGGCTGGTTTAATCATTTGTGCCATGTATTGCATGCCTCTTGTGTAGTCCCCTTTACTAGCCTTGTGCCTTAGGCCTTCTAGCATGCGTTATTTGTGGTGTTTATGTGATATGGCATCATTTCTCATATGATTTCAAAGCCTATAGCCTTCCTAAACTCTCATGTTTATTACTCTTTAATTGTGTTTAAGAGTTGTGCCTTTATGCTTTGTTGGCGAGCCAATGCATGAGCATCATCATCTTGTCTTTCATGCTATCATTTCAGAGTGTTTTGGCCACTATCTTGGCATGCATGAGAGCTGTCTAGGGCTGGTTTAGTCCATTGAGCATTGCATTGCATAGCCCTAGTGTTGTGTACTTCACTAGCTTTAATGCTTAAGGACCCTAGCATGCCATACTTGTGTTGTTTGCATGATATGTCATCCCTTGGCATATGATTTCAGTGCTTGTACCTATGCCATGTTCTCATATATGTCGCTCTTTCAATGTGTTTGAAAATTAAGCTTTGTGCCTTGCTTGCGAGCAAACGAATGAGCATGCGTTCCTTGCTTTTTGTGCCTAAGTTTTGGTGTGTTGGCCATTGTTTTGGAGCATCTTAGGTCTGTCCATATGCGGTTTGATCAATTGAGCATTGTAGTGCATGCCTCATGTGTAATACGCTTCATTAGTTTTGATGCCTTAGCTTCTAAACATGCCTTGCATGCATTGTTCACATGATAGAACCTTGTGCATGCCACATTAGCATTGATAGATAGGCATGTTGAATGCGTTGCATTGTGTTTGGATCAAATGTTAATCCAAACACAAGGAATGTGGTACGTTTCATACTTAAAGTGATGAAACGTGTTGCGTTTCTTGGTTGCCAACCCTCTTGATCATGCATGATAGAGGCGGAGGCTATTATGTGTTGTTTGTGCATTCACTAATATTGTGCAGGTTTGGCTCTTTGGCCATCATGCATTGAGATGCGTGATTGGTGGCTTGAGGGTCGAGCACTACGCTCCTTTAAGCTTGAGAAATGATAAGGAGAGTAGTTGCACACACATTTTCTTGTAAATGCATTGTTGTGCCTTTGTTGATCTCTATTGCAGCAAAATTGAGGTTCTGGAAAAAGAAGTGGCCGGCCGGCCACCCACTTGCACTAGCTTGCCGGCCAATTGAAGTGGTTTACCGGCCAGTTGAAGTCGCCTACCGATCAGTTGAAGTGGTCGGCCAGCCACTTGCTGCAAAATTGTCCAGAATGCTCCTGTTTTGGGGCAGATGCAATCGAAGGTATGTTTGATGTTATGAGATCAACGCGAATGCAAATAGAGGCAACTCATGGCACAGCGGTGGATTTTCGAGCGAAGCCAATCGTGCATGCATATCCCCTCGTTTCCCGAGGTCGTTTCATTTGAATTGCTTAGCTAACTAGTTCTCTAGCTTAGCCTTTTTATCGCTTTAAGATTAGTTTATGTAATTAATCATCCGATTTGTTTTGTAATATCCTAATTAGCTTAGATTAGCTAGTTACGCAATTTCAATTGTGTTGTAATAATCAATTAGCTTAGCATAGTTAATTAATTGGTTTATAATAAGTAGCTTAGCTTAGCTTATTATTCGAACCCTCCGTCGAGAGGGCACATGTTGTAATAAGTGTGCGTGAGCGTGTGAATGTCTTCCAACCCCACGTCTTTCTCCCTTTTATTTACCAGCTTTTGATGGTTAGTTTTAGGGCATGTTTCAATTAGCATACTTATGTTTTGCATGCGTACATCATTCATTCGTATTGCATGCACCGGGCTCGGCGCATCTTACAAACTGCATTGTATTTCAATTCCTATTTGAATACATGTATCAAGTGTAGCATTCATATGCCATCTTAGATAACCGAGCATATTTTAGTTGCATTTTTGCATGTGTTGCATTAGGTATCTTGTATAGTTAGGATCATGCATGATTTCTAATTAGCTTCTTTTTTGGCTCGGAGTACACTGTAAGTGTTTATGCTTTAGCATCCTTGCATGTGTGTAAGTGACTGCCATGATAGCATGCTTGCCATGAGGCTAATTGCTTAATTGATTAACTGCATGAATTCCTGTGGATGAAGGCTTCATTGCTTGAATTAGAACAATTCATCAAAATGTGCGTTTTAAGCCCACTTGAGAGTGGCAAAATCATGTTTTTCTAAGCCCACTTGAGGGTGGCAAATCCGCATCTTAGCCTACTTGAGGGTAGCATCTTTCAAACCACTTTTCAAAAGCAACACATGAGATGTTTTGTTCCAATCCGCGTGATTGAGTCTATACTTGTTTGCTGTGCGCATCACATAGTAAAGGTTAGCTAATAAACCGGAATAAGAACACATGTGTTTTCAAAAACAACATATCATGTTAGTAGAGGCCGATCCTTTGATCGGGCGAGCGGGGGTGCTCATTTCAGGACCTTCCCCTCTCGTACCTAAGTTCTCGAGCCGAGGCAACTTTGGTGATGACGGACACGTGGCCTTAGGCATGAGTCAGGGTTTCCTAAATTTCCCAAAAACAAAATATTTAGGTGGCGACTCTGAAATCTGGCAAAGCAGTCCATGTTTGGCACTTCTTGATTAAAATCGATTTTCCAAAACAATTTGTCGGATTTGGACTCTTTGGTGATTTATCAGTCTTACATTGCACTTTGTGAGATTAGATTTAGAACCGTGACAGGAGTCCGAACTGTAGTAGCTATGAATCCAAATCCGCGCCCTCTCCGAAAGGGGGCCGCGCAGAGGAAGTTCTGGCGGTCTACACATGCCCAATTCACTCTTTTGTTAGTACAAACGTGAGAGAGAGAGAGAGAGAGAGAGAGAGAGAGAGAGAGAGAAGATTTGGCCCAAGGCTTGAGAATTGAACTCAACTAAAGGTTTTGCTAAGAATTGTTGTTATTTGAAGAGATTGGAGAACTTTAACTTCAACACTTGTGAATTCAAGTCTCTAGGTAAGGAATCAAACTCTTAGTTGTGTAATTGAGCTAGATTTTACAAGACTTCAAGTAAATTAATGAATTCATGTAGGATTTGAGGTAGAATTGAAGAGAATTGAGCCATACTATGCATACATGTTCATTTCTTCATAAATTGAGCCTGATTTCAAAGAATTCTTTCATGCATGTGTTCATTTCACTCATGTTTTGAGAACTCATCATGTTTTCTATCAATTTGTCTAATTTGATCATGTTTTGGGATGATTGAGTTCAAGAAAATGCATGCATGTCATGTTTTAGAACATTCATGAAGTTTAAGTTGGATTTGTGACCAATTGCCATCTTTTTGGGCCTTGATTTCATGAAATAATCTTTAAATCATGATATTTTGTGAGTTTCTTAATGTTCTCCAGAATTTTGGCCCAAGAGGATGAGTTTTGAAGTGTTTGGTTTGAGTTTGAAACTTGGAGATCAAATCTGGGAATTCCAGAATTTGAATCCACGCTCGAGCGTAGGAGTTCATGCTCTAGTGAGCACTCTGAATACGTGCACTTCCGCTCGAGCGACCTGATGCTCGCTCGAGCGTGAAATGCATGTACCCAGAAGTTCACATGTTGTGCAGCACGCTCGAGCGACGGAAGTCACGCTCAAGCGGGGGTCTGAGTCTTACGCTCGAGCAGAGATCGAGCGTCCGTCGAGCGTGAATTACAAGCAACCAGTACTTTTTCAAAGATTACAGTTCACTCGAGCAAGAGAACTCACGCTCGAGCGAACCCTCACTTTCTGCATGTCCACTCGAGCGAGGAAAGCCACGCTCGAGCGTGGACCCTGTTTTCAGCAAGTTTTGAAAAATGATTTCAAGTGCATTTTTACATCTTCATTCCATCCTAGGCATTCTTAGGCCATGATTAAGACTCCATAATGAGGTTAAAGGCTAGAAACACACTATGAACAATGAAATGAGTTATGTACGATTCGAGTGTGGGTATCAATGTATGTCTATGTCGTGTTATGTAGGTCACGCGCCACAAGCTAAGTGAATTGCCTCCTCTACTCGTTTACTTGGAACCATCTGTTAATAGTGAGTAATAACTCTGTAAAGCTATGTTTGATTATAAGTATTTTTATGACTAAAATGATATGATCTATTTTCTGAACTGCTATTCTATGAATTATGAATGAATGTCCACTTTTCTGAAATGTATTTCTGTCATCCTTAGCTCGCGTGGCCTTCGCCCGGAGGTAACAATATCGTGGCCAATATGCACGTGGCCCTCACCCAGGGGTGACAATACTGTTGCTTATATGCATGTGGCCCTTGCCCGGGAGTAACAATACCGAGGCCTATATTCACATGGCCCTTGCCTGGGGATAACAATACCATGTCTACTTGCGCGCAAGATATGGACCTTTATGATCGTCGGTACTGACTATACGTGTGGGTCTTAGGACCAAGTTGATATGATAGCAAATGGGTGTACCACGTATGATCTTATGCAAAATCTGAATATGAATATGAATATGAATATGAACATGTATCTGAATCTAACTCTGATCTCTAATTTTGTGACGGACATCATTCATTAAAACTCTTTACCTTGTTATTATTCACTGGGCTTTCGCTCACTATTTATTGTATGTATGTAGGTGAGCAGGCGCGTGACCAGGCCTAAGTTACTGCCTGGCAAGTTTTGGTGTCAGCCAGCCATCATGCCTCCCGTGGAGGTTCCCTTTTGAAGTCTGCTCAAGTTTTTGTGTCTTTGGGACTTTTGTACCATCTAAATGCTTATGTCTGGTCTAAACATGTTGGAGGTTTTGTATAAGTAGCTTGGGTGACGTAAGACTAATGTATTTTCGACGTCACATTTGTATATAAATATACAAGTTTGTTTTGAAATTTCCTGCCCCATGTTTGTCTGCACAGCTCTATAGACTATGTATGTTTAGTATATTTGCTTCCGCAACCCCTGTTGATACATTATTCTGTTCAGAAGCCTTTGGTAATCCAAGGATTACTGGCCGATTACGATGCTAAACCTATGGGGGCGGGTTTGGGTCATGACAGTTTTCTTCACCTTCTCTTCCTTTTCTTTTTCCTCTCTTCTATCTTCTCTAGGTTGAGTTCAGTTTCTCTCTCTCTTTTTACGTGTATGTATCTAGGTGCAAGAATAAAAACCCACTACACCTCACTCCTATTCCTATGCAATTGATGAGTAGACCATAAGTCCATGTCTTCTATATACATTATATTAGGCTTCAATGAAATTAGACTATTAAATTAATTAAAATCAACTTCACCTGAATTAAATTAATCCTTATCATTTATGGTCTCAAATTAGACTAAATTTAATTATATTAGTGTGAATTAGGCTCTAATTCCTATAATATGATTTAATTTTAACTTGTTAAAATGAACGAATTAAACAGGTCTAATATTCACTTTAACCTATCTGTCCACCATATCACAATTCAAAAAAAATCACGTGGCACAAATCAATACATGGCACATAATTCACAATTAACACCAAATCACATGATCAACGTTAAACACATAATTAGCTTAATTAATTTACTGAATTAAGGAGGCGATCGTCATAAAGATGACAGTATACAAACCCAGTGTTGTGAACGACGAGCTCTCGAAGCCGATCTTGATATTTGTCCTTCAATTATGGGTAGTCATCGGAATCTTCAATTGAGTATAACGACAAACATAAAATCGCACTTAGAGTACAAATTTAATAAAGAATTACTAATAAAGCGATCCAAACAAATCCCACATTGTAAAATCAATTAATATACTTGCATTGCTTCAAAGACTTGAGAGCGATAAGCAAATTCATTCAAAACGATAGCATAAGTATAGTCATCAGCAACAACTCCTTCAATACCCATCTGCCGAAACAACTCTACACCCACATCACCCATTCCACACTTGGAATAACAACAAATCAAAGCATTCCATGTAACTAAATCTTTTCTTGGCATTTCATCAAACACCTTCTTCGCTATGTCCCTAGCTCCCGAATACATCCTAAGAAGATTGGTCCCAAGAAATTCATCCAATAAAGGGAAAACCTTAACAACCTCTGCATGAACTTGTTTCCCAAATTCAAAATCACAATAAGGCAATACAATCGAATAAGTATAATTATCCAGCTTAATCGAACAACGATGCATTTTTATGAAATTGGTCAAAGTTTGTTGCAATCTTTGGTGCTGAGCAAAACTAACTATATTTCATGATTGACAATCTTTTTAAGTATAGAATCGAAAAATGTTAATGCTTGGGAAACTAACAAGCTAGATTTGAAAAACCAAATCGAATGGTGTTGTAAGAGACAAGGTTAAATTGAGTGTACATATATACACATATAGTCTTCTCACTCTAAGATGACAGTATACAAACGTAGTGTTGTGAAGAGCAAGCTCTCAAAGCCAATCTTGATATTTGTTCTCTGATTATGGGCAGTGATCAGAATCTTCATCGGAGCAATTATCGTCCTCATTGTCTTTCTCTTTTCTCTTGCGCCAATCAAAACCCTAGAGAGAGATGAAGAGAGTAGAGAGAGAATGAGAGTGTAGGTGTGATATAAGGGTATGGAAGTGAGGGACCGTAGACTACAAAAGAAAATATTGTGGATCTATTCTATTACTAAAAATTGAAAAGGGATAGTAGACTAATTTTTCCTTTTATATAATGTGACCGTTAACATAATATTTTTGTTTAATTTTAAATTAAAAAAATAAAACATAAAAAGTGAAAGAAAGAAAATTTTGAAAGATCACAGTGAAAAAATGCTCAACATAAAAAGGGCTCGGCATAATTTAGAGTTGTTTGAGATGATTTAAATAAATATATTTTTAAATTTTTTAAAAAATAATGTATAAAAATATATAAGTGATGTGATTTAAATAAAATAAAATAAAAAAACGTAAAAAGATGGACTAGAAAAAAGAAAGAAAATAAAAAGGTAGAGCACAGAGCACTTGAAAAAGTCAAGCCAGCCTCGGATGGAGGGAGAGAGCGATTGAAGAAAACCTCCGTAAAACCCTCAAATCCTTTCACTCCATTTTCGTCTCCTTCGAAGAGGATCAACTCTAACGGTAAGCCAATTTCTTTCTCTTCACTTCTGTTATATATATATATATATGCATGTTTTTTCTGCAATATTTATATAACTTTTTCCGTTTGATTCCCGAGAAATATACCAGGAAAAAAGAAGTGAAATTTTGGAGCCATCTAAACCGTAACTAAAAACCCTAACTTTTCATGACAACTCATCTTCTCATATATTTTTCTTCATGTTTTTTCAATGTTCAAAACATGCTCTCTTGTTTATGCATTAAAGGACCGAGGAAAAAGGACATTGATTCTGATTCCATCAATTCGAACTCGAAAACACCTGAGGAAGCTGTGTCAACAATGTAAATGGGCTCAGATGGATCGTCCAACACTTGAGTAAATACTATCACTTGTTTTGCAGCCTCTTGTGTTTCATGAATTGTCCGAATTTAGTAATTGCACGTTCGATTTGTTGAATGGTTGTTGTTTGTTTTGTTCGGCGTTAAAAGGGTAAATTCAAAGACGATATTGCCGAGTCGATAGAAAAAATGCATATTGAGTCTGGGGAGGCAGGGACTTCATAAACCAATTTCAAAAGAAAACCAGTCATCATCATTGTTGTAGGAATGACAGGTATTATATGTGTATGTGGACATATGTAAAATTGTAAAAAATAATTTGTATTTATAAATTCCAAAGTGCCTTGTTATTATTATTTGATTTCTGATATGGGTTTTCATATATCAAATTTTGTTACGAAGTGGAAAAACAACGTTCCTTCATCGCCTAGTTTGTCATATGCAAGCTTCAAATATCCGGGGCTATGTAATGAATCTTGACCCTGCTGTGATGTCCCTCTCATTCAGTGCAAATATCGATACAAGGGACACCATCAAATACAAGGAAGTGATGAAGTAGTTCAATCTTGGTCCTAATGGTGGAATCCTGACATCACTCAATATGTTTTCTACTAAGTTTTATGAGGTAGAACTGTTTAACGGGAAGTTCTTTCTCTGAAAGTAACTGTTTAAAATGTTTATATTGTGTCTTTTGAGTGTTTCGTATATGTCAAAAACTGAGACACAACTATTGTGGCATTATGAACATCCACTAGAGGTCTTATATTTGTTTATTTATCTCAGTTTTATATAGCATCTACTATGAACATCCACTAGAGGTCTTCATATTCAATAGTTTTATTGGATTAGATAGCTCAAAGTTTCATTGACATTGAGAGGAGTACCCAAGCTTACTTGCATGTGTTTAACAATGATAGGTTTAAAAAGTCCTTGTCTATGCAAATTTTATGGATCAATCTGTATGTTTCCTTCAAGTTATTTAATTGCATAAATGCATCTTTGTTCAGACTAAATAGAAGTAATGTCAATTTCAGGTTATTTCGGTTATTGAGAAGTGAGAAGATCAGCTAGATTATGTTCTTGTGGACACTCCTGGTCAGATTGAGATATTCACTTGGTCTGCTTCTGGAGCAATCATAACAGAAGCTTTTGCTTCGACCTTTCCCACTATAATTACATATGTAGTTGATATACACCTCGTTCTGCGAATCCACAAACTTTTATGAGCAATATGCTTTATGCTTGTAGCATTCTCTACAAGACACGATTGCCTTTGGTGTTGGCATTCAACAAGACTGATATGGCTCAACACCAATTTGCTTTGGAGGTAATTTGTGTTCCTTGTTTACATGACTGCTTGTTCTGATGTGGATGTTTGTTGATTAAGTGTTTTCGTATGTATTAGATTGTGAAACCTTTCGCTTTTGTGTTCTGGTTTTATTTGTTGCTTGTAAATTATTTGTGTGGTTATTGTGGTGATGAAATGGTACCTACCACAGCACTAATCAAGTGAGAAAATTTAAAAATTAATTGCGACTTTGAAGTGACCTGGAAGCAAGTTTTGTGAATGGATTTTCATCATGTTTGAATACAATTTTACTAAAGGGCCTAAATTCATTCAATGACGTAAGAACATGAAGAACATAGTCTGCGCATATGCACATGATTTCAGTGGATTACAACGTTTATGACTTATGATTTTGGAGTTTATGAAGTAGGTTATTCTTGAAAACAAGAAGATTTTTTTTTTTTTGTATCTGGTGTGTTTTAGAAGTCGTTCAAGTTCATAGGTACACTTTAATAGTCTAACCTCTTCATATTTTTTTGGAACTGAAACACTAGGTAAAGTGTAGAAAATGTTAATATAATTTGTTGTTTTTTTAGTCCCGACTAGTCACCTAAGTACATGTAGTTTCTCCGTCCCTCATATACTAGGTAATTACTGAGCATAAGCCTCTGGGCAGCCTCCAGGGGTAGTGAGGAATGAAACCTCAGATCTCTTGCTTAGCAAGAGAGTCCCAGGGCCTTTGGTCCACCCCTTGGCGTTAATATGTGATTTGTTGCTAATATATGCTAAAACTATGCCAACACTCTTAGAATCCATGTTTAAAGTTTTATAGTGTTCTGGTTAATGATATACATGGTCATTATGTTACTTAAAAAAAGTTTTGATGGTGGGTAGATGGAAATTGGTAGTTTCAACAATATGTCTTATGTTGTGTAATTGAAAATCACTTATGAGGAAGGGATGAGAGTCAATTTTTTTTTTTTTTTTTTGATCGGCAAAAGAAATCTTTATTGATGAACCACATTTAAATGACATATGATAGGCAAAACATCAATAAAGTGGACCTTGGAGCTAGAAAAAACTCCAACCTCCAAGTTGGTGAGGAACCAACAACACAAAATAAAGCAAGAGCAACACCTAACTGACAGATAGACAACCAGCAGCAAACAGATAGACAAAATCAGCAACAGATAGAGGAGCTTGAATCAATTTCCATATTTCAAAATGGAGCAGCACTGAACAGCACTTGTCACAGCTCCTCTACATCCAAATGACTACACCTCTGTCTACATAGCACTTGCACACAAAGCTAGACCAGCAGTAGGGATTGGAGCAGAGTTACACAGATGCAGAGCTACACACTACAGCAAACACACTTCAGAATTTCAATATACATAACTTCAATACACACATCAGTACACTTGCTATAGATATTCAGCAACACACAGGATGCAGATATTCACCCAAGCTACCACTACAAATCCACAACAGACCCAAGAGCAGCAGCAGACCTTAGCAGTTCAACACCTACCAACTACCACTACAAATCAGCAACAGAGCCTCCCAAGCACCTTCTAATTTGCCTCAGATTAGTAATAAAATCCTGCTCAAAAAAATGAAAATCTCTGATGTGTGGTTTTACCCAAAAAGAAATTAAATCACAGAGATCCTCTAAATTTGGAAAGGTTGCTCTGAAAACACAATCATTCCTGCATCTCCAGACTGACCACATCACTGCCAATGGAATTGCCCCCCAAATCATCATTTCTTTCTTCTTTAGCTTCCCCCCTGCCCACCATAGGAGAAGACTCTCCACAGACCATGGCAAAGCAGTTTGGATATCCCACCACTTTAGCATTCTAGCCTAGATCTTCCACACAAAGGGACACCAAATGATTGGTGTTGTAAATTGGACCAATAATTGTAATAATAAATTGGAGACACTACAAGGATAATTGAAAGGCCAAAAAGTAAATTGACTGAGGTCAAGGTATGATTACTATGCAGGGTCTATTTGGTGTATTTTCTATAAGCTAAAAGTTGATAATCAAAAAGTAGAAGCAAAAAAATCCCTTCTCTAGTTTTCACATAATCAACTCTTTTCAACTTTTAAGCTATTTTTTTCTCATAGGTTATAAGTAAAAGTTGCACGAAATACATTAGCATAGATTCCCCAAATAAAAAAACTATAAGTAGTTCCAATGAGTTGCACCAAACAAGGTCTCAATGATCTAACATTGTGTGACCCTAAATGTTGTAGAGTGGCCAAGGGCGAACTACGCTACTAATCACTTGCTAACTTGTTAGGATGAAGTATTATCAATTGTAATGTTTTACAAACAATTGGAATTCTTTATTACAAAAGTTTGTTGAATATTTACGTGGTGGAAGTCATATATTCTCCCGAACAGATAGAATAATGAAACAAGCAATAGGAAATAGCATGGGCATGCTCTGTATGTCAAATGATTGCATGATCACTTGTTAAATGATTGCATGATGTTGGTTAAGATTTAATTGTCTTTATGACATGAACCAAAGAAAGACTTAAATGCAATTATGTAGATTTTTGTGATGTTGGAAAAGAGAACACAATTTTGGATATTTGGCTTAAATTTTCTCTTTAGTGATTGAGTGGAGAGAGATAGAAATTTGAAAATTTTATCTTTCACCTAAAAGCATCTTGCAATAAATAACGAAAACTTGTCTTGTATACCCCATTTCTGTTTTTGAACTTGTGCTTTCTCTTCGTTAATTACTTGTCTCCAGACCAAGCGTATGTAGATATATCTCGTATTTTTTGTTTAGTGTTGTATAGTTTTAAGAATATTACCTATTTGTCTTCATCAAAAGGATTCTGTAATTGGAACTGATGCTTCAAAATGACTGTTAAAGGTAGTGTAACGCCCGTACATGTGGATGTTCTCCCTTATTTTGTTCGGATCAATCTTTATTCTCATTTTGTGTGTTTTCTTGAATATGTAAATTTAGGCTCTTTTTTTTTTTTTTTTTTTTTTTTTTCTTTTCTTTTACATTGGTTTGGATAATACGTTGCTGCTGCTACCGATGTATGTGCTATGGATGGAAGACTTTGAGGCATTTCATGTGGCACTAGATTCAGATCATTCGTACACGTCAACCCTTACTAGAAGCCTCTCTCTTGCTCTGGAGGAGTTCTATGAGAATCTAAGATCTGTTGGAGTGTGCAATTTCTCGTGCTGGAATGGAGGCTTTCTTTAAGGCCATTGAAGCAAGTGCCGAAGAGTACATGGAAACGTACAAGTTTAGCACATACTCAACTCTTCATCAAGTTGTAGTGTGATTTTATTTTTATGGGCATGATGTGGCCGATCCTTGTTGACTCGATCTTTTTGTTGTCAGGATAAGCGATCCACTATTATTCTTGTGTGGCATTTGCTTGTTTCTTCAAGACTGATCTTGACAAGCGGTGGGCAGAGAAGCAACATTTGAAGGAAGAACGAAGGAGGGAGAACATAGAGAAGCTTAGGAAAGATATGGAGAAGTCCAGGGGAGAAACTGTGGTATTGAGCATTGGTTTGAAGGATAGAGAAATCAGTAATAAGGCCATGATGGATGAAGATGACGAAGAGGAAGAGGAATACGATTATGAGAGGTTTACTGAAGAGGAAGGTGTTATAGATGAGGATGAAGATGAAGAGGTTGCCAGGTTTTCATTTTAACTCCACATTTTTCTGGGATATTTTCTTGAAGCAAAACTTTGTATAGCACCATCAGAAGTAACTAAATCAGTATGCAAGGGCTGTCAGGTTGGCTTCACTTCATGTTAGCTTTTTGTGCATGCCTGCTTAAATACCTTTCTAAACTTCAATGTTGTCCAGTAGGGTTACATACAAATGTTCATGGTTATCTTTGGTGTTGATCAGTTGCCTTTTCATTGCTGTTGATTAATTTGTAAAACTGAGGAAGATGTCAACTGGTTTAAGTTTCATGTATGCTGATATTACTCCTTGTCATGAGTGAATTTGAGCAAATGGGAAGGGATAGGATTGGAGTTACTCATTTATAATTTGCAGATGATGCTATATTCTTCTCATCAAAGGAGGAAAATAAAGTGGGGAGTTTGGTAAAGATTCTGAGAATTTTTGAAATTGTGTCGAGCCTCAAGGTCAATCTTAACAAGAGCAGTGTTATGGGTATTAATTTGGAAGATAGCTATGTGCATAGGGTGGCAGATATGTTGGGATGTTGCATTGATTCCTTTCCTCTCAAATACTTGGGGCTTCCATTAGGAGGAGATCCTAGATTGGTGTCCTTTTGGGAACTTGTTCTTATCAAAATTGGGAAAAGATTGGAGTGTTGTCTAGAAGATATACTTTGGTACAATTCGTATTAGGATCTGTTCCTATTTATTTCCTGTCCCTTTTCAAAATTCTGGTTAGCATTGTGAGGAAAATTGAGAAATTGATGAGAGATTTTCTTTGGGAAGGGTGTAAAGAGGGCAAAGGGGCTCATTTGGTTAGGTGGGAGATTGTTTCTCTTCCTAGGGAAAAGGTGGCTTGGCTATTGGGAACATTGTTGCTAGGAACATTGCTCTCTTGGTAAGTGGTTGTGGAGATTTTCTATTGAAAGTGAATCGCTATGGTGTTCAGTTGTTAAAAGAAAGCATGGAGCTCAACCCAATGGTAGAGATTCTAATGTGGTTAATAGAGGCAATTGTCGTTCACCGTGGAAATCTATTTCTCGTTTGTATCCACTTGTGTCTAACTTCTTTTCATTGAGAGTGGGGAATGGGGTGACCATCCGTTTTTGAGAGGATGTTTGGTTAGGAGATATCTCATTTGATAGATCTTTTCCTCTTCTTTACCGGTTGGTCTGTTCTCGAAATGTTTCAATAGCGTTGGTGGCATGCTCTTCTGTGGCACCTATCTCTTGAAATTTTGATCTCATTAGAAACTTGAATGATAGGGAGGCGGTGGAGTTGGCATCTTTGTTGGTTGTGCTTGAGGGGGTCTCTCTTTCTTCCTCTTATGATATTAGGGTATGGAATCTTGTTTCCTCAGGAGTCTTTCATGTAAATCTTTTTTTGATAAGATCATTGATAATCCCTCTATTCCCTTGTTTCCTTCTCATAAGAAAATTTAGAAAGCGGTTGTCCCTCATAAAGTAAAGTTTTTCATGTGGTCTTTGGCTCAAAAGGGTGCCACAACTAATGATGTTTTCCAAAGGAGAAGGCCTAATCACTCTCTGTGCCCTCAATGGTGTGTGATGTGCAAGAGAAACTTGGAGGTAGCGGATCATCTATTCCTTCATTGGCCGGTGGCTTGTGTATTATGGCAGCGTCTTTTCGGCTTATGTGATGAGCAGTGGGTTACTCCGCAGGACTACATTCAAATGCTTCTTATTCGGTTTAAAAGGTTTGGTAGAACAAAGAGAGCCAAAACAATGTGGACAAGCATTGTTTTTGCTATTTTCTAGGCTATATGGTTGTAGAGATGCTAGAATCTTTGATGGCAAGGAAGCAAGTGTAGAGGCTTTGTGGGATAGGGTGGAATATTTGGCTTCATTTTAGGCATTTGTATCCCCTCCTTTTAAAGGAGTCCCTTTGTTCTTGATCTCTAGGGATTGGGCTACTGTTTGCCATCCCTAGGGCAAGAAGTTTTGTGCTTTTGTTTTGCTCTTTTTCTTTCTCTTTCTTTGTATGAGGACTTCTTGTCCTCTTTCACTTTTCTTTTTTAATGAAATTTTGTTGATGCTCAAAAAAATAAAAAAAATAAAAAAATTTGAGCAAATGGAATGCCTCTAAAAGATTTAGGTATTCAGGATCTGACGAATGAGGGATCGAGGCTGTACACGTGGGACAATCTAGGCCACTGGTAAGGGAGGTGAAGCGGTAGGAGGAAGTGAATGGGGTTGTATAGGGGGTGACCTAGGAAAGACAAGGGTTTTAACTTGGTGGAATTTCAAAATGGCGAATTTTAACCGCAATCCTTGGAACACGGGCAAACCCTGGGCATTCGGGTTGGTGCGATTTACTTACGTGATTGTGAAAAATCAACACATTCTAGACTTAAGCTCCTACATCTCGATAGACTCTCCCCTGTTTCACATCGCAGATTTCCTTGCTCCCGTAACCAAGGCAATATACAAAAATGTAAAAGAGATGACACAAAACAAAGCGCCATCCATGACATCAGATACATTAGGAGATGATGACAGAGTGGCATTGGCGGAACAGTACAGAGTGGAGAGGCTGGGGAAAAAGGTTGTGGAACGGCTAGTGCCCCCCCTTCCAACGACAATGATCTCGGCAGTCCAGCCGATTAACCAAGTGGCGCCTGACCACTGGCATACCAAAGCTGACAAATCCATGCTAACGGCAGAGGATCTGAAGGAGTTGTGTATCAGATATCAGATTCTAGTGGAGATACAGTTGAGAGTGCCCACGATGAAGGAGAGAACGTCCGACGTGTGGCCAATGGAATTTGCGTTGTACGAGGAGACGTTGCGCGGGGGCCTAAGGTTGCCACTGCCTCCACTTGTGGTCAAGGTGTTGAACCGCCTAGAAATGACACCAAGGCAACTAATGCGAAATGAGTGGAAGATCCTATTTGCTTGTGCGATCGCATAGCCGTGGGCAACTAGAGGAGATACGATGACAGTAGATGAGTTTTTTTTGTGCTATAAGGCCTCAGGGCAACAGGAGACTTGGGTGACCCTGCAAGCGATAGTGGGGAGAGGACTGGTGGTAGGGTTGCCCTCTTCAGTGAAGGGGTGGAGGCCAAAATGGTTTTTAGTGTCGGCAGATGGCATGAGAAGAGTTCGCACGACTTGGAAAGTGCCAACCAAGTCATTGGAGCCAAGGTTGGATCCTGTGGCAGAGAGGTGGGTCAAGCAAGTGAAGGAGTGAAGGGAGAAAGAGGGGCTAAAATAGGATGACCTGGTCCAATCCTCAGCCTTGTTTGCCCTGAAGTTAGGACCTGAGCTACTGGGGGAGATCCTGCTCCAAAGGAGGTGGAGGAAATGAGGAAGGTGCAGGAGGTAGAGGACGTGCGAGCGTTTGCCAGGGTTGACAAATACAAGGAGAAAGAGTTAGGCCCAGCATCGAAGCTGGTAACAAAGAGGTCGGTCTGACCATGACCCAAATCCTTGGGAGAAAAAGACTTAGCAACATTTGTGCCTCTGCAAGTGTCGGTGGATCTATTGAGGGAGAGAAGTAG
Organism: Camellia japonica; assembly: GCA_030407325.1. Lineage (NCBI taxonomy): Eukaryota > Viridiplantae > Streptophyta > Magnoliopsida > Ericales > Theaceae > Camellia > Camellia japonica. Next base: position 101,403,509 of record JAPPVO010000007.1, read on the forward strand.
GAAGGAGATAGAGTTGGTGTTGAAGAAGAAGAAGAAGAAGCGGAATATGGTGTCAGAGGGGAATGAAGAAGGACCATTGCTGAAAAAGACCAAAGAGGGGCAGCGGAAGTACCCCCAGGAGTAGAGGGAGAAGAGACCAGGGTTAGTGTGTAGGCGGAGAGAGGTTTGGCCGAGTTCCTGCCCGTCTAAGTGATGAGTAAAGTAGACGAGCAAAAAGGGGTGCCAGAGGTCAATCGATCGACGAACCTGCCCTCCAAGGACATGCCCTTAAGAAAAATGCCCTCAAATCAAGAGTTGAGGAGAAAGCGGATGAGTGAAGCAAAGACGAGCGCCACGTTGGGAACCGCTACTCATTATGTTCGTGCAGTGGTCGGCTGCTTAGCGGGCGATGTGGGCAATGCCAGGGCGGCCGCAAACCGTCTGTTGGGGATTGTTAAGGACGCAACCGTGCAGAGTGTTGCACAATATACAGAGGTCGACCTCCTGAGAGGATTCTGTTCAGCGCAGATGGAGGCAGCGACCCTGGAGGCTGCTTTGTTGGGCAAGGTAGTGGGGGCGAAGGTAGAAGTAAAGCCGCTTAAGGCCAAGTTGGAAGGGGTTCGGGCTCAATTACAGAACGTAAGGATGGAGACGGCTGGCTGGAGAAAGGCAGCGCGGAGTGCCTGTGCGAAGGGATTGGCCTATGCTCAGAGGGCAAAAAAGATGGAAGTGTTGGCGGTGGTGCAGAGTTACTTGGCTGAGCGCACCAACATAAGCCAAGCTAAGGTTGCGTCCGAGTTGTCAGTCGTCAAGTCTGAACTTGAAGTGGTGCGCCGTAGGGTAGTATCACTAGAGTTTGAGTTGGCGAGCGAGTAGCAGAGGACTGACAAAGTCCAACAAGCCTGCACCACTGCCAACTAGAGATTAGAAAAGGCCCTCGTAAATAATGAAAAGCTGCGCGATCTGGCCTTGAAGGATAAGGAGGAGGCAGATACACGAGTGGCGGGGTTAGAGAGGGCCCTGGAAGAAAAAATGGCTAAGACAGTGGATTTGGCCAAGGTGATGGCGTCTGAGAGGGCTACCTATCCAGATATGAGCACTGCTACAGTGGAACAATTTAAGTTATCCCTTCAGTTTCAAATGGCCATTGATGCAGCTGTGGCGAGGAACTTAGCCAGAGAGAGAGAAGGTGGAGCAGGACTGTCAAATGTGGTTGTTGCTGAGCTGGTGGAGGAAGAGACCAAAGAAGAAATAATCCAGAGGTTTCAACAATCGAACTATTACAAGCACAAGATGAGCATCTACTGAGAGGGGAGGAGCTTCAAGTATAGAGCGGAGGATCTTTTCCCAGATATAGATTTCAGTGTCGTGAGGCCAAAAGAGGGGGACATTGCCCAGACTCCGCTGGATGAGGGCGTTGAAGAAGAAGATTTGGCATCCAGAGAGGACGATGGGGGTGAAGGCGAAGCAATGTGAAGATTGGCCCTCTTTTGTATTTTGTTGTTGTTGTTGTTGTTGTTGTTTTGTTTTGTTTTTTTGTTTTTTTTTGACAATAGCTCCTTGTAATAATTGAAGTGGCTCTTTTGTAAAGAATATCTAAATGGTGTGAAGAAATCACGTTTAAATTACAAATATTATTTGTCTAGTGGCTATTATTTTATGGTTATATTGTTTGTGTGATTGTTGTTATTAGTTTTTTGTATGGGTGAATTGGCTTTGTGCATGGTGTTGTATGAAAAAGAGTATTACTTGAAAAAAAGAAAATAATTTGTAAAAATAATCATGTTATTGAAAACAATCATGGTTATATAAATATGATTGTGGTAGACTTAACTGGATTAAGGGTTACTGGACTTGGCTAGACTGAGCTTGAGACTCAGTCTACTGAGGTGTGCTTGCCTTAGTTTGGCTGAGTTCTTCAGGCTTAGTCTGGCCTAGGCTTATGATGCCCAGTCTAGTTGAGGCTTACTTGACTCAGTCTGGCTGAGACTTGTGATGTTCAGTCTGGCTGAGGCTTACTTAACTCAGTCTAGTTGAGCTCTTTAGGCTCGGTCTAGCATGGGCTTGTGATGCTCAGTCTGGCTAAGGCTCACTTGACTCGGTCTGGCTGAGCTCTTCAGGCTCAATCTGGTTAAGACTTGTGATGCTCAGTTTGGCTGAGGCTTGTGATGCTCAATCTCGTTGAGGCTTAGTTGATTCAGTTTGGTTGAGCTTTTCAGGCTCAATCTGGCTGAGCTTTTCAGGCTCGGTCTAGCCTGGCCTTGAGATGCTCAGTCTGGCTGAGGCTTACTTGACTCAATCTGGCTAAGCTCTTCAGGCTCAGTCTGGCCTGGGCTTGTGATGTTCAATCTGGTTGAGGCTTAGTTGGCAAAGTTTGGCTGAGCTCTTCAGGCTTGGTCTGGCCTGAGCTTGAGATGTTCAGTCTGGCTGAGGCTTACTTGGCTCAGTTTGGTTGAGCTCTTCAAAAAGGTACAACATTAATAATGTGGACTAAAAATTTTTGTCATTAAGGCCTAGTCCTACGATCATAAGTTTACACATTGGATGGCAAGGAAAAAATGAACAAGTATTCCAACCAGCAAAGCGAACCATACAGTAATTGAACCATACAAAAAGTAGAAAAGGCCGTTACAAGTGTTCCGACCAGCAAAGTGAACCATACAACAATTGAAACATACAAAAAGCAAAAAAGGCCGGTTTATTGGAAATATCACTTCAAGTGCTTAGCATTCCATGAATGAGGGATGTCTATGCTTGCTATATCTTGGAGATAGTAAGTGCCTAGGCGAGGTCTAGTTTTGACAATGTAAGGTCCTTCCCACTAAGCTGCTAGCTTGCCCTCGGTCGAGTTTTTGGTGGCGAGAGTGGCTTCTTGTAAGACTAGGTCTCCCACTGTGAATTCTCGGGATCTGACTCTGCAGTTGTAATGTTTCTGAATTCTCTGTTGATAAGAGGCCAGCCTGACAGCAGCTAACTCTCATAGTTCTTCAATTTCGGCCCGTTGCAACTCGTTATGTAGTTCTATGTTCAGGTGTATCATCCGAGGGGTTGAAAGACCGATTTCCATGGGGATGACGGCTTCAGCACCATATGTTAGGCGGAAAGGGGTTTCGCTAGTGGGAGTTTGTGCTGTTGTTCGGTAGGCCTAGAGCACATTTGGGAGTTTGTCCAAAGTCCTTTGGTGGCTTCCAACTTGGTCTTGATTATTTTCAACAAAGAGCGATTGGTGATTTCAACCTGCACGTTAGCTTGGGGGTGGCCAGGCGAGGAGAAATAGGTCTGGATGTTAAGCTCAGCACAGAATTATCTGAATTTGGCATTGTCAAACTGCTTGTCGTTGTCGGAGACGATGGCCTGAGGGACCCCGAAACGACATACAATGGATTGCCAAATGAACTTTGTGGTATTTCGCTAGGTATTCTTGGAAAGAGGCTCCGCTTCCACCCACTTGGTGAAGTAATTGATGGCAACCACAACGAACTTTACTTGACCTCTGCCGGTCGGCAATGGACCGACAAGATCGATGCCCCACTTGGTGAAAAGGTAGGGGCTACTAAGCATGATCAGTTCCGCTGGAGGGACATGGGGGATGTTGGCGAAGTGTTGGCATTTGTCACACTTGAGTACAAAGTCGGTGGCATTCTGGTGGAGCGTGGCCAAAAGTAGCTTGTGTCTTTCATGAGCTAAGGACCGTCCCCCAGAATAGCTGCCGCAAACCCCTTCATGGACTTCTTTCATTACATAGGTAGCTTGGTCAGCATTTAGACATCTAAGGAACGGGCGTGAGAATCCCCGTTTGTATAAGATGCCATTGATAATGACATAGTTAGACGACCGAGCTCTGATCTTATTGGCCTCATGTTTGTTCTTTGGTAAGACGCCCTGCTCTAAGAATGGGATGATGTCTTGGGCCCATGAGATAGGCTTGTCTTGGAGCAGGTGAACCTCCTGTTGAGTTGGTGAAACTGCTAGGTGGGTCAAGTATTCAATTTGGACACCGTGGTTGAGGTCGGATTGGTCTGCTGAGGCTAACTGGGCCATTTCATCTGCTTGAGAATTCTCTAACCTGGGGACATGTTTGATATGAAAACTATTAAAGAGACGGGTGAGGGGAAGAGTGATGTTCCTATATAACTGCATTGTTTCCTCATTTGCATCGAATTCGCCTGTTATCTGTCCAACGACCAGCCAAGAATCACTAGACACATAGAGATGATCGACCCCAATGTCCATGGCCAGCTGAAGACCTGCTATTAGGGCCTTATATTCGGCCTCGTTGTTACTTGTGGGGAACAGAAATCGAAAAGCACACTTGAAGGATTCACCTTCGGGGGTGGTAAGTATTAAGCCAGCTCCATTACCTTCTTTGCGAGATGAACCATCAACGCTAAGAGCCTAGGAATAGGGATCTTCTGTGTCAGGAATGACGTTTCCTGGTGTCGGGGGTATATTGGGAGTGAGGTTAGTGAACTCTAAGATAAAATCTGCAACAGCTTGACCTTTGATGGCTGTTCGGGGTCGGTAGGAGATCTCGTATTGGCTTAGTTCAACAAACCATTGCATGAGCCTGTCTGACGAATCTGGTTGTTGCATAACCTTTTCAAAGGCTGGTCAGTGAGGACCACTATGGAATGGGCTTAAAAATAGGATCGAAGGCGTCTAGAAGCGATGACTAGAGCTAGGGCCATCTTTTCTAACAAGGGGTAGTTCTATTCTGCCCCCTGAAGTGCGCGGCTAATGTAGTGAACTGAACGTTGGACTGAGTCTTCTTTTCTGATGAGAGCAGCACTGACCGCAGTGTTGGAGACAGCTAAGTAGAGAAAGAAGGTCTCTCCTGGCATTGCTTGAGATATGAGAGGGGGTTGGCCATACACCGTTTCAGTTGTTGGAAGGCCTCCTCGGATTTGGTGTTCCATTCAAAAGCCTGCCGCAGAACTTTGAAGAATGGAAGGCACTGTCGGTTGCTCGTGAAATGAAGTGGTTGAAGGCGACAACTCTGTCGGTAAGCCGTTGAACTTCCTTTACCGTTCGGGGAGATTGCATTTCGATTAAGGCCTTGATCTTCTCTAGATTAGCCTCAATACCTCTGTGGCTGACCATGAATCCCAAAAACTTACCAGACCTAACGCCGAAGACACACTTCTCTGGGTTCAACTTCATCTTATACTTGTGCAGGGTTGGAAGGTCTCCCGCAGGTCGGCCAGGTAATTGGAGGAGAGTTTTCTTTTGACGAGCATGTCGTTAACGTAGACTTCCATATTCTTACCTATCTGGTTTTTGAAAATGACATTGACCAAGCGTTGGTAAGTGGCCCCCGCGTTCCTCAAACCGAATGGCATCACACGGTAATGATAAGTTTCTCTGTCAGTAATGAAGGAGGTGTGCTCCTAGTCAGCTACATGCATTAAGATCTGATTATAGCCTGAGAAAACATCCATGAAACTAAGCATCTAGTGTCCTGCCGTTGAGTCAACCAACAGATCGATCCTGGGTAGTGGGTAGCTATCCTTAGGACAAGCTCGATTGAGGTCGGAGTAGTTGACGCAAAGTCTCCATTTGCCATTGTTTTTGCAAACCAAGACCACATTGGATAGCCATTTGGGATAGTCTACGTTTCTAATGAACTAGGCTTGCAATAGCTTGTCCACTTCAGCAACGATAAGATTGTTGAGCTCTGGATGGAAAATGCGCTGCTATTGGCAGAAGGACCGGAGTTGGGGCTCAATACTAAAGCGATGAGTAATGAGAAAGATCAGTACCTGGCATGTCGGAGTGAGTCCAAGCAAAGACATCGTTATGCTTGGCTAAGAGAGCTGCAAAGTCAGCTTTGGCTAAGGGAGGTAGCTGGCTACCAATTTTGGCCGTCTTTATCGAGTTGGGGTCAATAGGTACTTCGACTAGTTCTTCCACTAGTTCCCCTCTGATTAACTCCTCATCATCTCTGACATCAAGGCCTTCTATGATCATGGTCTCCCTCATTCTAACATCCTTTAATGAGGCGACATAGCATTCTCTGGTAATCGTCTGTTCACCCTTCACCATGCCGAACCCTTGATCAGTCGGGAATTTCATGGCCAAATGGTACGTGGAGGTTACAGCTTGGAGGGCATTGAAAGCTGTACGTCCAAGTATAATGTTGTAGGCAGAAGAGCAATCGACGATGAGGAAAGTGAGTAGTTTCGTGGACTACTGTGGATATTCTCCGATGGTGATTGGGAGGTCGATGGAGCCTATAGACGTCACTCGGTCTCCAGTGAAAGCTGACCAGAGGCGTTTGTGAAGGAGACAACTTTTTTTCCCCAACTTTGAGTTGTCGATAGGCATTGAGGAAGATGATGTATGAGGAGCTACCATTGTCGACAAGTACTCGTCTGAATTTGTAATTCGATTAGAGAGCAGAAATGACCAGGGGGTCATCATGGAGGTAGCGAACTCCTGTGCAGTCTGCTTTCGTAAAGGTGATCGGTTCAAACCATTGTTTGGGTTGTTTGTAGGGCGGTCCACTGTCGTGACGGCCTTATCAGAGTCTTGCCTAATTTTTTGGGAGCTCAACTTGCTGTGCCGACCGAGATGGTCCACTACACGCGAGCCCTCCGGCAATGACCCTGATTTCGCCGACCGATGGGATAGGAGCGCCTTGCACGCGAGGTTATTGTGGAGCCTGGTCATCATGCCGCCTAGGTGGTTCAGGCTGTCTAGGAAGAGTGTGTCGGTTGTTGCGCCTCGGGGGGTCGGCCTTAGGTCTTTGGTGGGTCGGATTGCTGTGAACCGGTTGAGGAGCCCTTAGCAGATCAAACCCTCGACTTGGTCCTTGAGGTTAACACATTCTTCGGTGTATGGCCGTGGTCACGATGGAAATGGCAGTACCTAGACGAAATTAGAAGGTTATGCTGCATGTTCTGCATGACCCCTGTAGCTAAAGCTTCATGGCCCGTAATTCTTCGTCCCAAACGGGAGTATTATCTCCACAAGCATGAACTAAGGGTTGAACACTGCTAGCCTCGCCTTTATGAACGACGATGTGTTGTAGTGGCGGGTGGTTGTGGAACAGCGATGGTCCTTCCTGACAAGGCTGTGAGCCTGGAGGAGGGAGTTCAATGGTTGAGGCTGTGGGACAAAGGAAGGGAATATTCCTTGGGACACATGTGGCGGGAAGGGGTAATGATTGTGGGTTTGTTCCGGGTTAAGGGGGACTATTTGCGGTGGTGGAGGAGGAATAGGTAAGTCGCGCTGGAGCAAAGCGTTGATCAGGGCTTTTTTTTGTTCGATTAGCCGGTTGATGCTGTTGGTGAGTTCTGCGAAATATAGAAGGGGGTTGTTTGGGTTGGAGGACTCGGCTTCCAGGTTACTAGCATTGTGTTGTGAAGCCATGGGCCTGGTCGTGACCATCCACCCTAACGTAGGAGGTGGGTGTTAACAATGAACACAACTATCGACCAAAGGAGACTTCCTACATACGGCGCCAACTGATAATGCAATAACTTCAATAGTGGATGGGTTGGATAGATCCACGCTTCCAACGGGTCTGTTGGCCTTTGTGTCCTCAAGGTGTCCCTGCAAAAAGGTTCAAAAGGGAGGAGATGATCCCCCGACGGACACTCCGACAATCAAGTTAGGTTAGAGCAAATTGACTTGAGAGAGAGAGAGAGAGAGAGAGAGAAGGAAGGGGGTAGAAAACTTAACCTTGACGTATCTCTAAAACTTCTTTATATCCTTTGCTCATAATTTCCTTGTCCATTTCAAGCTGTCTTGTTGGCCGAAAGTCTATAACTTAGTTGACATCGTTCATAGTGAGTCTGCTTCTTCCGGCGTGAAGGGGTTGCCGCATTTAATGCTACGAGGGCCTCATTAAATGACTGATGTGTGGGTGCAATAACTTTGCAAGATTTTTGTCTGCTTACATGGCTAGGCCTCTGTCTGACAAGTGTTTAAATGCTATTTGTCCTGGCCCAGCATTGATTTCTCAGAATTACTGGGGCTTTAATATCTGGGCATTGAGTTGAGCCCTGATCCGTAGACTGGGCCCTCTTGGGTGCCCATTAGTATCAATTCCCAAATAGAAATTTCATACAAAAACACTCATGACAATAACATTTTTTTAACGAGAAAATTGTGAGTGTGCTAAGAAAATCTAAGATATCAAACCTTTAATTGTTCACAATTAAAATTTAGTACTTGAAGAAATCAAAATTTGACACAAAAAATTGAAGCAAGGTCATCTGTACCATCTTTGTCCTCCAAAGGATAGAGGATCTAATCTAGATTATTGTGCAAATTCAGCATTTACGTTACATAATAATATAGATAAAAGACGCAAAACTATCTAGATTGGACATAGAGAAATATTGAATACTGTATGTATTATTGTTGTTGTGTTGATGGGTCCTCCTTTTATAGCCAAACGATGCTCAACTTACAACTATTGTAAGCCATTGGATGTCCCTCCTTTTTATCGGATGGATGACCCTTTGTTAGAAGTCATTTGGCTGGAATGTGTTTGTCATTGGGCTTTCCTCTTCGTTGGGCTTGTTCGGGCCTAAGGTCTGTGGTCGAGTTGTTATTCCCACAATTATATATCAAAATAATAAGAAAAATTTTCTTAAAATAAAACAAGATTACAAAAATTTTACATTATTCTATATGAAATTCTAAGACAAAATTAATGTTTAAAAAAGTGTAATGTCCACGTGATGGTATTTGATGTTCCAATCGAACTCATATTCATTGGGCTTCTTCATAAATAAAGGAAATGGAACCCAAATTAATTTTCAAACTACAATTAGTAGCACACTCCTTTATCAGCCAAGCATAGCATAGCATAGCAATCCATTTCTCAGAGATATTAAAATGTAGTTTTGCTTAACTTTTATGATATCCAATAAGTAGGTTAAAGGGTTATTTAAATAAGGACTCTCTAAATTATTGAGAAGTAACACTTTAACTCTCTAAATTATAAAAACATACAAATGAACCCCTTAAACTATTGAGAAGTATCACTTTGACACCCTAAACTATAAAATATATAAATGGATCCCCTAAACTATTGGTGTTTCACCTTGACCACTTCCATTACTGCATTGACATTTTTGAAACGAAAATACCCTTCAACACTCTATAACACACCTAACAACACTTCTTCTCAATTTTTTCTCATTTTTCTGTTTTATTATTATTTTTTTCAATATTCTTTTTGCAAAAATATATTTACAAAAACTATTTAAAAAAATAATAATAAAACAATAATAATGAATGAATGTTAATAATTAAAAAAAATATATAAAATAATAATAATGAAATTATAAACATATAGAGTGCCAAAGGGTATTTTTGTCTAAAAAAAATTTAAAAGTTTAGTTTAACTCACGTGTGTAGTAATAGAAGGGTCAAAATGAAACATGCCAATTGTTTAATGGGTCCATTTGTATGCTTTTATAGCTTAGAGAGTTAAAGTGATACTCCTTGATAGTTTAGGGGGTCCATTTGTACTTTTATAGTTTAGGGGATCAAAGTGAAACTTCTTAATAGTTTATGGGGTCTCTATGTAAATAATCCTATTTTAAACAATTCATTTTTTGAAAAAAAAAAAAAATCAAACAAATTAACTCAAAGTTGAACCTAAGACCTGTGGGCAATGCAAACAATGATCCTATGTTCTCTGTTTCAAAATATTTAAAAATTGTTGAATCATATAAAAATTTTAATACATAATTTAATGATTGTAAGTATTTTTAAATAGTAAACAAATGTCCTCTCAACTGCATCTTATGAAACTACATATAATTTTTATATTTTAAGAATTTGTAACACATCATCGAATGAACAAGTCTTGTATATTAAAGGCATTGAAACGCTATTGTGGATGAATCCTAAACCCTTCTTTCTCTTACTAAGACTACAAATTGCTCTTGTGAATTATAGTCAATGCCGAATATTTAAGCAGTGATTTCAAATTTGGAAGTTAATCGCGCTCTAAGTAAGATAAAGTTTGATTTTTTTTGGAGTGAATAGTGAAAAAGTTGACTAATAAGTCACCTCTATAGTTATTTTACAAAATCGTATATGAGATTTTCATCTCATATAGCTCCTCAATTTTTAATTTAATTTTTGCTTACAACTTATCAGTGGCAAAGCCAGGTATTTAGTGAAGAGAGATACAAATTAATGACTACGTTGAATATTTTTTCTTATAATAAACCACAATAAGATATTACTAAACTTAAATATTAATAGTCTATTTAAATAAATGTGAATTCTAAATTAAGGAATTTGAGGTTAAAAAACAAAAGCAAAAGCCTACTCAGGAAAAACGGAGCAATTAAAAGAAAAAAAAAAACTATTTGAGGGATTGTTTGTTAATACTTTTGTTTTATGTTTTTGTTTTCATTTTTTTTAAAACTAAAAAAGAAAACTCATGTGGTATAATAATATTTTTTTAAAATGAAATTGAATTCAAAATTATTAAAATTTTTGAAAACACAAAAAAAGTGTTTTAAGTTGTTTTTAAAACAAGTTCACTTCTCTCCTCCACCACCCACAGCCACCACTACCACCGACCACCACCCCACCGACGGTGGGTAACGAGCTCTAGCCAACCACCGACGACTCTCCGATGGGTCGGTGGTCATCGTCGTGATTTTCAACAATTTTTGACATACCTAGGGATGGTAACGAGTAAGGTATGGGTCGAGGCCCTCATACCCCAACCCTATTTTTACTGCTTGCCCTGACCCAACCCTCATGAAGCTCTCCCCCATCCAAACCCACAAATATAACATTACCCCGACCTTACGCAACACAATAAAAAATGTAACAATAATATTAAAATTTAATAATTAAACAAAAAATGCTATTATAATTATAATAATAAAAAATAATTTTAAAAAAAAAAGCTAAGAGTTTGAAACTTGTAACAAAATAAATCTTAAATTTTTACTTTTGTCAATTCAAACCCCAATCTTTTAATTTGCTTTCAATATGAATCATTCGCCTATTTTTGTTAATTAAAATTAACAGAAAAAATATATATTTTAGTTATTAAATTCAATATAAGTATACAAAATGTTTTAAAATATCATTTTTATTGAATTTAATGACTAAAATAAATTTTTTTTATTGATTTTACTTTACGAAAATAGACAAATGTTTAGTAAAAACAAATTAAAAATTTAAGATTTAAATTGACAAAAGTGTTTAATTTGTTAAAAGGGAACCCTAGATATTTTTTATAATTTTTCCTTAAAAAATGTATTATATATTATACATATATTAAATTATATTATTTATAGACTATTCACCCAAAAAAGTTAAATTATATATATAATAATAGAAACTCAATAGTAAATTGTATAGATATTTTATATATATATTCTGTAAAAATTTAAAAATATATTATACACATATATGTAATGTTATTATTATATTACTATAATTGTGAGTTGGGTAAGATTCAGATGAAAAATACTCTCGCCCAGCCCCCAACTCGAACCCAATCAGGTTTTTCAAAAATTTCTCCAAAATTCGACTCTACCTATTCAATCACTCCCGAACTCATCCCGTTAAGATTGGGAAAGTTGAGGACCGGACTGATCAAGGTGTTTTGCCATCCCTAGGCATATCTTATGACCTCCAACAACATCCGATCACTATCTCTGGCGGACACATCCGGCCACCACTACTATTGGTCAGCACATCCAGCCACTCTCCATCTAAAGCAACTCATCAAATACATTTCTCCACTTTTATTTTTATTTGTTTTCAAAATATTTTTGTACACCAAACAAGTTTTCTGTTTTTGTTTTTTACAAAAATAAATGAAAACATGTTTCTTGTTTTTTGTAAACTAAAAACTGAAAAGGTCAACAAACGAGGTCTGAACAATTACCAAATGCATAAACCTTTTTAGATTCTAAATAATAAAAAATAAAAATAAAAAAGCTACAAAAGGCAATTGACAACACCCCTTTCTCAAGTCCCTTACAAAATGTGCATGACAGCCAATTAAATCTGCTTAACAATTTTGAAGTAATCAAATCACAGGTGGTACAAGTATTAACAGGTCCACTGTTGCCAGAGGTGGTTAAACGTATAACAAGCATATGATAAGGGGGGAAAAGAGGATAACAATAGTGCAAACACTAGCTTTAAAATAAAGGCTAGCCTGTGTACCACAACATGGGGTCATAAAAAGTGTCCTATAAAGCCATGATCATTAAATAATTAAGTGGGTCTTCTTGGTGAAGCAAAAAGCATAGTCAAATTGCTCAAAGTAACTACACACCAGCACTACAATCTTATTAACTCTACATGTGCTGCTATTCAATCATTTATCGTTCTTTTAACATAAGGTTCCTAAATAAATTCATAGGCAAAATTTCTCAAGCAACAAATTCAAGCAACTCCTGAGAAACAAGATTCAACAAGTCACCAAAGTAAATAAATTAGGTTCATTATAGGCCACTATCCTTGGTGCTATTCTCTAAAAACCCGTAAGGATGGTTAGCCCTCATCATTGATAGAAAGTAAAAAACCAAGTGGATGTGCGTTTTCATTCAATGTGATTGTGTGCTAAACTTCACTGAACAAGTTAGCAACAACAAACTGAATTAAGATGGCCAACCAAACTTCACTGAATGTTGTCCTTGCAAGCACATACTCTCATTTCATCAGGCAGATTTCAACTTGGCTGATGTTGAGGCAAGGTGAGAAAGGGTCTTGTGTCCAACAAACATCAAGAAGATCCCCAAGAAACCAAGTGCTTTCAATGTTGTGAATAGATCCAACTGCAGAGAAATAACAATATTTACAGTCAACTGGCAGGGAGAGAAAATGGTTTTAATATCCAAATCTTTAGAAATATACTCAAGAAGTCGATGCTACCCTTTACTACCATGCAATAAAGGGTACACTTCTAGTAGCAAGTCTGCTGGCCCAGCAGTCAAGGGTCTAAGAAAGGACAAGTGCAACGTTAGAGATAGACCTTTAACCAGAAAAGCACATAGAGCGAGAGAACTGCTGCAATGCCAAGATGGAACAAAATGGCAAATGTGGCAGATACTGTTGCTGTAGGGAAGTTCTTCAGGTTCATGCCGAGACGCAATAGCTGTCAAAGATATCAAGAAGTATGCAATAAGTAAATGTCCACAAAACAGTTGGGATGTTTAAAGTAGTTGGAACGCACAGTTGTCCATCAAGCAGAACAACTAACAGAGAAAATCAGTACCTTCAAAACCCAGCACACAAGTAACCACAAACAACATAATAGCTGAGTTTAAAGTTAGATGACAAATTAACGAAGATATTTCAACCACTTGATTATATTTCCTTCCCAAGAGAAATAAATAAACAGCTATTTTTCCCTTTTCTTTTCTTTTCTTTTCTTTTCTTTTCTTTTCTTTTTTAATGTTTTGGGAAGAGGGGGATCACTATTGTTCCAAATTCACATTCAGGAATTCAGCAAATGTGCAAATGAACTTGGTACAGCCAATTTATCAGGCACACTGTTTTCAAGAAACTACTATTCAGCAGCGTAAACAATCTAGTATTCAAAAATGTCTGTACTCAATGAAAATACAGTAAGGATCTCTGGACCAAAGACTTACCCCAACCAAGAATCCAAGGAATGGCAAGAAAACAAGGGCCAAAAAGGCAAGAGAGAGCTCCTGAGGTGGACGCTTTTCTGGAGACCTGAAGATATGAGTTATCTCAGCTTTGGGTCCATATCTCAAATAAGGATCAACAGCTTGTGGAGGAGGGCGGGTAGCCTTCTCAGGTGGTTCTGGAAGATCTAATTCAATATGTCCCAGTTCTCGTAAGTAAGAGTTCTCCTGAAAACAAAAGTTCATAATTATTAAAAAAATAAATAAAATAAGAGAGATTTAGAGAGAAATAAACCTAAAATGTGAGTACAAATGAACAAATAAATAAAATAATAGAATTCAATGAGAAAAAAAGTAGTGCTTACCATGACAGCATCACCAACAGTAAGTTGAATATCATATCTACCAGAAAGATAGAAAAACTTCTCAACCAGTCCGAGAAAATCCTACAAGACCAAACACCACATATATAAGGAAACTACTACATCTAATCATCACTAATAGGTAAACTATCTTGTTGAATTCATAATTAAATTTCTTTTTAAGGTTAGTATGGTATGACAGACCAGATTGCATTGCAACATATCAATAAACCCATGCTAAAGTCTTGTTACAAATTTCTATAGATTTGGGGGTTCATTTCATTTGAAAAAGGAGGAAATGAAATTTAAGATTTGATTGATCAGAGGAACTTACAAGTGTGATCTCAAACTGTTTACCAGAGTTCCCCAAGACAAAGATGTGCTCCACTTTGGTCTCATGTCTCAACTTGAGAAATGCCTGCAGGCAAACAAAGTTCTCAGCAACCTTAATATAGGAAAAACATTATTAAGAGACAAACCAAAGCAGAATACAAACCTGATGTGGTTTAAATGGATACCCAAGTGGAGTGGTCAATTGAAATGATAAACGCAGCTTTTGTAGATGGTTTGCTGATAACGAAAGAGCAGTCTCTCCAGCTAAATCTAGCCTGAAAAAGCATAGCATGATGCAAATTTTAATCTGCTGAAGTAAAAAATATAATGAATAACAACATTAATACAGAAAAATAACACATAAAGATCAATAAGTCATATTTCTTTTGATTGAAATAGAAGCATTTTTCTCACACCAAGTATCACATTCGAAGTTTGAAAAGTCACAGATTTCAAATTAATCACAAACCTCAAAAAAATGGTAAGGAGAGATATCAGTGTTCTATGGAACATGTAATTGAACAACAGCAGCATTTAAGAGAATTGGTTCAAGCATGTCAGTGGAAAAAAACAGGGGACTAAGCTATCGACAGCACTGTCTATTGATAAAAATAAAGAAGAAAAACATAAACAAATCCAGGTTAAAGGAAAAAGTAAGTGGCATACTTCTTCTGAGATTCTATGCTCCCAATATCACTGTCCAGTACTGCAATTTCGGCATTGTCAACTTTGATAACTCCAGTGACATATATTGGTACTTTTGTTCGGCCTCCAGTGGCATAAATTTCTTATGCTCCGAATCTTGTAGCACAATCTACCAAAAAAGGATGAAAAAAGAAAAGAGGATGCACATAAAAAACAAACGAAGATCAACTTCTTTGACACATGAGATAGTGAGTAGGAGAGGAAAGACGTGGGGATCTTTAGATCAGTAAGAAATGACAATAACAAATACAATTACCTCAAATACAAAAACATAATTGCCTACATCAACACTCTTTGGCCATGCATCCAAGAAATGGACATCATTTGCTTGATCAAACTTGAGTTCCTGCATCAAGGAAAATGACAAGATCATTATGATACAACTTACAAGTTAGGCAAATTACGTTCATAAGCATCTGATAATAAAAAATAAAAAAAAACAGTCCATGCAACACCTGGCTCTCGATTATAGAAGCATCCTTCGAACCAGAATTGAAAGCTTGCATGAGTTTTACTGATAGAGGCGGCGCTGCAGATCCCAGTACAGTATTCACCCTAACCTGATAATCACAATATTATACTGATCAGTATTTAGCCATATAAGCTAAACTTTAAACTAGATCTTGGGAAGAATCGTTTACCACTGGAGGTTATCAAGAGGTACCGAAACTTGACAGCTAAGAGTTAAAAGCCACTTAATGGAACTCAACTACCTTGGGAGAAGAGGACATCTATGAGTGTGGGGGGTGTTCTGACGTTGTACATAATTGCAAAAATCCATTAAGTGGCCCTTTTTTTAAAAGACTCCAGATATCAAAAAGCCTGGACATGACTGGCCCTTTTTTTTTAAAATCTACCACACTAAAGTATGGAATTCTGTTGCTACAATTGCAAAATCATTCAAAACAAGGAATTTTGTTCCTCAATCTCTACTGTTGGTAGTCATAATTGGATTTGACATTTACTTTTGTGATCATGGTAGCCTTGTAAACGTGGTTGTATTCTTTCAAACAGATTTAGTTAATCAGACCTATCATAATGAACGCACAAAAAAAATTTATCCTGACCGAATTCATATATCTCAATTCTTCACCTACCAACCCAAAAAAGAGAATATGTTCATGTTGGCAAAGAACTCACCATACAAGATATCCAAAACATATGGAGTAAGGAGGGAAATTGAAGTAAGCCATGTACTTAATAATCAAGATCGCATTGTCAATAAGTCATAAAAGCAATAAAAGCACATTCTTAAAATACAAAGAAATAAATGAACAGAGATGAAAAACCTTGAGCTGGTCTCTCTAGTCTAGTGAAAGCACCGTAGCTGGAAGAGATAAAATCAGCGGAATGGAAACCCTGTAACAGAAAGAGATAAAAAAAAATGTCCAGATAATTTTGGAAGAAAGTTTTTAAAAAAGATGAAATAAAATAAAAAAAACATAAAGATTTCTAGTGAATGCCAGGGCAGGGAGTAAGTAAATCAGTAAAACTAATTTTCATGACATATTTTGGTGGAAAAGCTGTCAAACCTAACTCTTTCAATTTCCTAGTATCAAGCAAAAAAATATTGAAAGGAATACTAAACACATAATTGCAAGCATTATACCCGGGAAATAGAATTTGCATCTCCGAGAGCTTAAATAAACATTCCCACTAAAATGAAGTCCACACACATGTTGGCATTATAGCAATATTGTATTTCCTTATTTATGATTATTAGTTGTAGCTTAGTTGTATTTCCTTTCTCGCCTAAAAAGGCTTCCATTGTAAGTTACTTATTTTTCTAATATAAAGGGGGGTAACATTTCACAACCCTAAGTTTGTTTTTCTCCTAACAAACATGGTATCAGAGCGACTTGGCCCCTAGACCACCTGCCGGCACTACCACAGCTCCACCACATCCTCACCCTTCTCTCCGGCAGCCACCCATCATCACCCACACACTTCTGTGACTGCTAGACCCTATTTCGGCACTACCTTAGGCTTTCTAGGGCCAGCCGACAGCCACCCAAGCCCTGTCGGCCCTCTCTCTAGCCTCCTAGGGCATTGCCGACAGCCCCAACCCCTGTCAGCTCTCTCTCCAGCCTCCTAGGGCACTGCCGACAGCTTCTCAGATTAACAGGGAGCTGAAAAATTTATTCCATGGTCTGATCATATTTGTTTGGCCTGTTCTCTCCATTGCTGGTTTCATTTTTTGGTTGTTTAAGACTTCTTCGGGCTGTTTGATTGAACCGTAAGATTCCTCTTCTCTTCTTTTCCTTTGGGTCAATATATGGCCCTATTGCTCTTCTTTGACTAAGTATATGGCCTTACTGCTCCCCATGATTTGTGATTCGATTAAACGTGCCTTTGTCCCTGTTGTTTTTTTCTCTTCCAATAATAGTGACTGTTGCAGGTTGCTGTTTGGATAGTAGTATATTGAGATGACTGAAAATACCAGTGAATCCACCATTAGTTTCCAGGCATCTAAAGGGGAGACTATTATGACCACTACATCCAAGAACCTCAATCCTAGCCTTAAAATCACCACCTCTGGTCAGAATTATCTTACTTGGTCACAATGTCTATAACACTTTTTTTGATGAATACGGGGGACATGGGTTATGTTGATGAGAGAATCAAAGAACCTAGTACCACAGATCCTAGTTATGACCAGTGGGGGATTACAAATTATCTGATTATGGGATGACTAATACACTCTATGGTTCCAGAGATTGGTGAAAGATACTTGTCCATGGATACTGCTCAAGACATTTGGGAGGCCGTGGCTACTACTTATTCCCGAAAAGGGAATTTCTCACAGACGTTTGAGTTGTGCCGCTCCATTGAGCATTCAATACATGGTGAGATACCTATTCTTCAATACTTCACTTTTCTTAGCAATAGCTGGAAGCGACTCGATCATTTTCAGGATTATAAGCCGATTTGCCCGACTGATTCTATGGGTTACCACAAATTTATTAAACAGGAGAGGGTCTTCAAATTTTTGAAGGGTCTCAATGTGGAGTTTGATCCTGTTCAAAGTCCTATTCTTGGCATGAATGTCCTTCCTTCCCTTTAGGAAGCATTTGTCTATGTTCAGAATGAGGAGAGTCGCCGCTCAGCTATGCTTCCTCTTGTCTCCACAGAGCGCTCAGCCTCAGTCTCTGCTCCTCCTAGAGATGGAGATCGTCTGTCTCGTAGTACATACACTCCTTCTGAGAAGGATACTTTGTTCTGTGACTACTATTGCCGGCCTAGACACACTCATGAGGCATGTTAGAAGCTTCATGGTACTCCATCTAGGGGTCATGGTGACCGCTTTGGTAGTCGAAGGGGTCACTCTGAACAGTCTAGAGGACGTGGGTTTAACTCACGTGCCCATCATTCTAGTGCAATTGATACACCTGACTCTGCTCCTGCTATTCAATCTACAAATGTTGTGTCTAGTATGTCTACTTCTGAGTTTCAGGATGCTCTACGTCACTTGCTGGACCGCCGGACTTCCTCTACTCCTACAGGTGCATCCTCCTCTTCGTTTGCCCATTCAGATAACTTAGTCTTTTCTACAAGTGTTTTCTTATCCCATAAAGCTTTACCTTGAATCATTGATTCTGGTGCCTCAGATCATATGATTAGGTCTTCTGAACTTTTCTCAGAATACAAGCCTTATTTAGGTAAGGAAAAAGTTAGGATTGATGTTGGTATCATTTCTTCTATTTCTAGGAAAGGTTTAATCCATATTTCATCTTCTTTACCTTTGTCTTCAGTTTTACATGTTCCCAGTTTCTTTGACAATCTTCTATCATTAAGTTGTCTTACTCGGGACTTGAATTGCAATGTAATCTTTTTTTCTTGATCATTATCTTTTTCAAGACCTAATCACTAGGCGGATGATTGGCAATGGTAGAGTAGAGAATGGTCTCTACATCCTGGATCAGATAGATCACTTGGCACATCATATCATCCAGTCTTCAACCACCAAGGAAGACATTTGGCTTTGGCACCAGCGTCTAAGACATCCATCTTTTTTATTACTTAAAGCATTTATTTCTGTTAAGTGTTAGGGTTAGTTTGCTCTTTATGTCTTATTCTTATTAGTATAAATAGTTGTGTGTAAGGAAGAAACCCTATGTTTTCGAATCAAATAATATACAGCAGCTTCTCTCTCTCTCTCTCGTTCTGCTTCTGCAACTTCTTCTTCTTCTTATTCTCATCTATACATTCAACATGGTATCAAAGCAATATCTTCCTCCTTAAAGATTGTTCCTCTCATTCTTCCCTCCTTGTATCCTGGCACATCTGCAAAAAAAAAAAAATAATATTTGCAGTATGCTCGAAATTTAATGGGCATACACCCTATAATCTCTTTTTGATGTTTTAGTCATTATTGATTACTTTTTCCAATTTTTTTGATTTTTCGTCAAAATTGGGTGAATTTTCGAAAGTCACTGTTTGAACCTTTTTTGGTTAGTTTTTCCCCTTCCCCTCACCTCTTGGGGAGTTGACTAGAACCCTAGCGTGGTTTGCTGTCCCTGGTTTGATGTATTTTGGCCACTACCTTGGCTTTTTCCTGTATTTCGGATGGTCTGCTTCAGTTTTTGGGCTTCTAATTGATCTGGTTGCTTTGTTCTGAGATTATCTTGCATTGTTTCATCCTTAGAAGGTGAGTTGCTGTCCTAGTTAGGTGTTTTCTAGATTTGTTTGATATCCTACTTGTGTTTCTGCTCCATCTTTCTCTCATCTAATGGCTGCCAGCGAAGGTCAAGACTCTTAGGGCAAAGAGGATAGTGAACTGAGTCGTGGTATGACTCTTGGTGATAGTCCTTATCTCCACATTAGTCCAGTCAAGCTTAATGGTACCAATTACTTGATTTAGTCCCGCTCCTGCAGTCTTGCCATTGTCGCCCGGCGTTTAACTGGCTATATTTCTGGTAGTACCCAGCAACCTACTGAGGATAGTGCTTTATCTGCTCAATAGATTTCTGAGAATGCTTTAGTTATGACCTGGCTAATCAATTCTATGGAGCCTACCATTAGTCGGACTTTTCAGTTGATGGATACTGTTCACAAGATTTGGATAACTATATCTCAGATGTATTCTCAACAGGGTAATGATGCACAGGCCTATGAATTAAGAAATAAGATTAGGGGCTTGGATCAGAAGGATCGCTCTCTTGCAGTTTACTATGCGGAGTTGAGTGGTTTATGGCAAAAGCTCGATTACTATCAGAGTTTCCAACCAATTTGCTCCACGGATGCCACTATGTTTTAGCAGGCTGTGGAGAAGGAGCGGGTGTATGACATTCTTGCTGGCCTGACTTTGGAATATGATTAGATACGGGTTCAGGTGTTAGGTCGCTCTCCGTTTCCCACGCTGCGCAAGGCTTATGCATTGGTTCAGTAGGAGGAGAGTCGTCATAGTGCTATGGTACATGCCCCTATTCAGGATCGGTCAGCAATGGTTGCAGCCCCAAAGTCACATGACACTCAGCCTAGTCAGCCTCTGGGTGGTGGTCAGGGTCCCTTGGTTGATCGGGACCGGTTGAAGTGTGATTATTGTGGGAAAGATAGACATGATAAAGAGCACTGTTGGAAGTTGCATAGCCGGCCTACTCGAGGCAATGGTCGTGGTCGTGGTCGTGTTGTTCGTCCTCAAGATACAGTTAGCCAAGAAGTTTGAGATCAAAGACCTTGGTCTGTCGGTGTGTCTTTCTTGGTTATTCTATAACTCAAAAGGGCTACAAATGCTATGACCCTCACACTCGTAAGCTGTATGTTAGTATGGATGTCACCTTCTGTGAATCTGAGTCTTTTTTCCTGTGTCCTCCGCTATCTCCTCAGGGGGAGAGTGTTACAGACTATGAAGCACGGATACTCCAAAACAAGCCCCGTACGCGTGTCGGATACGTATCGGATACGGATACGCGTCCGATACGACGGGATACGTATCAGATACGGCAAAGAAGTATCTCATATTTTTTTTTAATTTTTTAAATTTCGGATACGTTTGGGATACGCTAGGATACTTCAAGATACGTTCAGGATACTTTCGGGATACGGCGGGGTGAAAAAATAATTTCAAAAACTTCTAATGGGGTTAAACTGTAAAATAACAAAATAATGTAAAATAAAACAAAAAAAAATCAACCAACCTCCAAGCCCTAGGTTCGCGAACAGCAGCAGCAAGAGAAGGAGTCGTCGTCTCTATCGTCTCTATCGCAAGGAAGGTTCGCGAACAGCAGGTAGCAGCAAGGAAGACGAGGAGTCATCGTCGATCAAGTTCGTCCTCTCTCCCTCTTCCTTTCGCTTCCTCTCTCTCTCCCCCTCGCTCGATCTCTTGGTCTCTCTCTCTCCCTCTCGCTCGATCTCTCAGTCCCTCTTGTTTGATCTCACTGTTTCTCTCTCCCAGTTCCTGTTTTGATTTTTATTTTATTTTTTGTTTTTCTTATGTTTTGAGATATTAGGATAATAGTTCTGACTTATTTTTCTTTTTTCTTTTTTTTAACTCTTTTTTATTTAAAATTTAAATTTTCAGAATTTATATTATTAGGTGAATTTTGACTCTTTTTTTAAAAAAAATTAAATTTTCAGAATTTGTGTTATTAGGTGAATTTTGACTCTTCTTTTTTATTTTTTATTTTTTATTTTTATACATGCTATATTATTAAAAATAATATTTTTTTACTCCCCGCCATACCCGTATCCTAGTTTTTCAAATTTTGTCGTATCGCCGTATCCGTATCGTATCGTACCCGTATCGGTATCCGTGCTTCCTAGGTTACAGATGAGATTGCGGATGAGGCGGCATCATATCAGCATGAATTGTCTTTTTTCCTTCCTAATCAGCGGGCTATTATTTGTGGGGAGGGGGAGCCTAAGATTCCTGTTGATGAGACTGATCTCGGTGGTCGTTTGGACAGAGCTAATCTTAAGACTTATTCACGGCGTCAGAAAGAACAGGCTTCTCTTGTGCCACCTAGTCAATCATTATCTCTCCTGCCAGTTTGATACCCAGTTTCCACTAACTCTACAGATAATGATCCTCAGCCTATTTCTTCACCAGTTGTTGATAGCCCTGTTACTGATGATTTAAGTCTTTCTATTGCTCTTAGAAAGGGGGTTAGAGCCTGTACTCAACACCCCATTTCTAAATTTGTGTCATATGATTCGTTGTCTTCTACATATCATGCCTTTGTTTTGTCTCTTTCTTCTGTGTGCATTCTGCAGGGTTGGAAAGAAGCTATAAATGATCCTAAGTAGAAGGTAGCTATCGTAGAAGAGATGCGAGCTTTGAGTAAAAACAACACTTGGGAGTTGGTGTCTCTTCCTAATGGAAAAAAACCAGTTGGATGTAAGTGGGTGTTCACCATTAAGCACAATGCAGATGGGACGATTGAACGGTACAAAGCAAGACTAATGGCCAAAGGCTTTACCCAGACATATGGAATAGACTATCAAGAAACTTTTGCTCCTGTAGCGAAGATGAATTCCATTCAAGCTATTCTTTCGTGTGCTGCTAATTTGGGATAGCCTTTACAGCAACTAAATGTGAAGAATGCCTTTCTTCATGGGGATTTGGAGGAGGAGGTATATATGGATGTACCTCCAGGATTCTCATCTCAGACTACAGTTGGAAAGGTTTGTAGATTGAAGAAGGCTTTGTATGGTTTGAAACAATCTCCTCGAGCCTGATTTAGTAGATTCCTAAAGGCAATGCTGGGATTTGGATATAAGCAAAGCAATGCATATCACACTTTGTTTGTCAAACGCAATGTACATAAGGTAACAGTACTTATTGTATATGTGGATGACAGAGTTGTGACAGGTAATGATGAGGAAGAGGTGACTCATCTCAAGATGCAGTTAGCCAAGGAGTTTAAGATCAAAGACCTTGGTCCGTTGAGGTACTTTTTTGGGATGGAAGTTGCCAAATCTGATAAAGGCATCTTTATTTCTCAGAGGAAGTACATTCTAGATGTTCTTGAACAAATGGGCAAGTTGGCTGTAGACCAACTGATTCATTGATTGAGACCAATCATCATCTTTGTAGTGGGGTTGGTAAGCTTGTGGAGAAGGAAAAGTACCAAAGACTTGTGGGAAGACTGATATATGTATCTCATACTCAGCCAAATATTGCCTATGCATTTGGGATAGTGAGTCAGTTTATGCATGATCCTCGTGTAACTCATTTGGATGCGGTCTATCGCATTTTGAAGTACCTTAAATCTGTCCCTGGAAAAGGAATTTTGTTCTCTAATCATGGTCACTTGAGGTTGGAAGCATTCACAGATGCAAATTGGGCAGGCTCTATAGATGACAAACGTTCTACCTTCGGTTACCGTGCTTTTGTAGGGGGAAATCTAGTCACCTGGCGAAGTAAAAAGCAGACAGTAGTATCCAAATCTAGTGCTGAAGCTGAATACAAAGCTATGACACATGGAACATGTGCACTGATGTGGCTTCAATCTTTGTTGAGTGATATTGGGCTTGATTGTAGTGATCCCATAACTTTGTATTGTGACAAGGTTGTAATTAGTATTGCGCACAATCCTGTTCAACATGACCGAACTAAGCATATTGAGATTGACAGACATTTCATTAAGAAGAAATTGAATAAGGGTGTGACATGTATGCCTTTTGTTAAATCTGAAGATCAACTGGCGGATGCTTTTACTAAGGATCTTAGTAGTAAAGTCTTTCACCCCATTTATTACAAGTTGGGCATGAGAGACATCTTTGCACCAACTTGAGGGGGAGTGTTAAATGTTAAGAGTAGTTTGGTCTTTATGTCTTATTCTTATTATTATAAATAGTTGTGTGTAAGGGGGGAACCTTATGTTTTTTAATCAAAAAATATACAGCAGCTTCTCCCACTCTCTCGTTATGCTTCTGTAACAACTTCTACTTCTTCTTCTTCTTCTTCTTCTCATCAATACATTCAACAATTTCCTTCTTCTTTTATGAACAATAATGTTTCTTCTCATCAATACATTCAACAATTTCCTCCTTTTATGAACAATAATGTTTCTAAATTTTATTGTGAGTCATGTCAACTTGACAAACAACACCGAGTTTCTTTTGCTCCAAGTATTAATAAAAGTTTAGTTCATTTTTCATTGATTCATTTAGTGTTATTAAAGGCGATAGGCGCACCAAGGCACCAAGGTCTCCTAGAACCTAGGCTCAAGGATCAAGGCACAAGGCAAGGCGCAAGCTTCACCAAAGTGAGGCGCACCTTGTACTGAAAAAAATATATAATTTAATATAAGTAAATAATTTAGAGTTCAACATAAACAAAATGAAATGTTAAACATTAGTGTTTTTTGGAGATTAGGAATTAGAACTAATTTTTCTTTTATCAATGATTTGGGGTTAAATGCCCAATATATTAGCATCTATAATAACAGTAGGGATCTTCTGTAGCTACACCATATTAAATCAATGGAAGATTTAAAAAAAAAACAAACAATTAAAGCAACAATAAAAAAAGCCCTCAAGACGCAAGCCTTAGGCCAGCCAGGTGTAGGGATGGCAATTTGAACCCGGCCCGACGGGGACTTGATCCCCTGACCCCGAATTAAGTGGTTTTCCCCAGAAAAATATCCCCGCGAAGACGGGGATGGTATTAAAAAATCAATCCCCGATCAATTTCGGGCCGGGGACGGGAATAACTGTCCAAGCCCCGTACCCGGTCCGCCCCCCCCCCCCGGCCCCGGTTTGTTCCCCTAAGTAAATTTACAAATTTACCCTTATATATATAAAAACCAGACCTAAACCAGACCTCACTCATATTCAACACTCACTCATATTCACGCTGCTGCTCTCTCCTCTCTCTCACCAACGACGCTCCTCCCTCACCGCTGCTGTGCTTCCCCACCGCCGATCCTCCCACTCTCTCACACATACGACGGCGACGACTCATCCTTTCTTTCTCACCAGCATCACGGCGGAAACGCCTCTCCTCTCTCTCACGGTATCTCCTCCTCACTAGTTACTCTCTCTCTCTCTTTGATTTTTGCTTTTGTTCTTCAGATCTGGAAAATAATGAAAATGAAGATGAAGATGTTGAGCTCAGATCTGTTTTTTTTTTTTTTTTTTTGGGATAAATAAACTCAGATCTGTTGTTGATGATCTAATATGTAAGATGATGTGTTAGATGATTAAGATGATGAAGCTCAGATCTGTCTTTTTTTTTTTGTTATCGGCGAAGCTTAGATATGCTTAATGTGTTAGATGATGAAGATGATGATGTTGTTGTTGTTGTTGTTGTCGATGATGTTGATGTTGTAGTTGATGAGATGAGTTGAATTTATTTATTTTTTTGGCCGGGGAGTTTTCGGGGTCGGGGAAACCCGATCCCCGTTAGGGGCGGGGGCGGTGATAGGTACCCCGTCGGGGATCGGGGCCAGGGACGGGGAAATTTCCACCATCGGGGATCGGGGACGGGGAGGGTGATCCCCGGCCCCGCCCCGCCCCGTTGCCATTCCTAGTCAGGTGCTATCGAAGTCGCCTGGCTTGGAACATTACAAGGCGCAAACCTTGGGATTGGACGGGACTTAGGCCTAGGCGCACCTTATCGAAATCGCCTAGCCTGGAACACTACAAGGCACAAACCTTGGGCCTGGATGGGACTGGGACTTGGGCCTAGGCGCACGCATGCGCACGCCTACGCACGCCTTTAATAACACTACTCATTCTGATGTTTGGGGTCTTTCTCGTGTTGTTTCATTAAAAAGTCATAGATGGGTTGTCACCTCCATTGATGATTTTTTTCGCACTACTTGAGTGTATTTACTAAAAGAAAAGAGAGAGATTTTCAATGTGTTTCAAACCTTTCATCAGATGATTCGCACCCAATTTGGGGTTGTCAAAATTCTGCGTTCTGATAATGGGGGTGAGTAAATTAATTCAGGGTTAGGGAAATATTTCAGCACTTATGGCATTATTCATCAATACCCCTCAGCAATACCCCTCAACAAAATGGGGTTGCGGAACGCAAGAATCATCATCTTCTTGATATTGCTGCATGAGCTTTTCTATACATGTACCTTGGTCTTACTGGGGTGACATTGTTCTTACCATTGCCTATCTTATCAACTGACTTCCTACTCAAGTGCTGCAAAAACAAACCCCTCTTCAAGTATTCTTAGGCTCTCAATCCATGTCTTCTCTTCCCCTCAAAATGTTTGGGTGTGTCTGTTTTGTTCACAATCATTCCCCTTCTCGTGGAAAAATGGATTCCCGTTCTATTAAATGTATCTTTCTTGGGTACTCACCTATTCAAAAGAGGTATAAGTGTTATCATTCTCCTTCTCGTAAGTGGTTTATGTTCATGGATGTCACATTCTTTGAGTCAGTCCTAATTCTTGTCCTCTCCGGTTTCCCAATCATCCCTTCAAGGAGAGCCTTGGTGTGAAGAGATTCCTAGACTATTACCTGTTTTTGAACCCTTACCAGTTGTTAAGGATATAGCAGGTGAACCACAATGTGAACCAGCTATTGGAAATACATACGTTGATACATTCAAGGAAAAGTTTATGTCAGGAACAAAACAAGACATCAAATTACTTATGAAGCACAGGTGCGGTTACGGATATTGGTACTGGTACACCGATACGGCAAGACCTAAAAAAAAATAAGATACGAGTATGGCTGTGGTACGTCAATAAGTTTTTTATTTTTTATAATTTATAGTTTGAGATTCAATCTACAAATCAAAATTCAATACTAAAACTAAAAGGAGAAAATACAAAACCAAAAGAGAAATCATAGTTCAACAATACCAATACCAAAACAAAGTCTATAAAACTATTTTAATGCCATTAAATAGGAGAAATTACAAAATAAAATTTCATTCCAAAAGCAAGCTAAGCAAAATTTAAAAAATTGAAGTTTTAGTTTTCACTTCCATGAGCTTCATCATTGAATAATACTTCTTTCATCTATAGCACATCAAGTAAAGGATTTGCAATTTCAAGTAAAATAAGAACTCTCTAATAAATTAAACGTATCCCTACCAATGTCCCATAGCTTGGTGTGCTCCCGATGTACCCATGAAGTACCCAACTGCCAAAGAATATATAAAAATTAACCGGCACATATGTCGAGTACACATGCAACCTTATCAGTACGAGTACCAGTACCCGGTAAGTACCTGATATGAGTACGGCAACATTTTCGGAGTACCCATGCTTCACAGCTTGGATCCAAGAGACCATTTCTCCTGATCTTCCACTGCTATCTCCTTCAACTAATGAGTGTCCAGGTAACTCTGATAATCCTGAATGCACAGATCTTGATATTCCTATTGGCCACCGGAAGAGTGTGAGGTTTTGTTCTCAACATCCTATCTCTAATTTTGTATCATATTCTAATTTGTCACCCTCATATAGAGTATTTGTGTCAAAAATTTCCTTTGTTAGTATACCCTGATCATTTTCAGGATGCTTTTGCCACTCCTAAGTGGAAACATGCCATGATTGAAGATGTATCAATTGAGCGCTATAAAGTTCGGCTTGTGGCGAAAGGCTTTACTCAAACCTATGGAGTTGATTATCAAGAGAAATTTACCCTAGTTGTGAAAATGAATTCAATTCGAATATTTCTCTCTTGTAGCTAATTTTGATTGGCCTCTTCACCAGTTTGATATGAAGAATGATTTCTTACATAGTGATCTAGAAGAGGATGTGTATATGGACATTCCTCCTGGCTTTGAAGATCTTCAAACAGAGGGTAAGATGTGTAGGCTCCGAAAATCACTATATGGTCTCAAATAGTCTCCAAGAGCTTGGCCTGAGAGATCTACACAGGCAATACTTAAATATGGCTTCAGACAAAGTCAAGCTTATCACACCTTGTTTGTTAAACATTCTTCAAATGGTAAGACTATAGCTTCCATTGTATATGTGAATGACATAGTGATTACAAGAGATGATGTTGAGGACATGACTCCGTTGAAGAAGTATTTGGCAAGTGAGTTTGAAATAAAAGAGGACTCTAAAGTATTTCTTAGGTATTGAGGTTGCTCAATCCAATGATGGAAATTTTATCTATCAAAGAAAATATGTTCTTGACCTACTAAAGGAAACTCGGATGCTTGAAAGCAAAGCTTGTGACGCCACTAGAACCCAGTCAGAAACTTAGTGATGATAGTGGGGGGAGCTGCTGTTGAAAGGGAGAGATATCAGAGACTTGTAGGTAAGCTCATTTATTTATCTCATTCTCATTCCGACATTGCTATTGCTGTTGTTGCTGTCAGCATAGTTAGCCAGTTCATGCATACTCCTCATGAGGCACACTTGGATGTTGTTATGCACATCCTTGGGTACTTAAAATCTTCACCTGGAAAGGGTCTATACTTCTCCAAGCATGATCATCTTCAGGTGAAAGCTTATACAAATGCTGATTGGGTAGGATCAATAACTGATAAAAAGTCTACATCAGGATATTGTACCTTTGTTGGAGGCAATTTGGTAACTTGGCGGAGCAAGAAACAAAATGTGGTAACAAGGTCTAGTGCAGAGGCAGAGTTTAGAACTATGGCACAAGGTGTGTGCGAACTCTTGTGGATCAGGCTGCTGTCGAGTGATTTGGAAATCAATCAAACTATATTGTGATAACAAGGTTGCTATCAACATAGCTCACAATTTAGTTCAACATGACTGGACGAAGCATGTTGAAATTGATCGTCACTTCATCAAAGAAAAACTCACTAGTGGCACCATTTGTACTCCTTTTGTGAAGTCTGGCGAACAACTAACAGATATTCTCACCAAGGGAGTCAGGAGTAAATCATTCTATGATGTTCTTAGCAAACTGCGAATGAGAGATATTTTTGCACCAGCTTGAAGGAGAGTGTTACCATTATAGCAATATTGTATTTCCTTTCTCGCCTAAAAGGCTTCCATTGTAAGTTATTTTTTTAATATAAAAGGGGGTGGTATTCTAATCACAGCCCTAAGTTTGTTTTTCTCCTAACAAACAACACAATCATACTCAAATTGCACAATCTAGTGTCATAATACAGACATAGTTCACAAGAAAGAAAGAATGGGATTCAAGTAGTTACCGATTGCTTTCCAAGCAAGCTAATGCATCAATTTGGTTATAGAAGTCTTTGGCATTGCCAGGAATTCCAATGCCAAGAAAAAATTTTGCCAAACCCAATATTTTGGCCCCTGGCAGCTGGAAAATTCAAAACCAAAATCTTTAGACTATAATTTTAGCAAAGCAAATATGAAAGCACTAATACACTCCAAAAGAGTATTCTTCTGCACACATTTAAACTTTCAGAAGTAGATGTTGCAAAAGCTGTCAGCCCATGAACTACTGACGAAGTAGCCGAAAGAGGACCCTGATGTTCAGGTGCATCAACTAGTTTCTCATCAAAGTAGTAGGCCCCATCATCTACAGTAGGCAAGGAGGTACATTCAGAATAAGATGAAATAAAAAATAAAAACAAAAACATAAGGTCTTTATAAATCAATGCTGGATATTAGAAAACGAAATGTTACATGATTAGATGTTTCACACGCTCTTCAGTTATTCATTCAGTCATCAGTGTCCTAAAGTTATCAATAGATAATCGACTAAAACTATCCCCAAAAAACTATAAGAACATGACAAAACAAAGCAAAATGTAGAATTATTTAATGAGAGAATCCTTATTTCTTATTTTATATTTACTCGATTATTCATTTTTTAGATGAAATCTAAGGCCATATCACGCTATTTGGGGGAAGCATTTGTTTTCCCATCAAGTTGAGTAGAAGATCATTTTCACATTGAGTTGCGAAGAGGATCAGCAAGCACATATTAAAAACTGGGGAAAATCATAGTACTATGACTATCACCCAAACGATACTGACTAGACCAAAAGGCAATAATCAACCAAGCTATGTGAGTTCCTTCTTAGTATAAACATTAGAAGTAAAATGGAGTTTTCGGATGTGTATAACCTCAAGAAGCTAAAAAGGAAGACATAGAATTCATCAAATTAACACTTCATAAGGCAAATCATTTACCTAATGGGTGCAACCAGACACTTTTGGAATCTTAGATAACAGGAAAAAAATAATAAAGAATGCAAGTGTAGTGGTGGTTTTGGTGGAGCAAGCACATCATATAAAAAGAAACAAACTTAAATCTCACATGCATCATTGAAGTAAATATGAGAATCAATTTATGAAGAATTTTGTGGGTTAAACGACAATGTATACACATACCATATTTCTCAGCACTGTCGAAAAGCTTCGCTATATCATTTTTTAGCGTTCCAATCTGGAAATAGTAACAACTGTCAGATCTAAATATGTAAAAAAAACCTCAAAACATTTTATGCAACCATTTCAGAAGTAACATCAGCAATCAAAGAGATCCAAGTATGAAAGATAAGAACTAGCATAAATCTAAACGAGTCCACAGGCAGATAAATGAAAAAGAACAGCCTAGTATAAAAGGACATGTTCAGTGGACATTTGGAGATGTAAAGTTCAATCCTTCCACCATTTCTATTGGGGTCTCACTCTCCCTTTTAGTTCTTCCTTCAGAGATACACAAATGTGTCCTAATCAAATTATCTATAGACAGGATCTTCTCATGAGAAGTTGGTCCACACAAAAAATGTGACCACGGATGGAGCCTTGGACCCCTAATCTCATCCTTTTGCGCATAGTTGTCAAATCGGGATTCGTATCGTGAATCGAAATGGTCTCGTACCGAATCGCGAATCGAATCGAATCGTGAATCGTAAAGATTCGGTCACTTCTTCTAAATTATTTAAAAACATATATTTACACATTTAGATGTTAAATATATCTTATGAATATAAAATATTTAGACTTAAATCAATAAAAATGTTATTTTGAATAATAATCACGTAGTTTAATAAGTAAGAAGTTAACAAACGTTCCTATGTAAGATCACCATCTTACCTTTTTTTTTTTCTTTTTTAGATATTTCTTATCAACCATTCTTAATAAAAATAATAATCAAATAGACAAACTATCAATTTTTAAAGTAACAATAATTAACAACGATATTAATATTTGGACAATAAGCATACATAATTTTCTAAGTAACAGTGAGCAAATAATAAGAAAGAATCATTTAGAAATTTTTTTTTAAAGCCTAAAATATTTTAAAAAGTATAACTGACCTTATAGATGTAATATTTAATTTAATAAAATAGCAATAGATAATTCATAGTGTAATTTTAATCTTAAACATCTTTAGAAGATATATTACGATTTTTTAAAGGAAAAAAAAAAATGAGAAGAAAGGTTAAACGTATGTTGGGTCTGACTAAAATTAATTAGATCCTATTAAAAACTTCATGATCACTAAAATAACAACAAATCACATATATATGCTAGTATTAAACGCTATTAGAAGTTGTATTATATCATTTTTACTAAAAAGATGGAGGAAAAATAGAGTCGAAAATATGTCGGACATAATAATTTAAAAAATTGCATGAATCGTAAAAAACAAATTGAATCGTGAATCGATTGTAAATCGTGCAATTCACTAGAGATTCACTTCCAAAATAGATTCACCCTTAAATTCGTATCGATTTTGTAAATATTACGAATCAAATCGTGAATCGAATCGCGAATCGTAAGATTCTGATAACAGAGCTTTTGCGTGGTCTATGGTTCATTGAAAACTCAATACTAGTAATGGCATATTTCACAGGAGGAGGCCCAATTGTTGTTCACTTTCACAGTGGTGTACTATGTGTGTGACGGGAGTGGGGAGAGCATTGAGTCATTGACCATCTAGATTTGAACTATTTTTGCATTTTCTTATGGCTATGGCATTATGACATAGATTGCAACAACTCCAGTTGCATATGCTCATTGTTGATTATAAAGGTTTCGGGTCAATTAAGAAGACCTAAGTTCTTGGAAGTTGTAATTTATGCAGAGCTTTGGTTGATTTGGTTGCAAAGGAATGCAAAAACTCGGCAAGATATAGAAGAAATATGGGATAGGATTTATTGTTTGTCCTCTTTTTTTTTAATTTCTAGAGATTGAAGAGCTATTTGTGATTTGTAATTTTTGTTTTTGCTTATTTTCTCCCTTTTTTGAACTCCATTGTATTCCTATTTTTCTCATTTTTAAGAAATTTCCTTTGTTACTACTGTTATTAGAATCGTACGATTTGATTCAATTCAATGTGTAATCGATACAAACAGATTGCATGAATCGCAAATAGCTGTGAATCATCGGTGAATCGTTGAACCAAATCAGTGAATCGTGTATCGATTCGATTCGCTAAAATCAATGTTTGGCTTTCTTTTTTGATTTTTTATTGTTAGAAAGGGTTTACACAACTTTTTTAAGGTCTTTAGGATTACTATATGCCATCTTTGGACTTTCTCTCTCCCAATTTACTCTCAAATATTCAATTTTATCCAAGTGCTTGCATTTACAGAAGGAATTTTTTTATGACATCAAGTGAGATTTTTTATTGAGTTTCAATTTTATTCAATTTTGGTTTCTTAACCTTGTAAAAAGTTAAAAACATTATTGTTGAGTTATTGTTACATGGAAGTTGAAAGTTTGTCTTTGTTTGCTTTCTTTATTAATAATGGTTGATAAGAAATAATATCTAAAAAGGAAATAGTAAAGTAGTGAACATGGGAACCTGTGCTAATTTTTTACCTAGACCACGTGTTCATCATTCAAAAACAGCTTGTTTGGTTCCATTTTTCCAAAAACACTTTTCAAAAAATTCTACTTTCTTATTTTCCGTGTTTTTTGTTTTTACTAAATTTTTTTAATATTTTAAGCAATTTTTTTACTTTTTAGACACACCTAACATAAATACACCTAAAAAGTAAAAAAATTGTAAAAAAAATATTTTAAAAATTCATTAAATACCAAAAATACAAGAATTCAGTACATTTTTTTTATATTTTTATGTATTTATTAATTTTTTAAAATATTTTTTCACAATTTTTTTACTTTTTAGATACATCTAAGTAAGATGCATCTAAAAAAGTAAAAAAAAAAAGTTTAAAAATAAAAATATTCACTAAAAACAAAAAATCACGAAAACCAAAAAACTCAGTTTTCAAAAAACTTAATCCAGAAAACTCAAACCAAACACACTGATTTTCATTAATTTAAGTCTAAATATTTCATATTTATTATATATATTTAATATCTAAATGTGTAGATATATTTTTTTATGTAATTTAAAAAAAAGTAACAGAATCTTTACGATGCAATTCAATTCGATTCGAGATTCGATACAAGTCCATTTCGATTCACAATTCGAATCCCGATTTGACAACTATGGCTAATATATATATATATATACATAGTTTCCACATCTAGATATTGTTTCTACCAAACAAAAACACATGCAAAGCTACAATGTCCTACGACCTAACAGTCAATCATTCATGAGAAATAGCCAGGAATTCAGACAAGTATGACTTTAATATCATCACATGGCATATTTTAATATGAAAGAACTTTACAGTAAGCATCGGTACAAAGCTCAAAGCACAAGATTGTAGAATTCCCTAAAACCAGGAGAGATGAACCAACAAATGTAACACATCTTTTCTTTTTATAAATTTTAAAATGGACAACACTGTTTTGATGTTAGAATACACATTTTTCCAGAGCAGAACTTATAATAGAGCTCAACTCACCAGAGATTGATCAATCTCAGAAGTTGCTAATGAGACAACTCCAGCAAGAGTTTCAAGTGCTAATCCTGCAAGAATTAATAAACCCAAGATTGGTATGAACAAGGTAAATTAATACCTAAACACTGAAATCATAAATTGTGAACAACATACTGCAGATGTTAAATTATGGTAGTCAATACTACTAGAAAAACAGGATAATAATACACATTAGAGACAAACCATTACCAGCAGCATAAGTACTCGATGCAGGGTTGTTTGAGCTATAGCGCCACCTTCCATCACTTTGGCTGAGTGCCTGTCAAAAAAATTTAACATAAACTCAAGCATACACAAAACAAGTTTTGTACTCTAGGAAAGCCATGGAAAAGAGTACTCACAAACACCACATACACCAATCGAATGAGTGAATTACCCAATATCATGCCATATAGTATTGATACCAACCTTTATAGATTTGAAAATTTCATCAGCATCAACGAGAAACACATCAACTTCAGAAGTTTGATCCTGCAAACAATATCATAGAAAGAAAACAATGGTCAGGGGTTATATTAAAATCCCAAAAAAAGATAGCCAAGGCTCCGCTAAAGATACTAAAAGTTAAAAGAAATTTGTCATTTAACAGCCTGAGTATACTATATCATATAATGAGAACCAAAAAGAAAACTCCTTCACAGGCCACATGTATGAACCAGAAACATGGTAAGATCTTAACTCAAAATGAGGTAAAAATTACATCCTTGTTCCAGTGTATTAATTACCTTAATAAGCCTCAAACTTCCTATGGAATAGTAGAAGTCGAGTAATGAATTTGCTTCATGGACAGATACTTTAAGTCTTGAAGCAATGCCCTGGACAAGAAAGAAGACAAAGATCAATGTAATATTTCAGCATGTAGGTGATATTTCAAATAGAAAACAATTTCAAACTAAGAAAACTAATCAATGCCAAAGCTTAAAGTTACCGCAAAGATTTCCTCATTAATCTCGCATTTTAATAGCTTGTTGACTCTCAGTGCATAGAACAAATCCTTTAAACTTGAAGACGAAGACCCAAGTGTATCCACCACAGAGGGACAAGTAGAATCCCTTATGTTAAGATCTTTCCCAATTCCAAGAATCTCAAATGTTCTTAAAGCTTCAGAAGCTTCTTCTAAGCTGTAAACATATAACATTAAATCAGATAATTGTTGGCCTTAAAATTGCACAATTCAAGTTCAATGGATTAGTGAAAATGCCAATAATACTGTCTGAAGCCCGATGTAAATGCATTATATGTACAAAAAATATTTATTTAAATTATCACTGCATAAGGGAAAAAATAAATAAATAAATCATATCAGATAGTGTATTTGGCAACTATGATAGATACCAACTTAACAATTCATGACAATATATAACTATGATGTGGTTATATTGTTAGAAAACCAGTATATTCATATGTGGAACAAGATAAGTTTGGCTGAATTGATCGTTTTGAAATCCCGGACCGCATAAATAGGATCACATTGTTTGTAATCAGTGAAATTAATAAAAATCCATTTAGAATGAGACCCAAACAAAACAAAACTAGACATCAAATTAAACTTTTTTGACAATTAACCCAGTATCTAACACTACCACTTGATTTCTTATAGACAAACACGGGAACGAAAAGGACACACCAAAAAAACCAAAAACAAAAACAAAGAAAGAGACCTGGGTTTTTCAATTACAGAAATAATGAAGGAGCAGTAGATCAAGCCCTTATGATCATTACAAGTAAATCAAAAGAAAGTTGGGTTTAATTAGGGTTTAGTTTGACCTTCCAAAAGATCCATGGAGTGGCGTGAAGAGCTCTAATGCAGCAAATCGGTGAGACTCCGAGATGGGATGAACTATCACAGCTTCGCATACAAAGATTACAGATAGTATTAGAACCAGAAATCCCAAATTTCTGGCCATTCCCCCGGGAAAATGAAAACAAACAAGGATCAAGAGAATTTGAGACTGGAAAATTTTCACGACTCTTCACTTAGAAGGGCCTCTTCCAGACTTCGACTATCTATTTTCCAATCAGGAATTAGCGTTCGGCAACGTTTTTTTTTTTTTTTTTTTTTTTTTTTTTTTTTTTTTTTTTTTAAAAGTATGAATTACAAATGCATTTAATTTGAACAAAATGTTTAAAAAAATATAAATTAAAAAATTTGTTTGTTCAGGTCGAAAATATTTATTTTTATTTTTTATTATCTTTGACAATTGGATCATACACATTATAATTGAAAAAAAATTAATTGGAAAAAATAATAAAAAAAATTAATTAGAAAAAATAACTTAAAAAAAATTAATTGAAAAAAAAATTAATTGAAAAAACAAGTTTGTTAGTCAAATTTTTAAATATCTGTTTAAAAACCAACGTAAACTCAACATTTTTTGAGTTTACGTTTTTCTTTAAATTTATAAACTGAGACAATCATTTTATAAACTAAAAAAATTATCAAACAAATTTTTTATAACAATTTTTAAAATTTTTATAAATATAAACTGAAAATTGAAATCAAAATGATTATCAAATAAACCTTACCAAACAGGCTCTCTCTAACTTGGTCGGCTGCTAGGGGCTATTTGTTACATCTCTATGAAATGGTTATAGTTTATTTTGAGAGTGTTTGGGAAGTAGATTATTTTAGTAAGCCCTCATTTGGGAATAAGTTATTTTAATAATATTTTGATTTTTTATAAAAAAAATATGTAAAAAGTAGAGAGAGTAATATGACAACTTATAATAATTTTTTAATTTTTTTAGTCAAAACTGAAAGTTTCCAAACGAAACCTAAATTAATTTAATTTTTGATAATTTTAATAGATTAAAATAGTTGGGTTTAGATTGAGAATTGGAAGTAAAAAAGTCTTATTTTAATTTAGGTCTATTTTAAAAAGTTAAAAAAAGAAAAAAAAAAGTTAACTTATTGCAGTAGGCTAAAATAAGTCAAAGCCTTATTTTAATTTAGGCATATTTTAAGAAGTACGAAAAAGTTAAATTTTTGTTTTTTATTTATTTTCTTTTTTTTTGAAAAGATATAAAAAAATAAAGAGATAATGTGGTCTAAATAAATTAAGGGAAAATTTTCCTAAGGTCCCTCCTCTACTTTTGATAGGAGGAGAGGTCCAAAATAATATGTTTTTATGGCTAAGGTCCCTTTATTTTAGGTTATAAAGTACCTAAATTACCCTTCCTTTATAACATAAATTTGTTTGAATATTATATTGTTGACTTAACTGATAGATTTTGGAAACCGAATTTGCAGTGGAGATTTCGTCGGAGTTTTCGTCGGAGATTTCACGGTGGAGATTTCGTCGGAGATTTCAGTGGAGTTGACGAGAAAGATTGCTACGATCGTGTAGATTTCGTTGGAGATTTCGTTAGAGATTTCAGTGGTGTTACAGTGTGTTGATCGCGTAGATTTTCAGTAGAGGTGAATCAGGTTTGTTTTCGATGGAGATACCACATGCATTTTGATTTTTGTTTTGAATTTTTGTTTAGACAGAGGCCAATTTGATAGAGTTAATTTTTATTTTTGGAATTAATTTTTGATTCTTTGTTTTTTAATCAATTTCAAAGAGTGTTGACAGTGTGTTGATTGCGTAGGTTTTTTAGTGGAGTTGAATCAAGTTTGTTTTCGATTTAGATTCCACATGGATTTTGATTTTTGTTTTGAATTTTTGTTTAGAGAGAGGCCAGCTTGATAGAGTTTATTTTTATTTTTGGAATTAATTTTTCATTCTTTGTTTTTTGATCAATTTCAAATAGTGTTGACAGTGTAGGTGATTTTGATGTTTAGAGTTCATTTTTCGTGCTCTATTTTTTATCAACATGCTGATCAATGATAAGTTTTGTTCTATGTTTTTTCAAACCAGAGAAATTTCATTTTCTGCACTTTTGTTTGTGTAGTCCAGAGAAAATTATAAGTGCATATGAACATATTATTAGAAGTTTCTAATGCAGATAGAATATGAGAAAGTGAATGTAAGTTCATAAATTTCTCTGGACTTGTATTTGTAGTTCAGAGAAAATTGTAAGTTTGTTATTCACTTTCAGTTTGTAGTTTAGAGAAAATTATATGTTTGTAGAAGATGAATAGAAGTTTTGGTTTCTCTAAGCAAAAGTTATTTTTTGTGTTTTTTCTTTCAGTTTAGATGGACAATGTAGTGTTTTTTGTTATCTTGAAGGTGTATATAAGTTTGTAAATTTCTCTGGATTTTTCTATGAGTGCAATATTGCAGAATGACGCATAGAAAATTGTTAGCTTGTAGTGAGGTGAAAATCATGGAGAAGCCTATAATTTCATAACAGATATTCTGTGTGATTTTTTTTCTATGATTGTGTTTAATAGTTAGCAGTAAATTTCTTTGTGATTCATTAAGTTTCTGTGATTTTGTTTTTTTATCATCTTGAAGGTGAATATCAGTTTGTAGATGTCTTTGGACTTTTATTTTAAGTTCAGAGAAAATTATAATTTTTAGAAATTTCTCTGGACTTTTATGTTGTTCTTGTGAAGTGTTTCTATGTTAAACAAATTATTTTTCTTGTTTTTTGTTTCAGTTTCAATGGACAGTACAGTGTTGCTACTGTGCAAATATGGGAATGATACTATTGTCATTAATGTTTCATGCAAATTGAATTTTGAGGAATTGGTTGGCATTTTGTGTAAAACATGGGAGAATTTGAAACCTGAGACTATGTGTATTTCATATTCTATTTTGGGCCATCCGAATTGTATGGTTCGAGATAATATTGATTTTCTGAATATGTTGAGGGTTGTTTGTGCACGCGGTGTTGATATAGTTGATGTTTCAGTTACTAGATGTAGTACTTCTGATGAAGAGGATGAAGTGGGGTCTAATTGGGTAGATGTTCTGGATGGTGAGTGTGATAGGCTGGTGGATATTGAAAGGAATTCACTCTCTAAGTTTTGTTCTCACCAAGAAAAGGTGTTATTGTCGGCTGGTTGGCGGAATAATATTACGAGTGTTGAACAAAAGTTTGAGGGTGGTGTGGTTGAGTTCCGTACTTTTTTATGCAAGTATGCTATTGAGGTTGGTTTTCAGTTTACGTATGTTAAAAATGACAAGCTGAGGGTTACGGCAGAATGTGCATGTAAGGAATCAAGGGGATGTATGTGGCGTGTACGTGTTTCTGTTGAAAAAACAAATGGGTTCTTCTACATAAGGACTTTGAATAATGAACATACGTGTGGTGTGGCGGTTCGTACGAGTAAACATTCGAGGATGACTTCCAGCTTAGTTTCTGGGCTGATACTTGAAGAGGTAAGTGCAAAACCTTTAACTCATCCAGTGGATGTTGTGAAAGAAATGAAAGACAAGTATGGGGTCTCAATCAGTTATAACTGTGGTTGGTTGGGTGTTGAAAAAGCAAAATGTAGTACATATGGGGATTCTTGTTTGTCATTTGATCAATTATGGTGGTATTTTGATGAGGCATTGAAGAACAATCCAGGTAGTCGTTTTGAGTTAGATTTTGAAGATAACAAGCGTTTCAAAAGAGTGTTTGTGGCTTTTCATGCATGCATTGCTGGTTTCAAATATTGTCGGTCATTGCTTTTTCTTGATGGAACATTTTTGAAAGAACGATACAAAGGAGTTATGCTTGCTGCAACGGGAAAAGATGGGAATGAAGGTAATTGTAAATATATATAATTTTATCTAACTATGTGAATTTTCTATACATGTAGGAATTGAGTTAATGTGATTTTTCTATAACACTTTGAATTTTCTCGGGTTTTGGCCACGGTGTGGATTTTCACTGGATTTTGGTCAGTGTGTGAATTTTCTCTAGATGTTGTCATTGTGTGAATTGTATCTGTAGGTGGTCACTAAGTGAATTTTCTCTGGATATTATGATTGTGTGAATTTTCTCTGTAGTTGGTCACTAAGTCAATTTTCTCTGGAGTTGGGCACCAAGTGAATTTTCTCTAGATGTTGGCAGTGTCAAATTTCTCTGGTTGTTTATTGTTCTAATTTTCTCTGTATGTGTATATCTGATATGCTTGTTCCTATTTGTTTTGTAGGCTTTTTTCTTGTAGCTTTTGCTGTTGTTGATACTGAGAATAAAGACAATTGGTGTTGGTTTCTTGAACATTTATGTGGAGTATTGAGATCAGAAAGGGTGATAAGTTTCATATCAGATCGACATTGTGGTATTGTGGAGGGAATTGCTAGGTTTTTCCCTAACTGCTTTCATGGATTTTGTCTTGAACATCTAAAGAGAAATTTGAGGGATAAGTTGTCATGTGGAAACACAAATTTGGTTACGGAGACGATTGTCTCCAAGTTTTCAGAATGTGCATATACGCCAACAAAGGCATCATTTCATTTCAAGTTAAATGAATTAAAAAGTGAGGGAGGAGACATTGTAATTGTTTTCTTGAGAAGTTTACCATATGAAAATTGAAGTGATGCATATTTTGCGGGGAAACGTTATGGTGAGATGTATTCAAATGTTGCTGAGTCATTCAATTCATGGATACGAGAAGCTCAGCACTTGCTGTAGACGTCCCCGAACGTCCCGGGAGGGAAATCTCCTCCGTTCTGTTCATTTGGGCTCACCACAGTTCGGACTCAAATTGTCATGGTTCTTAATCTGACCTCACAATGTGCAATGTGAGATTGATAAATCACCAAAGAGTCCAAGTCCGGCAAATCGTTTTGGAAAACTGATTTTTTAGAAAGAAGTGCCAAACATGGACTGCTTTGCCAGATACAGAGTCGCCACCTAAATATTTTTTATGGGGGGATTTAGGAAACCCTGACTCGTTTGCCTAAGGCCACGTGTCCGTCATCACCAAAGTTGCCTCGGCTCGGGAACTTGGGTACGATTGGGGAAGGTCAGCTATGAGCACCCCCGCTCGCCCGATCAAAGATCGGCCTCTACTAACCATGATATCTAGTTTTTGAAAACACATGCGTTCTTATTCCGGTTAATTAGCTAGAATTACTATGTGATGCGCACAGCAAAACAAGTATAGACTAGATCGCCTAAGTTGGAACAAAGCATTGCATATCCGTTTGTTTGAAAAATGGTTTGAAGTTTGCTACTCGCAAGTAGGCTAAAATGCAGATTTCAATGAATTGTCCCAATTCAAGCAATCCAACCTTCACCGACAGGAATTCAGGCAGTAAATCAACTAAGCACATAGCCACATGGTAAGCATGCTGTCATGCTAACATTCACACTCATGCGATATGCTAAAGCGTAAATGCTCACCTAGTACTCCGAGCCAAAAACAGAAGCTAGTTAGTAATCAAATGCATAATCCTAGCTCATGTTAAGATAGCTAATGCATCGCAGGCAAAATGCAACTAAAATAGGCTCGATAATCTATGGATGGCATGTGAAATGCAACAGATAGCACGTATTCAAGTTAGAATTGAAATACTATGTAGTTAGTATGATGCGCCGAGCCCGGTGCATGCAATACAGATGAATGAATGTACGGATGCATAGCATAAGGATGCTAATTGAAACGTGCCCTAATGTAACCATCATAAGCTGGTAAATAAAAGGGAGAAAGACGTGGGGTTGGAAGACATACATTACACACACGCACACTTATTACAATTGCCCTCGCTCGGAGGGTCCAAATAAATAATACAAGCCGCCTAATTAACTAACTAACAAGCTAATTAATTATTACAAAGCCAAATGAATAATTAGCTACAACTAATTATTATACAACTTAATTAATTAACAAATTAATTATTACAAATAGATGCTAACTAACAAGTAAGCAGTAAAAGAATTGCTCCAGCTCTGTTTGAAGAAGAGGAGGGTATGCATGCTTGCTTTGGCTCCTCGCCTCGAAACGCCTTCCGGTTGCTCTTCAGAGGCTCTGTTTGCAGGGTGTCTTCTAGTGTTTGTTACTGGAACTTACCAAAACACTACTGGGGAGTTCACCAGTGGCCTGCCAGCCATGGAGGAGCACTGCCGGCCACCTGCCGGCCAGAGAGGGAACACTGTCGGCCAAGGATGAGTACCTGTCGGCCATTAATGGTGCACTGCCGGCCACTGGTGTGCTGTGACACCGAGCTGCAACAAAGCACAAAATAGAGAAAATTGAGGGTCTCCCAAGGGCATGTATGCATTATGCCACCCCACATCACTTCAAAACATCAAGGGAGGGGCCTAGTTAGATCCACAACCATCAATCACGCATCCCGATGCATGATGGCCAAAGATCCGACTCATGCAAATCAATATGAAAATAAATGCACAAATATAACAAGTAAAGCCTAGAACTCTATCATGAATCATCAAGAGCTTCGGCGACCGAGAATTGAGACACGTTCCATCACTCGGAGTATGAAACGCCCCTCGCTCCTCGTGCTCGGATTAACACTCAATCCAAACAATGCAACACATAAGCATGGCAAACATGCAATATGACTATATGGCATACTCGGTGCCAACTTGAATATACAATCATGCAATATGACTTAAGCATGCAAAACGAAGGGTAATGAACATGCAACAACATGTAATGGAATTAGCATGCGACAACATGTAGAAATGGAGCAAGCATACAACAATATGCAAGACAAGCATGCAACAACATGCAAGGGATGGACTTAAACCAATATGAGTGGACCTCAGCCCAACTCAAATCAGTGGCCATATGATGAAATGAGACAACCGAAATGCATACAAACATGCACGAACGCAATGGACCAATCCTAAGGCACAACATGCAAGTCTAATTAAGCATGGCAAATGATGAAATATGGCATACAAGCATACATTTTCCAGCTCTGAAACATGATGTACAATGGTCCCGAATCATGCGAATATGTCACACAATGCATGCTAGGGGGCCCGCACTACAACAAAAAACACTTTTAGCGACCTGTTTTTTAGTCACCAAAAGTGTAATTTTGGTTGCTGAAAGTATCCGCGACATGAACAAAATTGGTCGCTGAAGCCCTGTCACTAAGTGCTTCAGCGACCAAATCAATTTTGGTTGCCTTTATAAATAAATTGGTGACCAAATATTTCCGTCGCCAAAAGACTAAAATTTCGTCGCCATAAATTAACATTTAGTCACTAAAAGTAGCCTTCAGCTGATGACATGTTAAGTTTTAGCGACATATAAATGCGTCGCTAAAAATATCTTTCAGTGACTAAAAGAATTGGTTGTTGAATGTTAAAACTTTTGGCGACCAATCAAGTTTTGGGTCGCTAAAAAAATTGACACATACTTTCAGTAACATAAATAAAATGTCACCAAAAGTAAATTTACAACTAAAAAAACCTGTCACCAAAAATTCATTATTTATAATTTTTTTTAACAATTCCCTGTTCAATACATAATTCATAAACCTATAAACATAAGCAAAATATAATTCAAATTAACACACTTGTGCAAAGAATCCAAAATATAAACTTAATTCAAAAGTAGTACCATATTAAATATAAACAACATATCAAATCCCAAACATCCAATTTAAGTACAAATCTCTTACAATCCCAAACTTGAAACATGTAATGCCCCAAAACCTTCTAAGCTTGCAAATTCATAACAAAAACCTATGACAAAATATATCTAAAAATTCAAAATGTAATCCTTTGATGCTCCTCAAACTATATTTCATCCATTGCCAATCTGTCAAACATGTGAAAAAAACTTCAAACATGTAATTCCAAAAAACCTTCCAAGCTTGCAAATTCATAACAAAAACCTATGACAAAATATATCCAAAAATTCAAAATGTAATCCTTTGATGCTCCCTGAACTATATTCCATCCATTGCCAATCTGTCAAACATATGAAAAAAAAAATTATAATGTTAAAATGTTCAATTCAACAACAAGAGAGAAGGAACAATCACTAGCAATGGTGGTGGTAAATTAATTAGACCAACAAAAAATGTGTTAATGCTGACACCAACAACCAATCAGCAGCAATGCTAACTGATGAGTCCAACACAAATTTTGCTTAGCAACTTGAATTATCAAAATAACTCCAGCAAAATTGATAAACTTTGTAATTTATAGAATCCAACAAATAACATCTAATGTCACAATGCTTACTTGCATGTAGAATGTGTTGAAGTCATTGTAACCATCCCTGCACCAAAAAAAGGCAATCATTGTAAACATTTATGTAAATAGTGGCAATAGGTAACAATCCGGCTTATGCATATAACGGATGTTAAGCAGAAAAGATTATCTATTTTTCCATTTTGTAAGAGACACAAAAAGACATAAGAATATAAAATTTAATAAAAATTAGTGGAAAAATTATATATGATAAACAAAATACAACTTTAAATCTACAACTGTATAATTAAGGACGACAAAGAAAATAAAATATCAGAACTCAAGAGTAGAAAAGTCATTCACAATGCAGCAATAGTGGACTGTGGTGATTGTATCAGTGATAATTAAGGCAAATTGAAAATCTTAGAGAACACTTAAGAGATTCTGAGTTGAATGAATTCATGTGAAAGGAATTGTCAAGATGTTCCATAGGCTTCATAGATGATGTCAAAAACATCTTAAATGCCATTAGATAATGGCAGTCCACATAAAGACAACAGTTGCTTGCTCACAGTAAAATCAGAACTGCATAAATGTGCCAGAGCTCAGTTTAAGGCTACTGAAGCCAGAAAATGCAAAGCACTACTATAGAGTGGCAACAACAGGACTTCCACGCTCAAGATCACTTCATGAGAGGAAGTGGAAATGACAGAGGTAAAGCTGTGCGATAATAGTTCTTAGTTACAAAGAAGTAAAGATTGAGGCAAAGATGACTCAAATTCAACTTAACTTTGATGAATCATAGAGACAAAACTACTTCATGTGAGCAACATCTTAGCTAGACTAGAAATTTATCATTAATGATGCAGAAAGGACTTCTTTGCATGAAGTTACAGGAATCGTAATCTTAATCAAGATAGGGTTGAAATGATCACCATTGAGAACTAAAAGTTGACATGGTGCATAAAACAAAACCGAAACCAGAGTAATAGGAAGTATATTTATGATAACTATTTACCTATACATGGCCTTCTTTAGCCAATGACTAAAGAAGGTTAGAATTTGGACAAAAAATACCCTAGTCCCTTTCCTTTGTCGACTACAATGAGGGCAATATTGTAACTCTAAAACCTCATCTTTTTTCCCCCTACATACCAGATCTACAACCCACTGTTTTATCATCACTTCCAGCAAAAAGCCCCCTATTGTAATTCCTTGTCTGTGACTGTGACTACTCCTCCATATTGATAAATTAATTCATGTGACTGTCAAAATGAACAAGACTTGTCGACTTGTAGTCATACTTGTAAAACGAATGGTACCACACAACCAAAAAAA
Source organism: Camellia japonica (assembly GCA_030407325.1). Taxonomy (NCBI): domain Eukaryota; kingdom Viridiplantae; phylum Streptophyta; class Magnoliopsida; order Ericales; family Theaceae; genus Camellia; species Camellia japonica. The sequence goes on from JAPPVO010000007.1 coordinate 101,448,505, forward strand.
AAAAAAAAAAGGGAAGAAGATAAAAAAGAAGCAAAGATCTAACTGTAGTTATCATACTATTATACAAATATGTAATTAACTAATAAAAGCTACATACTTCACAAGAAGTCCAATGAAGAAAGGGATGCATGCATAAAACAAACTACATCATTAAAGCATAAGAAAGACAACTACCAACACTTGCACATTCCATTATAAAAAGAAAATCAAATAGCTGAACACTTAGAACTACTAAACCAAAAATCTCTGATACCACTTGATTCATCTTAAATGATACACTATCTGATTTTAGATTATTCATAATTGTCAATTTATATGAAGGCATTACCTCAACATCATTTAGATTTCAAACTTTCAAGCTAATAAAGAACAGCACAAATAGCAAAACACATCAACCAGTCTTCAGTAACTATTGCAAGTGTACATTTAAGTTTACTTACCATAGATATGAAGCAATTGTCAACATCATGGTTGTTTGTGGGTACAAATCTATCGTAAGTTTCAAAGAATATCTCGTCTACAGGTCCAAGTAAGTCTATGCCAGGCTTCAATTCCACCTTAGGGTTGTCAGTCTCTGCTTCTGTAGTAACAAAAGCAATGTATTTCCCTTTTGAAGCCACGTTGTGGGTATAGGAGCAACAGAACAGATACCTGTAGCAGTAAACAAGTAAACAAAAATAATAGGTAGCCAGAATCAGAAGTTTCTAACTCAAATTTATTTTATTTTATTTTTTTCTGTGGATGCATTGATAACTACAGAATTACCTAATGGCCCATGTTTTAAGTTCGATTTTACGGGTACAATAACTTTCAATTTAGATATAAGGAGATCCACCTTGAAAGCGTGCCAGAGACTCTGAATAGAGCTTTTGGATTGAATGCCATAACAGTTAGCAAATAATTTAAGTTTCATTGACAAGCAACTTCACACAAGGAAAGAACATGGTCTTGTGCAAGAGATAATGGAGAACTACCTAGTTATGAATTTTCGTTCTTTTACAGTGCTTATGGTTATGGTTGGATGAAGATATTGCACCCCATGTCGTTTTTTTCTTTCTTTTCTTCCTTTTTTTTTTTTAAAAAAAATAATAAAGGAAGAGAGTTGAGAAAAAAATTATTTCACCTTCACTCTCTTCACAAAATCCATAGCAGGCTGGTCCAAATAGTTATCATCAATATGTAGTGCCAAGGCATGACCAATGGAGTCAATGGTATCATCTTCAAGTCCATATTTTCTGCAGCAACAACAAAGTGAATAAGTTAATTCATACTGTTGAATAAGAGGCAATCAAATGCAAAATTCATATGATGGTCATGAACTTCTTATTGTTATTGCTTTTTCATTCATCATATGCAGATAAGCAATCATAGTGTATGTTACAAAAAAATAAAAGAATAAGAAGAAAGAAAATAGGCATTATTAAGACACCCATAGTCGATTGTGTTGAAAATTACAATAATCAATGACAAAGTTCTCCATCAACCAGCTTTCAATTGTCAAATAGTAGTCAAAACATCTAAACAAAACCTGACTCTTTGGTGCATGCATTTCCATCAAAATTGTGTCCTGAAAACACCAGTACTTCCTCAACGTCAGTTGCTGGAACTTTGTAAATCTGAAAAAGAAATAATTTCATTTTAAAATGTTGAAAGAAAGAATAAGAACAAGCAGTGAGTGATCAGTTATGCAGAGGAGATATGGAAAATATAGAGTACCTTCCCTTTCTTGTACACGAAACTACCATCTACAGCTTTGAAGTTTAGGTACTTAGTCACATTAGTGTGGATGAGGGCACGTACCAAACCTCCATTTGCCATCATGAACTAACAAAGAGTATAAAACAAAGAATATAAAATGCCTTTCACCATAACACATACCCAGCATAAAAGAGGGTGTATATAATAAGAAAAATACAAACCATACACAAAAATTTCCAGGTTAAAAGGTGAAGAACATAAAAACAATGCCAGCATTTCAAGGTAAAATATTAAATGATGCTAATTTGCTTTAGTGTGTGACCTCATAACCAATAAACTATAGACTTAAGAACAAGTTGCCAATTCATTAATTCCAGAAAAAGCAATGTACCAATTTATATGATCCAGTGAAGCATTGTTTGGTTCAAAATCTGTAGGGCAACTAACTAAAGCATGACACAAGTTGAAGCAAATTATCATATCTACGTTCCAACAAATTTGAGTCTACATACCTTGGGTATCATATCAACATTGTAGTCCCTGCTTGAACCTAAACTTTTTGGAGGTTGCTCACTCCCCCTGAAATGCTTCCAAAGCTAATGGAAAGATGAGGGTAACATGCCAATGGAAAAATTAAATAAAATAAAAATGGGAAATATAGAAGCTCAAATTGGAGCACAAATATACATATACATAACACACACTATTCATAGGTTAAGTTGGAGCACTTCCGTATAACTATAGAAAAAGTTACCTGAGTAAGATGAAGGGATGTTGATTCTCCTACATAATAATCATTTCTGTTCATATGCAATGCCTGCTCGAGATGATTACCAATGAAAATCTAGACAATACAATTTCAATTAGCTTAAGAAACGATAAAGTGTGAAAAGTGACCTTGACAACCTATAAGATATATTAAAATGAGTTAATTCACTGATTTAGTGGCCGATCCAATATATAAAATAAAAAAAACTATTTTTGCTCTCTTACTGTGCTTAAATTAAAGACAACTATACTATATCCAAGCTACCTAACGCATTCAATCATTCAACTGACAAGAAATCCATATGGGGCTGGTCTTTACTTAAGAGAACATTGAGGACATGTATGGACATATTCCATCAATGTGCTCAGGGTTGAAATTAAACACATCTCATAGCACAAGAAACTAAGAATAATTTACATTGAGTTTGGAAAAATAAGTAGCATGCTTCAAGAAGCTTTAAGAAACTTGAAAGCCACACAGTGTTGCCATTTTTAGGAAAGAAAAATTTAATCAACCAACTAGTACTCATGGAATACAAGTGCTGTCCTGTAGCCTAATAATAGGACCAAAATGAGAATATGCATATTTTCTCAAGTAATTATTTCTCTACCAAAACTTCATGCCATAAAAAAAAATTTAGAAATCAAAAACTTAGACATAAGGCATGAAGAAGGAAGTTGAGCTCCTGTGTGTATTAGCAGCCTTCTCTCTGCTAACTCCTTTATTAAAAAGAGGGAAATAGAAAGAATCCACCATGTTCTATGTTTTCAATGATCTGTGGATAGAGAAAACGCAAAGAATCATCATAAGACATGAATTTTTATGCTTTTCTTTTCACTTAATTACATATAAATCTCATAAGCTTGAACAATGTACCTGAGATGAAGAGGCTGAATTTTCTTTCAATGAAGCAAACTGACCATTCTTCCGATGCATCCTATTAGGATAACACATACAGAAGGAAAAGTTATACTCACAAATGCTAACACCTCTTACATCAGAATAATCTTTTCTTTTTTCTTTTTCTTTTTTTTTCTTTTTATGTATGTTTATAATGGCATAAACAGTGTAACCTAACTAGCTAAAGCAACAATCTCAATCCCATATAAACATGAAAACTAACAAATCTATGAGTACATACATACACATACATAACCATGAATATACCCAAAATAAAAAATAAAATAAAAATTAGGCATTCGGCGCTGCTGCCCAGCGGTGCTATGCCGTTGGCATTCGGCGGCGCGAGAAAGCAAGAGGGAGAGGGACTACATTCAGAACATCAGAGACAGAGAAGAGAACAGAGCAGCGACCCAAAAAGAGGGTTGCGATCTGCTGCCGCCCAGTGTTGCTACCACTGAGCATTGCTGTGCCTTTCGCATTCAGCGGCGCGAGAGAGTAAGAAAGAGAGGGAGAGAGAGAAGAAGAAGATGAGAAGAAGAAGAGAAGAAGAACATACCTGATCTGTGCTGTGCCGTTTCAGATGGATGAGAAAATGAGAAGAGGTTAGGTCAATTGTTTGTTTATTCACTTGTTAACAATTTTTGGCAATAAAAAATTAGAATAAAGACAAATAATTTATTGGCAACCAAATTAATTTGGTTGCCATAAATGTTATTCAGATTTTTAGCGACCAAGTAATATTTGTCGCCAAACAAATACAATTAGCGACTAAATTTTCCGTCGCTATAAATTAATTTGGCCGCTGAAAAGTTTTTCACGCTCCCGCGCAAGAAATTCACTTGGCGCCAAAATCAATAGCGACCAAAATTATAAATTCGTCGCCAAAAGTTCATTTTTTAGTGACCACAAATATTCTGTTGCCAATTATGTATCTTTGGCAACTAAATTTTTGTTTGGTTGCTAAAAAGTGTCGCCAAAAATGCTTTTTGTTGTAGTGCCGGGTACCGAAACTAGTGAAGTGCGTTACACTAGAGGTACCCAAAGCAATGCACAAATGGAAAAACCAACCCCAAACAGACCCTAGGCAGGTCTGAAACAGTGGGGATATGGCCTAAAATGATGGCTCGGAATGCAAAGAAATGGGGCTCATTCAATGGTCTGAAAACAAGGCATTCATGGACAACTCTCAAGCACACTTAAGGAGTAGAAAACATGGCAATATGACATTCATACAAGCTCTAAAATATGATGTATAATAGACCCAAAACATGAACACACCTCAGTATATGCATGGAATGAGCCTCAAAACTCAAAGTTAAGCATGGGTATTGAACTACAAGCATGCGAAGCAAACATCATTCGACCATGAGACCCAAAAATAGAGCTAAGTCAGTCTAAAATATGTATAACATCAGTTTAAGGCAAGGCCAAAAAGTGCTAAAATCAAGGGTCAACAAAGCATGTAAAGAAAGCTAGTGAACCATGAGTTGCACTACAACTATATGAAGCACATGAGAGCTCACCAAACCAACCAAAAACAAAAGTATGCCACACCAAATAATGCCCAAAAACCCATGGAAACATGATCAATGCATGCAAGAATGATAGGCTCCTTGGAGGGCCATGCAAGGGGTTGTTCTACACATGCATGATAGACATACAAAATGGCAAAATGGGCTCCAGAAAGAGCCTATGCAGACCTTAAAACTCACCAAATAGGGCCTGAAACATGGCTTCAAAACATGCAAAATGGAGCTCCTTTGTAAGGCCAACAAAGCTAGTAAACAAAGCAAGGGCTGAGAGGGTCACCCCTCTCTGATTTGAGCTCTCAAAATAGTATTCTAGCCACTGAAAATCCACTGGATTTCAGTGGCTAGAAGGCCAAACAAAGCACAAAACCAAGGCTTAGATGCAAGGCTCAAAACAAGATGCAAACAAGCATGCAAGGGGGTAGATGACCTCCAACAGAAAAATGACCTTAAACAAACTTCAAGAGGAGCTCAAAATAAGACTCTTTTCAATTTATGTCAAAGCTTGAAAATGCTTGCAAGTAAGGCTAAGATATGAAGCAAAATAAGCCTTAAAAGAGGGATGGAGCATACAACAAAGTAAATGACCTCTAACAGCAAAATGTCCTTAAACAAACTTCAAGAGGGGCTCAAAATAAGACTCTTTTTAGTTCATGTCAAAGCTCGAAAATGCTTGCAAATAAGGCTAAACAATGAAGCAAAACAATGCCAAAATGGAGGAAATAGAGACTTACCCTTGTAGAGAAGACCTTCAGCAACTTCTGGACCAAGATGATGAGCCTTCAACCTCTGCAAATTAGTTCCAAGGTGCTTGGATGGATGGTGGAGGTGTTGTGCTAGGAGGTGTAGTGTAAAAGTGCAAGGAAAATGGATTTCAAAGCACAAAACATGAACAATATAGAGAGAGAGAGGGATATTTCTCTTCCAAAGAGCTCCAACCCTGATATAGAGGGAGTTCTCTGGCTTATATAGAAGAAGGCAATGCAAAGCTTCTTCAAGAAGCTTTGCAAGAGCTCCATCCCTCCATACACATGTATGGAGTGGAGATAACAAAAATCCAGCTAGCTCAAAAGATCTGGAGGAAAACCAACTGAGACAGGGGGGGTGCCGGCCATCATTAATGGCCGGCAGTGGCTCACTGATGGCCGACAGGGCTTCACCAATGGCCGGCAGGCACAAAGCCATGGCCGGCAGTGCACCAAAAGGATGACTCTGAAAGGACCAAGTCAAGGTCCAAAAATGGGGCAGAAAGGATATAGGGTCCAGGAAGCTCGAACCGGTGACGTTCCGCCGTGACAGTCGAGTACTCAGCGAGCAATTGAACTAGTTGTTGGGTGTACCCTTAAGCACAACCAAGTCTCGAGGATGGTCAAAGATGGGGTGTCTACAGTTGCCCCTCTTTGACAGAACTCGAAAGTCATAACAATGACGGGAGTGAATGTCAAAGCCCAGAGACGACCCATTTTTGACAAGGCCGAAGACTCAAACAATCAATCAATATAAACATGCGGAGATGCGCCCGGAGGCTGGTGCATAATGCAAATGATATGCAAGATGCAAGAGCATGACTAATAATCATGCCAAGAATGCTGTAATGAAGCAAATCATGCAACAGTTTTAAGCGGGTGAACAACAGTCCTACATATTCCAACAAGAAGGATGTAAGAAAGATATGCAATTCTTACCATGTTTCACGCGGAGTGCATACAATACCTGTGTGGCTCGTCTGGGCATGCCAGCTTCAAATGAACCGTACATACAATATCATGCCTGCAAAAGAAAACAACTTAACTGGTACAATATTGTTAGCAACATGCACAACAATGCAATCTAAAACTGCGTGACAACGCAAGTGAAGGAGTGCATGACAATGCAACCTATGTGTGACGCATAACAATGCGAAATGGATGCATGACAATGCAACCTAAGTGTGGCGCATAACAATGCGGATAAGAGATGCAAAATGATATGCAATATTTACAAAACTATGTATAGTATGATATGCAATTGAATCAATCAGACCACAGGCAGTTCAAAACCACACAAATATTATGAAGGGATGGAGATGCAAAATCAAACTACGTCTGACATAGATATGGTGCCGACACCTTCAACACTAGGCGCGCACACATAATCTCATAGCTATGCGTTTCGTAGATAAAACAAGTAATTGGGTGGAATGATATAAGTGAGGAATGACCCGCTGAGGAAAGATCGTGATCCTAAATGCTGGATGCAACATACTGCACTACAATGCAATGAATGTAATGCATAAGGCGCGCGGCCAAACCGTACTTTGCCTAGGAAAGGCATGGACACAAACAAACCACGTCTAACACAAAAATGGTGTCGTCACCCTCAACACTAGGTGCGCACACATAATATCATAACCATGCTTCAATGTGAAAAGCATGGGCACATACCAGACCAAGCTCAACATGGAAAGGCGCAAGTGATAGATGGAGGTGATGCAGTGAATGCATGCAATATGTGCTATGTACAATGCAATATACATGCTAGCTAAAATGCAATGGATGTAGTGGATAAGGGGCGCGGTCAAACCGTATCTTGCCTAGGAAAGGCATGGACACACACAAACCACGTTTAACACGGAAACGGTGCCGTCACCCTTAACACTAGGTGCGTACACATAATATCATAACCATGCTTCAACGCGAAAAGTATGGGCACATGCCAGACCAAGCTCAACATGGAAAGGCGCAAACGATAGAATGGATATGCAGTGAATGCATGCAAACTACAATGCAATAGACATACTAGATGATGTAGTAGTTAGGAAGTGAAGATACCTTACAGGGGCAGTTGGCAATGACCTACCTCATGCTGCTGGGGATCTTCCGCTTCTTCTTGGTTGAACCACAGGTACTACTTTTCTCCCTGGTTATGGTCGCAGCTTTTCCTATTCTCCAACAGGGTGGCAGACTGGGTTGATTCGGTATCCAGAATTGAGGCGCATACACATGCTATCTCAATCTATAGGGCTGCCATACAGATTTCAAGCCGAGGATATACCCCTGGGTATTTAAACCAGACTTTAGGCTCAGAAATTCCGAACCTTTGCGTTCTAGGCGTAAGCCATTCGAACTCTAGTTTCCACCGTCTCAGTTGGTCTCCTAGGAACTCACCGCAAACACAGGCAGGTGGCTATACCAGACCACTGGAAGTCGTTCGGGCACGGCAAACACCAAAGGAATTGCACCTTTAGAGGATTTAAGGTCTCCTAGACCGGCAGATGCACAAGACAGTGCGAATGAAGATGCAGGATTTAAGGTCTCCCAGACTAGGGAGTGCACAAGACAGTGCGATGCGCTAAATAGCGCGATGCATTAGACAACGCGAGTGCACAAGACAGTGCGATGCGCTAAACAGCGCGATGCGTTAGACAACGCGAATGCACAAGATAGTGCGATGCGCTAAACAGCGCGATGCGTTAGACAACGCGAGTGCACAAGATAGTGCGAATGCACAAGATAGTGCGATGCGCTAAACAGCGCGATGCGTTAGACAACACGAGTGCACAAGACAGTGCGATGCGCTAAACAACGCGATGCGTTAGACAACGTGAGTGCACAAGACAGTGCGAATGCACAAGATAGTGCGATGCGCTAAACAGCGCGATGCGTTAGACAACGCGAGTGCACAAGACAGTGCGAATGCACAAGACAGTGAGATGCGCTAAACAGCGCGATGCGTTGGACAACGCGAGTGCACAAGACAGCGCGATGCGCTAAACAGCGCGATGCGTTGGACAATGCGAGTGCACAAGACAGTGCGATGAGTCACAAAGTGTAAGTGCACAAAATAGTGCGAGTGAAATATAATGTACAAAAAGTGTGAGAAAGGTGCACAAAAGAAGTGCGATAAAATGTATTTTCTATGCAAGTGAGGTGCATGTTCTATGCGAAAGATGCGAGTATTTTCTATGCAAGTATGGAAACCATATTCTATGCACAAGACAAGAGCATATTCTATGCAATAGTGAAAGCATATTGAGGGAAACGAGCAACACTCAGCGTAATGCGTCATGTACATTATGAGATGAGTATAGGGCACTCTGCCACAACCTATTGAAATGTACTACAGAGGGAAGCAACTCAACAAAACTCTGTTAAGCACAAAACAAAGTCGATAGCAAGAGCAGCCAATTACGCAATTCAAAGCAACCCATACGTATGAACATGTAGGCATAAAGTACATACGTTAATCAGAGGGAATATGACAATCCCCAAGAGAGTTTCGAAATGGTCGGAGACAATTTTCGAAAGTTGAATCATATCAGAATCACCATAGGGGTAAACCCACCCTAATTCAGGGGAAAGTGCCCAACAGATGGCTTTGGCAAACTGAGAGATAGGTTGGATCTAAACCCCTTGTTCAAATTGATGACCCGATCGAATGCACTGAAAGTTGCCCCTAGTGTCCAGCCATTGGCCACCGATTGGGTTTATGCCCTTTGTTCAACTGATGGTCCGATCAAATGTACAGAGAATTGCCCCTAGTGTCCAGCCATTGACCACTGTTCTCAATATTGTGCAGGCACAGGTAACGGGGATCATCAGATCCGTTGTCAACCCCTCAGACTCATGCTTCCCTTCTGACATATTAAGAACTTACTCCAGTCCCTTCCAAAGTAGTGAAAGATTCCTCATACACACCGCTCATGAATGCGTTGCCCCTTGTATGGGCACTCTCAGCTCATTTATGAATTCCACACATGGACTTGTTTCCGAGTTAGAGCGAACATTTGTGTATGGAATTCCGACAATGCCACTCTGTTAAACTTTTGAGCGACAGGCCTGCTAGGGTGACTCGATGAAGAGCGCTTTTTGACAATACAACAGATGTGTTATGGTGGCCGGAATAACGACATGCTATGGTGACTCGATTTAGAGCGCAGACTGAGACAAACACTAGGCATGACATAACAGAACTCATAACTGACCCAAAAACAGGAAAAGATTCAAGGTAATTGATCATTCATAGTGCCCCTAGTTTTACTTATGCTCCCTTTAAGATTCGATTTTAATTCCTGTTTTGCTCAAGAAAGAGATTCTACTGATAAGTTCAAGTATTGAGAATTGCTCCACTTGTCGATTCAAGTTAGTTCTTTCTTACCCAGCGCAAGTATATGATATACGCAGCAGTCGGTGTAGCTCATGGATTGATGTGAGGCTGACGACAGGACTTGGGCAAGGTGATTGAGTTGAGACAGAATGAGATGGATATGATTGAGACCGAACTTCAGGATGAAGCTGCCTACGTATCCCAAGAATGGGAATCAGGTCAACGTAGTTCATGGTAGAGGTTCCCTCGGGTGTTAACACTCTCCTTTTACACTCTGACTTTTGCCAAAGTCGCCCCTTCGGGGTTTTCAACCTTGCGAGCTCTATTTATTTGATTTCTTATTTTTCATGCTCTAACTTTTGCCTAGGTTGCCCTTTCGGGTTTTCGGCCTAGCGAGCCTCTCAAGGATAATGTTACAACATTTGTGGTGAATGTGGTGAGTGTGGTCAATGGTCGCCCTTGCCCTAATCACTAGAACTGACTCCGCCTTGATTTGAGTCTGGTTCTCCAGTATGTCTTCTTCTTTTCTCTTGCTCCATTTTGAAGGTTCGCTCTTCTTGCACTGTGGTACCTCCGCACACTGGCCTTCCCGAATTCATACAAAAGTTCCTTTCCAGATAGTTGATTGGATTTCATTCCAATGGATGCCCCTGGCTTAACGATTGACTTCTTTCTTCTTCTTTTTTTTTTCTCTTTTTTTTGTTCTTTTGTTCTTTTTTTTCTTTTTTCAATTCTTTCCTTCTTTCTTTTTCTTTCAATTTTCTTTTTCTGTTGTTTGTTTTTTTTGAAGTAATAAAAGCACCAGGGAGAGATTCTATGACTCGTGAAATCTGAAAGTTGTTTTGTGCTTGTAGGTCTGAAAGCTGGTTTGTGCTTATCAAAATGATCGCCTGATGGCGAAGAGAATCCCCAGGACAAAGTAAGATACCACACACAATTCTGAAATTAACTTCGCAAGCTTTGCAAAAGAAGCGGTTGAAAATTCTTGAAATCGTGGATGACTTTGTGCTGGCAAGTCAGAATTCACTCAAACTATTCAAGGGATCCTTCTCAATACTCGAGCTTATTAGCGGAATTTCATTCAGAAAACAATTTCAAAAACAAATTCAAAGTCTTTTTCTATTTGCCAAAGGTCACACATGCATCACTATAGGCACAATAAAATGATCAAAAACTTGACTCTCATTTTCATATAAAGATGAAGACCTGAGGGTACATGAAAGCGACTCAAAGGAAAAGACTCAAATGACGCTACAACGCAAGAAAAGGAAGAAAATAGCACTCACAACAAAACTATTTACAAGACACACAACTCAAAACAGAATAAAGCATTTCTGAAACAAAAAGGGGATTACCCTTCTCCAAGTCCATCCGCAGAATTCAAAACAACTTGAAGTAGCCCACAGGAGGGTCCAGACCTGCCTTCAGTACACATCCACGCCCAAAAAGGTTGGTTTCAGACTTTTATCTTAGTTGAGACTGAGGTTTCTCATTCCAACCACCAGTATTGGCAGTACTGTTTCATAAATCTTCCATACATAGAAATCAAGTGAATTTTCTATCTCTTCAACGATGTCGGTTAGACAAGAAGATTTTGGGATAAACTCATAGGGTTCAGGCTCATTAGCGGGTATGATATGTTGGCCAGAGGAATGGTTGGCCATTGGCAAGCTATTGTGGTCAGGGAGGAGGTTACTGACAGCTTTGGGATCTTTAGGTGGAGCGATGACTTTCTTATCAAATAGGTCTTGAATTTCATGGCAAAGGCGGAAACAACTGTTAGTGCCATGACCGGCTTGTTGATGAAAGGCACAATACTTGGCCGGATCATGTGAGAGAGGGAGATTCTTCGGGAGAGGCCGAGGCTCAAGGGGTTTGAGATGCCCTTTTTCGATCAACACGCTCATGGCTTTGGATAAGGACATATAAAGCAGTGCGAAGAACCTTTTGCCTCGGGGTGGGTACTTCGAGGTTTGTGAGGTTGTGTTGGATGTACCGGTGAAAGGGTCAGCAGGTGTTGATTGGGTTTGTCGATCTCTTTCGAGTGTAGGAATGGAACTGAAATGAGTCTTTCTGGTACAACATCCCTTGTCCCTGCTTCCCCTTGATTCAGACTGCCCTCATCCCGAGTAGCAAAAGTGTCATCCACCGTTTTTGCCACAACTGTAAGCACTTGCTGCCTACTTAGCCCTTTGACCTTCAATGCCTTGATAACCCACTGAAGTTGTACATGAAGATCAATACCTGCCCCGGCTTTGTCTCTGCCACTTGCTTCTGCTTGACCAAGGGATTGGATTGCTATATCGGAGAGGAGCCCAGTTGTTGTTGACATGTCATCACCCAGACTTGGAATAGTTTTGAAATGACCCTTTTCTCCTACAGTTCACCCCAAGGTTGAGGACCTTGGTGATGGGATCGAAACGCCAAATGCCAAATCCGCCACTATTCCCTGAAGGTCTTCAATCATTCCCAGCATTTCAGTAGTAGTGGGTTCACTCATGTTACACCCTCGGCGTTCCTGAACCGGATTTGGTGCATCCATCATACACAAATCAGTACTTTCCGGAATGAACACCTCGGCTTGGGTAAATAGGCTGGGGTGATGTATATACTGGGGTTAAAGGTGGGCGGTAGTGTATAGATGAGATTAAGGTAGGCAGGAGATGTTTGATCATTGGGATCTGGAGGTGGAGCTATCATCTGGTTGTCGATGAGATTCTGGATCTCATGATGAAGGCGGTAGCAACGATCGGTGCCATGACCACGCTGCTGATGGTACACACAGTACTTGGTGAGGTTATGTCTGGCTGGGAGTGGGTCAGGCAGAGGTTGAGGATCGAGGGGTTTGAGATGCCCTCTTTCCATCAAAACTTTTAGTGCGCTAGTCAGGCTCATATAGAGGGGGTGAAAGTTCTGCCCTGAGCTCGGGCTGGGCCGGCTGTTTGTGGGCTTGGATTGGCAAAAGGGTCGGCTGTGGCGACTGTATTGATCTCAATGGGTTTGGGAATAGTGCTACTACCAGTATTGGTACTCCCGGCAATCACCTTCCTTATCGGTTTACTTGTTCTGGGAATGATCCCACTGTTGAGCGCACTCTCGATCTGAACCCCCAATTCGTGCAAACTTTTGAAAGTGGATAGTGGGACGACCATCAACTTTTGAAACATATCATGTTCAAGGTTCCGCACCACCATTCGCACCTGATCCTTCTCAGAAGGGCGAGTTGTCATCAGTGCTGCCTTTGCTCTCCATCTTGCAATAAATTCTGCAAAAGACTCTGTAGGATTTTGACGGGTTGCTTCAAGCTCTTGGATGGTCACTTCAAGTTGCGTATTGTAAGGGTACTGATTGACAAACGCCTCAGCCAACTCTTCCCAGTTCTGTTTCACTCTATCCTCCAACTTGGCATACCAAGTGGCTGCTATACCTGACAGGGTTCTCCCATACAGAGAGAGCTTTTGAGGCTTAGTCAGACCTACCGGTTTCAGGATGTCCAAGAAAAGCCGGATGTGTACCAAAGGATCTCCAGACCCGTCGAAACGGTCAATATATGGCATTTTGAATCTGTCTGGGAGCAGTACGGCAGCCTCGGTGTACCCATCTTCAATGTCGGAAATGGAATCAAGTCCCTGTGCCTTTTTAAATTGCTTCTCAAGATTAGCAATCTTTACTGAGGCCAGGCTGAGATCATTAACATCACGGGAATAAAGCCTCTCATTAGGCTGTACCAGGGATCTGAAAACTCGAGCTGGAGCCAACCCTTCTCGGGGATCCGAGCCATACAGATCTTCAACTGGTGATAGTGGGTCAAAATTCGGCTGGGGTCCCAAAGCTGGATGTGAGGCAGATGCCCTAGACGGGCGTCGCGTTTCAGTATTGGTCTCATCTTGTATAGCAATTCGCTGGTTTAGGGCCGTTCTCATGGCCACAACTTCTTCTGGACTCTGAGCCATCACGAGTCTGCTGAGTTGGGTAGGGGTAACCTAAATGCTGACCAACAAGGATTTCGACCTAGCTATAGCTGATGTATCTGAATTGGATCAGTTTAGTCAGGTTTGACTAGATTGGGCTTTTTCAGAGTGGGCCTTTTCTGGGATTGAATAGACTGTGATGGGGTTAAGGTAGGCACTGCTCCTTCTCTGGCTCAAACAAACCCCCCCTAGCATTGAAAACAAATGCTCCATTAGATCAGGATACCGGATATGCTGGTCAAAACAAAGCAAGATACAACTTTTCCCCGGGTTCTAGTTCTGGTTTATTTCCACCAAATCGAACACGAACCCCTGGATTTTGACCCAAATCTGATTCTGATATGATCCCCAAGGTTTGAAGAGGTCCTCCTCCATATTAAGACTCTCAAAGGATTGTGTCATACATTCCCAACGAGTTCACATTTTGCACAAAAGCACGCAAAACACCCCTATGAGGGGTTAGGGTTTCCCTGTCCTATTTTGTCAGGAGCTAGGGTTTCACTACGCACGCAGCAGTTTCAAACAACCTACAATTGGGTAAGCAACCTGTCCTAGCTTGGAATGGTCGCTATGGATTCGAATATACACTAGGTCAAATGGTCAAAAAGGGTGCCCCGGTAAAACCGGGGTTTGTGTTCCCGTCGTGGCAGAGCCCGTAACTGGTCAGCCCTATGGCACGCTTCTCGAAGCGAGCCTCCGACAAACTATTCAGGAATAGCAAACGGCAAACACGGTGTCCTAGGTGCACCAATGCAAATGCAATGCAAAGAAACACATAAGTGTAGTCAAAACAAGATATCATGAGTTCGAGTCAAGTTCTCTAAGTCCCCAGCGGAGTTACCAGAAACTGTAGACGTCCCCGAATGTCCCGAGAGGGAAATCCCCCCCGTTCTGTTCATTTGGGCTCACCACAGTTCGGACTCAAATTGTCACGGTTCTTAATCTGACCTCACAATGTGCAATGTGAGATTGATAAATCACCAAAGAGTCCAAGTCTGGCAAATCGTTTTGGAAAACTGATTTTTTAGAAAGAAGTGCCAAACATGGACTGCTTTGCCAGATACAGAGTCGCCACCTAAATATTTTTTATGGGGGGATCTAGGAAACCCTGACTCGTTTGCCTAAGGCCACGTGTTCGTCATCACCAAAGTTGCCTCGGCTCGGGAACTTGAGTACGATTAGGGAAGGTCAGCTATGAGCACCCCTGCTCGCCCGATCAAAGATCGGCCTCTACTAACCATGATATCTAGTTTTTGAAAACACATGCGTTCTTATTCCGGTTAATTAGCTAGAATTACTATGTGATGCGCACAACAAAACAAGTATAGACTAGATCGCCTAATTTGGAACAAAGCATTGCATATCTGTTTGTTTGAAAAATGGTTTGAAGTTTGCTACTCGCAAGAAGGCTAAAATGCGGATTTCAATGAATTGTCCCAATTCAAGCAATCCAACCTTCACCCACAGGCATTCAGGCAGTAAATCAACTAAGCACATAGCCACATGGTAAGCATGCTGTCATGCTAACATTTACACTCATGCGATATGCTAAAGCGTAAATGCTCACCTAGTACTCCAAGCCAAAAACAGAAGCTAGTTAGTAATCAAATGCATGATCCTAGCTCATGTTAAGATGGCTAATGCATCGCAGGCAAAATGCAACTAAAATAGGCTCGGCTAATCTATGGATGACATGTGAAATGCAACAGATAACACGTATTCAAGTTAGATTTGAAATACTATGCAGTTAGCATGATGCGCCAAGCCCGGCGCATGCAATACAGATGAATGAATGTACTCATGCATAACATAAGGATGCTAATTGAAACGTGCCCTAATCTAACCATTATAAGCTGATAAATAAAAGGGAGAAAGATGTGGGGTTGGAAGACACACATCACACACACGCACACTTATTACAATTGCCCTCGCTCGGAGGGTCCGAATAAATAATACAAGCCGCCTAATTAGCTAACTAACAAGCTAATTAATTATTACAAAGGCAAATGAATAATTAGCTACAACTAATTATTACACAACTTAATTAATTAACAAATTAATTATGACAAATAGATGCTAACTAACAAGTAAGCAGTAAAAGAATTGTTCCAGCTCTGTTTGAAGAAGAGGAGGGTATGCATGCTTGCTTTGGCTCCTCGCCTCGAAACGCCTTCCGGTTGCTCTTTAGAGGCTCTGTTTGCAGGGTGTCTTCCAGTGTTTGTTGCTGGAACTTACCAAAACACTACTGGGGAGTTCACCAGTGGCCTACTGGCCATGGAGGAGCACTGCCAGCCAGAGAGGGAACACTGCCGGCCAAGGATGAGTGCCTGCCAGCCATCAATGGTGCACTGCCAGCCACTGGTGTGCTGTGACACCGAGCTGCAACAAAGCACAAAATAGAGAAAATGGAGGGTCTCCCAAGGGCATGTATGCATTATGCCACCCCACATCACCTCAAAACATCAAGGGAGGGGCCTAGTCAGATCCATAACCATCAATCATGCATCCCGATGCATGATGGCCAAAGATCCGACTCGTGCAAATCAATATGAAAATGAATGCACAAATACAACAAGTAAAGCCTAGAACTCTATCATGAATCATCAAGAGCTTCGGCGACCGAGAATTGAGACACGTTCCATCACTCGGAGTATGAAACGCCCCTCGCTCCTCGTGCTCGGATTAACACTTAATCCAAACAATGCAACACATAAGCATGGCAAACATGCAATATGACTATATGGCATACTCGGTGCCAACTTGAACATACAATCATGCAATATGACTTAAGCATGCAAAACGAAGGGTAATGAACATGCAACAACATGTAATGAAATTAGCATGCGACAACATGCAGAGATGGAGCAAGCATACAACAATATGCAAGACAAGCATGCAACAACATGCAAGGGATGGACTTAAACCAATACGAGTGGACCTCAGCCCAACTCAAATCAGTGGCCATATGATGAAAATGAGACAACCGAAATGCATACAAACATGCACGAACGCAATGGACCGATCCTAAGGCACAACATGCAAGTCTAACTAAGCATGGCAAATGATGAAATATGGCATACAAGCATACATTTTCCAGCTCTGAAACATGATGTACAATGGTCCCGAATCATGCGAATATGTCACACAATGCATGCTAGGGGGCCTGGGTACTGAAATTAGTGAAGTGCGTTACACTAGAGGTACCCAAAGCAATGCACAAATGGCAAAACCAACCCCAAATAGACCCTAGGCAGGTCTGAAACAGTGGGGATATGGCCTAAAATGATGGCTCGGAATGCAAAGAAATTGGGCTCATTCAATGATCCGAAAACAAGGCATTCATGGACAACTCTCAAGCACACTTAAGGAGTAGAAAACATGGCAATATGGCATTCATACAAGCTCTAAAATATGATGTATAATGGACCCAAAACATGAACACACCTCAGTATATGCATGGAATGAGCCTCAAAACTCAAAGTTAAGCATGGGTATTGAACTACAAGCATGCGAAGCAAACATCATTCGACCATGAGACCCAAAAACAGAGCTAAGACAGTCCAAAATATGCATAACATCAATTTAAGGCAAGGCCAAAAAGTGCTAAAATCAAGGGTCAACAAAGCATGTAAAGAAAGCTAGTGAACCATGAGTTGCACTACAACTATATGAAGCACATGAGATCTCACCAAACCAGCCAAAAAAAGAAGTATACCACACCAAATAATGCCCAAAAACCCATGG
Source organism: Camellia japonica (assembly GCA_030407325.1). Taxonomy (NCBI): domain Eukaryota; kingdom Viridiplantae; phylum Streptophyta; class Magnoliopsida; order Ericales; family Theaceae; genus Camellia; species Camellia japonica. Next base: position 101,466,204 of record JAPPVO010000007.1, read on the forward strand.
AAACATGATCAATGCATGCAAGAATGATAGGCTCCTTTGGAAGGCCATGCAAGGGGTTGTTCTACACATGCATGATAGACATACAAAATGGAAAAATGGGCTCTGGACAGAGCCTATGCAGACCTTAAAACTCACCAAATAGGGCCTGAAACATGGCTTCAAAACATGCAAAATGGAGCTCCTTTGTAAGGCCAACAAAGCTAGTAAACAAAGCAAGGGCTGAGAGGGTCACCCCTCTCTGATTTGAGCTCTCAAAATAGTATGCTAGGCATTGAAAATCTACTGGATTTTAGTGGCTAGAAGGCCAAACAAAGCACAAAACCAAGGCTTAGATGCAAGGCTCAAAACAAGATGCAAACAAGCATGCAAGGGGATAGATGACCCCCAATAGAAAAATGACCTTAAAAAAACTTCAAGAGGAGCTCAAAATAAGACTCTTTTCAGTTTATGTCAAAGCTTGAAAATGCTTGCAAGTAAGGCTAAGATATGAAGCAAAATAAGCCTTAAAAAAGGGATGGAGCATACAAGGGAGTAAATGACCTCTAACAACAAAATGTCCTCAAACAAACTTCAAGAGGGGCTCAAAATAAGACTCTTTTTAGTTCATGTCAAAGCTCTAAAATACTTTCAAATAAGGCTAAACAATGAAGCAAAACAATGCCAAAATGGGGGAAATAGAGACTTACCCTTGTAGAGAAGACCTCCAGCAACTTCTGGACCAAGATGATGAGTCTTCAACCTCTGCAAATTAGTTCCAAGGTGCTTGGATGGATGGTGGAGGTGTTGTGCTAGGAGGTATAGTGTAAAAGTGTAAGGAAAATGGATTTCAAAGCACAAAACATGAACAATATAGAGAGAGAGAGAGGGATATTTCTCTTCCAAAGAGCTCTAACCCTGATATAGAGGGAGTCCTCTGGCTTATATAGAAGAAGGCAATGCAAAGCTTCTTCAAGAAGCTTTGCAAGAGCTCCATCCCTCCATACACGTGTATGGAGGGGAAATAACAAAAATCCAGCTGGCTCAAAAGATCTGGAGGAAAACCAGCTGAGACAGGGGGGGTGCCGGCCATCATTAATGGCCGGCAGTGGCTCACTGATGGCCGGTAGGGCTTCACCAATGGCCGGCAGGCACAACGCCATGGCCGGCAGTGCACCAAAAGGATGACTCTGAAAGGACAAAGTCAAGGTCCAAAAATGGGGCAGAAAGGATACAGGGTCCAGGAAGCTCGAACCGGTGACGTTCCGCCGCGACAGTCGAGTACTCAGCGAGCAATCGAACTAGTTGTTGGGTGTACCTGCAAGCACAACCAAGTCTCGAGGATGGTAAAAAATGGGGTGTCTACACTTGCCAATAACAAATTTTGTGGACATGATACGGTTGCAAATTATGAATATGAGGTCTGATAGGAGGCTGCTCTCTAGTAAATGGAATAAAGTTCTGTGTCCTCGTATGGATAATGTATTGAAGAAGTATTTTTTGGATGGGAGGACATGGAATGTGAGTTTATCATCTGATATTGTCTTTGAAGTGCATTGTTTTCCTTCGATTATGGTTGATCTTGGGTTGAGAACTTGTTCGTGTCGAAAATGGGAAATAAATGGGTATCCATGTCAACATGCTGTTGCTGCAATTTTTAGGAGTGGAAGGAATTTGAATTCATTTGTTGAACCATTTTTGCATGCTGATATGTATCGTCAAGCGTACTCGTTTTCGATTGGCCCAGTTCCAACTGTTGAAAAACCTCTGTGTAGCATTGAAGATGCTATGATTTTACCTCCATTGAGCAAGAGACCAGCTGGGAGGCCAAAGAAGAACAGAATTGCTTCTACTAGAGAGTTTAAAAGGGTGATTAAGTGTAGTCGGTGTGAGAGTATTGGTCACCATAATAAGAGGACATGCAAGGAACCTTTGTTAAATAGTTGAGGATAATACATTTGATGAGTTTGTGTATTTTGTTTTGTGAAATGTATTTTTTAGACAGTGTATATAATAATATCAATCAAATTCATCCAGAGAAATTTTTGCAATATCAGTTAAAGTGTGCATTGTGTTTGTTGATATATACTATAGGCAGTGGGTTTGTAATACCTGTCAAATGCATCCAGAGAAATTTTCTATGGCAGAGAAAATTCTGTGTAATGTGTTTTGAAGCTTCAAATTCATCCACATAAATTTGACAATGGCAGATAAAAGTACTGTGTGGATTGTGTTTTTTAAATTTGATAATTGTTTTGTACTAACACAGTGCATTATAGATTGCATGATCATATAGGCACCTTCTTTGGCATGATACGAGTTAAATTTCTCTGTGAATTTCTGGTAACTTCATATCAGTCATTTCAAGAAATGTGCACACCAGACAGAGCATACACAAAATTATTGCAGTGAGTACAACCAAGAAACAAAATTAAGCTCTTTTGAAATTTCTCTGAGTTGAGAATTTCTCTGGACCAGGGAAGAATTTATCTAGAATGACTTTAACTCAGAAATTTTTCTCAAAGCCAGAGAAATTTTCCTCACCAACCCAGAGAAATTCACAACTCAGAGATTCCATTTTGTGTCACCATTTGAATCCATCAATTTCATCCGGAAAAATTTTCCACTATCAGAGAAAATTATCTGGGCATTGTGTTTTGAAATTTCAAATTCATCCAGTGAAATTTTCCAGTAGCAGATAAAATTACTGTGCGCTTTGTGTTTTGTTGAGTTTGATGATTGTTTTGTACCAACACAAAGCATTACAGATTACATGATCATATAGGCATCCCCTTGGGACGATACAAGTTAAATTTCTTTGTGAATTTCTGGTAATATCATACTAGAGAAATTTCTGCAGACAATTTTCTCTGTGTGGATTGTGTTGACAATCATAATAAAATATATATATATATTTAACCATCGATAGGTATGAAATTTACATTACTCGAAATAAAAAATAAAAAAATAAATTTACATTAGTCAAGAAAGGATGTATATGGATAAGTCAAGCATCATTATTCCTTCAATGTGTCAACAAAAAACTGAATGGTTAATACTATATGGATATATGCATATATGTGAGACAATTTTCTCTGTCTGGCTATGTACATTGTCTTCCTTTCACTAGTTTCACTATTACATGTTTGGTTCTTCTGGAGGTATTTCAATTGGTTCAATCTATGATCGGCCAACTTCGGTCACAAATCTCTCTATGAGTTCTGCCCTCATCAACCTGATCCCTTGTGTGGACAATTTGGAGCTGATAGGTTCATGCTTGCTATATTGTTTCATTATATAGCAAACAAAGAGGCCACAATCCAGACTGCATACAAATTATAGGTATGGTTAGTTTTAAGAAACATGCAAATCAGAGTATCTTATTTATAGATGTATGAAACTTACGAATCACTTTCTTGTTGTGGAGCATTGTTGACATACTCAAAGTCGTAACTTGTGTGTAAGGCCCCTGAAATATGTATTTACTTCTCAGACCCTAATGATGATTTATTTTCTTAAAACCCTCGTTTACTTGAATCAATTCGAATCTTGACAGTTAGTAATTGCTAGTTTTATTTTTATCCAAACAGAAATTTCTCTAACCAGATTAGGTTCCCTAACTTAATTTAATTTTACCTAGGTAGCATGTATTTAACTTCAATCCCTCACTTTTTTTTTTTAATTCAAAACTTGCCCCAAAATAGTACTTATATCTTGTACCTTGGTATGCCATCAATCTTGCTATATATATATATATATATATATATATATGTGTATACACCTTGAGGGATGTGCCTAGGACCAAAATTAATAAAAAAATAACCCCCTCACACTTCCCCAAGAGAGGAGCCAATTTTCAAAGACCATGATTATGAAATCCTAGAGAAATACAACCTAGTGACCTACCTAGGATGCAAAATCCAAGAATTAGTTTTATTACAACTAGATGTGGCCTAAACCAATGGAACACACCTCCTAAGTACCTTCCATTCCTTTAGAATTCAAGCAAAATCCTAACTTTCCATCCAATTCCAACTAAAGGGCTTTTATGTCCTTTTATCCCAAATTTGCCTATATATACCACACTCTCCCTAGCTTGCAAATATACACACAACACACTCACTCACACACATTTTGGTTAGAGAGAGGGAGGAGAGCAAGGAAGAGGAATCTAGAGGAGAAGAAGGAGGAAGAAAAGAGAGTTTCTTGTGCAAAGCTTTGAGGGTAAGCCACGAACACAACCCTCTCTTCATTTTCTTTTCTAATGCATGTTTTTTTTTATAGATTCTAAATAAAGTTTCAGATATGTTATTATCAAGTTCCCATGTTGAAAATACTAAGATTTGAGTATTGTTTCCATCTCTCATGTATTTTACCCATTTTGGCACAAAACCATCTTCTTTTGTACACATCTCTCAACTTTTCAAGGGTACTCTTTCAAACAAATTTTCTGAGTTAAACATGTGATAGTTAGCATATTTTCTTCACAAAGAAATGAAACTTTCCTATGGTGGAACCCCCTTTTTATAAATTTCCTTGTTTTGGGCATTCTACCTTAAAACCTGTTTTTTTTCAGTCAACTTTCAAACATTCCAGAAAAATGTACAAAAATATTCTGAACCTCTATTTTATGTCAAAACCTTCCTTAAGGAGTTATCTTTCAACTAAAATTGGTTTCATCGAAAAACATTGAGTGGTTTGCAAGAAAATCAAGTTTTCGAAACAGTCGACAGATCTGGGCAGATTCTGGACAGATTCTGGAACAGTGCTGGACTATTTTCTGAATAACTTAAAATCGGGAAAAGTAATCCCATTTCCGAAAAATGTTCTAGAAACTAGATCAAATTCTCTACGAACTATAGAAAAACCGAGTCTGGTGGATGAACCTAAGTAGTCCTTCCATATTAACCTTCATGTGATGTTAAATCTGGAAATTTGTTATGTTTGGATGTTTTATACCCTTGTATTCATGAAAATGTTTAATGGCTTATTATCATATCTTGGCATGATGTTGTATGGGTATGTTATGTTATTTATCTTCTTATCTTGAGGAGGCATGCTTATGTGAATTTTATTTTATCGTTTAGTTGGACTAACCTTGACTTAAAACACTTAATTCAACGGGAAACCTAATTGGGTGGGTATTGGGTTTTTCGAACATTTGAGTAATGAAAAGGTGAGAATATGTGGTATATGGTATGTTGGGATGCGTTCCCTATTTAACAGTTAAAGTCTTGCGCAAGTGGTTTTCGGAACCCTTGAATGGAGCGGTTGTATTCGGACCCTAGGTGGTTTGGTGTAAGGAGGGATTTCGGGCAAGGCCCTATTTTACCGTCTCTTTTGAGGCCCTGCAGTTGGCGCTACACGGTACATAATCATTGGTAGGCATCCGAGGTTAGGTCTACAACAAAGCAGCAAAAGAGGGGGCATATCGAATAATCCGCGTCCAATTCTTGTGGTTGGAAGGACGGAATCTCTTTAGGGGATTTCTAATTTACTGACATCTAACTTAACCATTTATTTAATTAATTAATTATTTATTTATTGGAGTATCATGCTTTACTACTTGATGTTATATTTTGTGATTGTGTATTGGACTGGAAAAAAGGGGTGGGGTGTGTGTGTGTGTTTATTGGGCATTCAAAGCTCACGGCGTATCATGCTAGGTGACGAAGAGGAACCCATAGCTGGAGATGTCGAACCGGAAACATTTGAAGACTTTTGGCTATCCTAGAATATTAGAAGTTTCATTTTGGATATTTTTGTAAAACTCATATGAAGCTTAAAGCCTTCTTTTTGGGATGTAATGTAATGGAACAATCTTTTTAATCAAGTATATTATGGTTATTATGTAATTATATTCTATGTATGAACCTTAGTGTTGCTTATGAGACCATGTGTCCATGCCTTGTAAGATCTGTCAAAAAGGTAGTGCGCTGCCTAAGAAAGCCGGACTTAGAAGGGAGGCTATTTGACTCCTCCGGCGATCTGGGATCTTACTTGGTTATTGACCATAGGACTCATTAGTGACTTTCCCTTGACTGCAATCTATAGTGTATAATCGGGGCGTCACAACTTGGTATCAGAGCCTAGGTTCAACCCTTAACCCTCGCAACCCTACCCGCGACTCTAGAAGCCCTTACCCCTTATCTTATTTATTTTATCACACTATTATAAGAAGATTAACTAATGAAACTCCTTTTTCCACCTTAGAATGTCATCGGGAGACTATCCAGGACGCGACATCAGTACCGACTCGTGGGGTGTTTTTCGTATACAAGGAAGGAGGGCCATGTCTGTCAGCCCCTACTTTAGCCGCCGACGCTATGAAATCACCGCCGAGGAAATGATCAAAACCGAGATACGTAAGGTAGAGACGGAGTACGCCCGCTATACGAGGGCGCAGAAAAGGTCTTTGGAGCGGCGCCGCTTACAATTTCTGAGCCAGGCAGCATGGAAGGCAGTCCGAATGGAGCAAGATGAACGGAGGATGGACTCCCTGATACACCGAGCTTTGACCACCATGGCACCGACTCAGGCTGAAAGCCACGAATCTTGTTACCACGGGCCAGGCGACAATCAACCGATGGATGTGGAGCAGCCACCAGAGCAGCAAGGAGCGAACCTAGCCCACCCTATAGAGATATCATCTGAACATAATCCCCCTCTCACCAATGTACACCCCCCGCTCTCCAGGACAAGCCACCGACTCCATTGATGAAGACCCAGACGAAGACTTTGATTGGTCGGGAAACGAGAACTAATTTGAGGGGTAGTAAAACTAAACTTTTGTAAGATCCACTAATGAGGATCCTTAGAGTAAGATAGTTTGAATTTGTATGCTTAAATGCTCTTGAATGTAACTCCGAGATAGGAGCCCCTTTTGTAGTGATGCCTATTATTATATATAAATGATGTGTTGATCTACGTTGTTGACTGTTACTTGCTTTAGTGCACCCTAAGAAGACTGAACCTTGTTTCAAATTTAAGTAGTAGGATTCTCTAAGACTGGAAACCAACTCACCTCGTGCCATGAACAGAATGGTAGACATGCGAGCTAATGGCTATACCGAAACCAGCAACAATGTACGAAACCGTCCCAGGCATCAACACGGACCCATCCCCGCAGGGGCTGACATACCCAATAACCTAGGTCATCAAATTTTGGAGGAACTAGGGCAAATAAGGAATAATCGGCAAAATGACAGGACTCGACTCTTTTCTAAGTTTCGGAAGCAAAGGCCCCCAAAGTTCACAGGCGTACCGGACCCGAAGGTAGCTGAAAATTGGCTCCGGCAGATAGAGAAAATGCTAGACACCATGGGCATAACCGAGGCCGTTGATAGAATATCTTTGGCAGTATTTGAGCTTGATGATGAGGCTGACCATTGGTGGGAGTTAATCAAGAATACTCGTGACGTAGCAAGCCTATCATGGAACCAGTTCAGGGAACTATTCCTAAATAAATATTTCCCAAGTACTATCCGCCGAAAACGAGTCAAGGAATTTCAAAACCTGGAACAAGGAAATATGACCGTGACCCAGTATGCTGCAAAATTCGAAGAGCTAGCCCACTATGCAACTAGGCTCGTGGCAAATGATGAAGAAAAAGAAAGGATGTTCGAGTGGGGACTGGACCTTACAATCCGGGGAAGAGTTCTTCCACAACGACTCCCTTTATATGCCGAGGTGCTGGAAACGGCATTAGAATCTGAGAGGGAAGTGAACGACGCCAGGAAAGCTTGGAATAAGAGAAAAGGGAGTCAGGCGTCTATTGGACCTCAGAGGAACCAAAAGGGAAGCATGCCCTCAAAGCCCTACTCCAGACCACAACCACAACAGCAGCGACAGTAACCGCAGCAACAGATCCAGAGAGGAGGCTATCAACAAAGGCCGATGGGACAAATCCAGTGCTTTCATTGCCAACAATTGGGACACAAGAAGAGTGAATGCCCCCAACTCCCTCTATCTGGATATCAAGGAGGAGGTTCCGGAACAAATGCCCAGGCATTAGGTGGGCAGAAGCCTTGGACAAACAAAACAGGACCTACCGGGCAGTAGCACCAGAAGAATGGAGGAACTCAGAACGCCAAGACCAGTGGCAACCAGAAGGCAATCGGCAGAATCTTTGCCTTGCAAGAGGAAGAAGCGGACCCGTCTGTAATTGAGGGTAATTTAGTACTATACAATTCTTGGGTGCATGTTTTATTTGATACCGGTGCATCACATTCTTTCATATCCTCTGCTTGTGCTAAGTCATTAGAACTTGTATGTGAACCCTTAGCAACTGCCTTAAGTGTAATGTCACCTATGGGAGGATGCGTTCGGGTAGGATCGATCTGTAAGGACTGTAAGATAGGGATGACGAACCTACGCTTAACTTGCGACCTGCGTGTCATGGAAATGTCAGACTTCGATATCATCTTGGGTATGGACTGGTTGTCCGCCCACCGAGCGGTCATCGACTGTCGTCAGAGGAAAGTGGTAGCTCACACGCAAGATGGAATACGTTTCCAGTTTAAGGGGGATAGACAAGACCACATGGCTTCAACAAAGCATCGGATGCAGTGGCGCGACCAACTTGCGGGTAGGATAGCAAGCCTAATTCTAAATGAGGAAGGCAAATGAGAAATAGAACTCCCGCGCATAGTATGCGATTATGCAGATGTATTTCTTACAGAATTACCAGGATTGCCACCAACCCGAGAAGTAGATTTTAGCATTGAGCTACAACCTGGAACTACCCCAATATCCATGGCTCCATACCGCATGGCACCAGCAAAACTACGAGAATTGAAGACACAGCTACAGGAATTGCTCAAGAGCGGATTCATTAGGCCAAGTACTTCGCCATGGGGAGCACCCGTGTTGTTTGCTAAAAACAAGGATGGATCGTTGAGGCTATGCATCGATTATTGTCAACTCAATCGAGTCACGATTAAGAATCGGTACCCACTCCCGAGGATTGATGACCTTTTTGACCAACTTAGAGGCTCAAGGTGCTATTCAAAGATCGATCTCAGGTCATGTTACCATCAACTATGAGTCAAGGAGGAGGATATACCGAAGACTGCCTTTTGTACTAGATATGGCCACTATGAATTTGTAGTAATGCCCTTCGGACTAACCAACGCACCGGCAGTATTCATGAGCCTAATGAATAAGATTTTTAGACCATACCTTGACCAGTTTGTAGTAGTATTCATTGATGACATCTTGGTATATTCAAGGTCTGAAGAAGAGCATGAGCAACATTAAAGGACTGTCCTTCAAGTTCTTAGGGATAATCAGTTATATGCCAAGGCGAGTAAATGCGAGTTCTGGTTGAATGAAGTAAAGTTCTTAGGGCACGTGGTATCAAAAAATGGGATTGCGGTGGATCCAACCAAAGTGGAGGCAGTATTAGATTGGAGACAACCAAAAACTGTGTCGGAAATCTGCAGCTTTTTAGGATTGGCCGGTTATTACCGGAGGTTCATCCAAGATTTCTCCAAACTAGCTAAACCAATGACTCGTCTGACGCAAAAGGGAGTAAAGTACGAGTGGGACGATGCTTGCGAAAAATCCTTCCAAGAGTTAAAGAAGAGGTTAATTAGTGCACCAATTTTGACCATTCCAGAACGAGAAGAGGGGTACACTGTGTATTGCAATGCGTCTAAAGAAGGATTAGGTTGCGTACTCATGCAAAATGGAAAGGTAGTCGCGTATGGATCCAGGCAGTTAAAACCTCACGAGCGCAACTACCCCACACATGACTTGGAGTTAGCAGCCGTAGTTTTTGCCCTAAAGCAGTGGCGACATTACCTGTACGGGGAACAATTTGAGATTTTCACAGATCACAAGAGCTTGAAGTATCTATTCACGCAGAAGGACCTTAACTTGAGACAGAGACGATGGATGGAGTATCTTGAGGACTTCCAGTTCACTCTCTCATATCACCCCGGTAAGGCCAATGTAGTAGCAGATGCCCTAAGTCGTAAGAGCAGAGGGATGATGGCTAAGATCTCCGTCAAGGAATGGGATATGGTTAAGACACTCAGTGAGTTCAGGATCCAAGTAGAATCTCAAGATACGAAAGCATATCTTAGTGCACAGAAGGTGATGCCTAAGTTGATGAATGAGGTCATGGAGGCCCAGAAGCACGATCAAGAGGTAGCCTACATCAAGGGACGTCTGGAATCAGGAGAGCCCAGGCCCGATTGGGCAATTCACCCCGATGGGAGTTTAAGATACCAGGGTAGATTGTTTGTACCAAGTGACGAGTTACTTAGAGAAAAGGTACTGAAGAAATGTCACCATTCTGCATTTGCGGTACATCCAGGAGGGACTAAAATGTACCAAGATTTGAAGAGGCAGTATTGGTGGAATGGAATGAAGAAGGAAGTGGCTAAATTTGTAACAAAATGTTTGACATGCCAACAAGTGAAAGCGGAACATCAGAAACCAGGAGGAATGTTGCAATCTCTACCAATAGCCGAATGGAAGTAGGAGTATGTGACGATGGATTTTGTGATAGGGTTGCCTAAGTCACCTAGAGGGCGTGACGCTATATGGGTAATAGTGGACCGTCTTACCAAGTCAGCACATTTCTTACCCTATAAGATGACCGACACCTTAGAGTCTATGTGCAGACTCTACATTGGGGAAATCATTCGACTACATGGAATTTCGGTATCTATTTTGTCAGATCGTGATCCATGATTCACCTCTCGATTTTGGGGAAGCCTGCAGGAAGCTCTTGGTACAGAGTTATGTTTTAGCATCGCTTTTCACCCGCAAACAGATGGACAATCTGAACGCACTATCCAGACACTCGAGGATATGCTGAGAGCTTGCGCAATGGATTTTCAAGGAAGTTGGGAACGACATCTACCCCTAATTGAATTCGCCTACAATAACAGCTTCCAAGCTAGCATCAGTATGGCACCCTTTGAAGCATTATACGGACGACCTTGTAGATCGCTGATTTGTTGGATGGAAGTGGGTGACGCAAATCTAGTAGGACCCGAACTTGTCCTAGAAACTACTGAGAAGGTCAAATTGATCCGACAACGATTGAAGACTGCTCAGGACCGTCAGAAGAATTATGCAGACATGAGGAGGAGACCGTTGATGTTTGAAGTAGGCAGCCACGTGTTCCTAAAGGTGCAACCCAGGCGTGGAGTCGTACGTTTTGGGAGAAAGGGGAAGCTGTCACCACGATATATTGGACCTTTCGAGGTATTGGAAAGAGTGGGCGAAGTAGCATATAGACTAGCCCTACCCCCGTAGTTAGCAGGAATCCACAACGTCTTCCATGTGTCTATGTTGAGAAAATACATCGCTGACCCGTCACACGTCCTCAAATGGGAAGATATCAGCCTTGACAAGGATGTTACATTTAAAGAAGGACCGGTAGCAATACAGGACAGTCGAGAGAAGAACCTCAGAGGCAAGACGGTTCACTTGGTGAAAGTGCTATGGCGTCACCAGGGAATTGAGAAATCTACTTGGGAGGAGCGCCAGGATTGGGTGAAGGCAAATTACCCCGAGCTATTCGAAAGCAGTATGTAGCTGAATTTCGAGGACGAAATTGTTTAAGGGGGATAGGTTGTAAGGCCCCTGAAATATGTATTTACTTCTCAGACCCTAATGATGATTTATTTTCTTAAAACCCTCGTTTACTTGAATCAATTCGAATCTTGACAGTTAGTAATTGCTAGTTTTATTTTTATCCAAACAGAAATTTCTCTAACCAGATTAGGTTCCCTAACTTAATTTAATTTTACCTAGGTTGCATGTATTTAACTTCAAGCCCTCACTTTTTTTTTTATTCAAAACTTGCCCCAAAATAGTACTTATATCTTGTACCTTGGTATGCCATCAATCTTGCTATATATATATATATATGTATATACACCTTGAGGGATGTGCCTAGGACCAAAATTAATAAAAAAAAATAACCCCCTCACACTTCCCCAAGAGAGGAGCCAATTTTCAAAGACCATGATTATGAAATCCTAGAGAAATACAACCTAGTGACCTACCTAGGATGCAAAATCCAAGAATTAGTTTTATTACAACTAGATGTGGCCTAAACCAATGGAACACACCTCCTAAGTCCCTTCCATTCCTTTAGAATTCAAGCAAAATCCTAACTTTCCATCCAATTCCAACTAAAGGGCTTTTATGTCCTTTTACCCCAAATTTGCCTATATATACCACACCCTCCCTAGCTTGCAAATATACACACAACACAACACACTCACTCACACACATTTTGGTTAGAGAGAGGGAGGAGAGCAAGGAAGAGGAATCTAGAGGAGAAGAAGGAGGAAGAAAAGAGAGTTTCTTGTGCAAAGCTTTGAGGGTAAGCCACGAACACAACCCTCTCTTCATTTTCTTTTCTAATGCATGTTTTTTTTATAGATTCTAAATAAAGTTTCAGATATGTTATTATCAAGTTCCCATGTTGAAAATACTAAGATTTGAGTATTGTTTCCATCTCTCATGTATTTTACCCATTTTGGCACAAAACCATCTTCTTTTGTACACATCTCTCAACTTTTCAAGGGTACTCTTTCAAACAAATTTTCTGAGTTAAACATGTGATAGTTAGCATATTTTCTTCACAAAGAAATGAAACTTTCCCATGGTGGAACCCCCTTTTTATAAATTTCCTTGTTTTGGGCATTCTACCTTAAAACCTGTTTTTTTTCAGTCAACTTTCAAACATTCCAGAAAAATGTACAAAAATATTCTGAACCTCTATTTTATGTCAAAACCTTCCTTAAGGAGTTATCTTTCAACTAAAATTGGTTTCATCGAAAAACATTGAGTGGTTTGCAAGAAAATCAAGTTTTCGAAACAGTCGACAGATCTGGGCAGATTCTGGACAGATTCTGGAACAGTGCTGGACTATTTTCTAAATAACTTAAAATCGGGAAAAGCAATTCCATTTCCGAAAAATGTTCTAGAAACTAGATCAAATTCTCTACGAACTATAGGAAAACCGAGTCCGGTGGATGAACCTAAGTAGTCCTTCCATATTAACCTTCATGTGATGTTAAATCTGGAAATTTGTTATGTTTGGATGTTTTATACCCTTGTATTCATGAAAATGTTTAATGGCTTATTATCATATCTTGGCATGATGTTGTATGGGTATGTTATGTTATTTATCTTCTTATCTTGAGGAGGCATGCTTATGTGAATTTTATTTTATCGTTTAGTTGGACTAACCTTGACTTAAAACACTTAATTCAACGGGAAAGCTAATTGGGTGGGTATTGGGTTTTTCGAACATTTGAGTAATGAAAAGGTGAGAATATGTGGTATATGGTATGTTGGGATGCGTTCCCTATTTAACAGTTAAAGTCTTGCACAAGTGGTTTTCGGAACCCTTGAATGGAGCGGTTGTATTCGGACCCTAGGTGGTTTGGTGTAAGGAGGGATTTCGGGCAAGGCCCTATTTTACGGTCTCTTTTGAGGCCCTGCAGTTGGCGCTACACAGTACATAACCGTTGGTAGGCATCTGAGGTTAGGTCTGCAACAAAGCAGCAAAAGAGGGGGCATACCGAATAATCCGCGTCCGATTCTTGTGGTTGGAAGGACAGAATCTCTTTGGGGGATTTCTAATTTACTGACATCTAACTTAACCATTTATTTAATTAATTAATTATTTATTTATTGGAGTATCATGCTTTACTACTTGATGTTATATTTTGTAATTGTGTATTGGACTGGGAAAAAGGGGTAGGGTGTGTGTGGGTGTTTACTGGGCATTCAAAGCTCACGGCGTATCATGCCAGGTGACGAAGAGGAACCCATAGCTGGAGATGTCGAACCGGAAACATTTGAAGACTTTTGGCTATCCTAGAATATTAGAAGTTTCATTTTGGATATTTTTGTAAAACTCATATGAAGCTTAAAGCCTTCTTTTTGGGATGTAATGTAATGGAACAATCTTTTTAATCAAGTATATTATGGTTATTATGTAATTATATTCTATGTATGAACCTTAGCGTTGCTTATGAGACCATGTGTCAATGCCTTGTAAGATCTCTCAAAAAGGTAGTGCGCTGCCTAAGAAAGCCGGGCTTAGAAGGGAGGCTATTTGACTCCTCCGGCGATCTGGGATCTTACTTGGTTATTGACCATAGGACTCACTAGTGACTTTCCCTTGACTACAATCTATAGTGTATAATCGGGGCGTCACATTGTGTTTTGTGAGTTTATCAATTTGAAAGAGGGTTGTGATTGAGCATCTCTTTCAAGGCAAGCTTTCAAAAAATTCTCCACATATTCTTGCTGCAAAAAAATAATTTTTAAATAACAGAGAAATTTACAGACAAATCAATGGGATTGTATGAAAATTATCATCACATAAAGATTATGATGGATCAGAGAAATTTGCACTCGTTACCAATTATTTTGCATCTTTGACATATTTGTCTTCTGCATCATCCCTCCTTGGCCTCAGTGAGTTGTAGAACCTCCATAAATTGTCTTGTTTGTCGAGGACAAGCAAGGTCCAGTGATTTCTAGCTGTGGACTTCTCATTACTTCCAGTATGTATTGGGAAATGGAGGAACCTGTAGTTCCTCTATGCTGTTTCAATATGCTTGTCAAATAAGGACACTCGAAAAGATTGATTTTCTGTCACCTTGATGAAATTCTGTGTTAAGAGAAAATCCAAAAATGGTTTTGTTCAAAGAAAATCCAAGAAGTATCTTAAGAAGAGAAAGCAGTAAGTAAATTCCAAAGAAAATCAAATAAAATAGTAGTAACATACTAAGCTCATGGATGTGAAAAAAAATGAGGTTAGTTGTTGTCTTTCTCTCATTTGGTCAGCCAAAAGTATCTCTCCATAGCCATCAATGACCTGAAAAATATGATTTGTAATTGTAATATTGGTTTATAAAGGCTGATGGAACATTGCAGAGAAATTTTGATGAAAGGGAAAGACTTACATTGTTGGCAATTTCTTTTTGCTTTATTAGGTTTCCAATGTCTTCGAAGGTAATGAGGTTCAACTCATTTATCCAAATTAAAGCCTTACAAGATGACAAAGAAGGGATTTAATTGTTGTTAATGCAATATAAGTTTGTAATTTGTTGTTTGTTATCTTCTATTTTGTTTGTTGTACTTACTCAAATCCAGACACATTTGATATGTGCTGCAACATATCTTTTACGTGATCTTTTATCAATCTTGAAATCGGAAGAGTTTGTGGAAAGACCCAAGATTTTCTGATATTTATAGGTTGAGGCAAGATGTACGCATTAGCATCAAGCACTTCTTTGTCCTTCGTGCTTTGCTCAGCTTGCTTTGCAGCTTGTTTTGAAGCTCTAGTCACTTTCGCAACTTTGGGATATTGAAATTCTGGATCGTGCTGCTTTTTCTTCTTTTCTTTTGCCTTTAAATTTTTAATCATTGATGTCGGATCTTTTTTGACTGTAGACAGTGAAAATATTAGTAAAAGTGAAATTTCTCTGAAGTAACAGATGATATTTCAATATGTAAATTTATGTGATTCAATATTTTCTAGTTACCATAGACTTTCGTCTTTTGTTTAGGTTATTCTTTGTGTGCCATTTCTTCTTGTTGGGTTGTTGGTTGTTGTTCAACTTGGATTCCAACTAGACACAGTGAAAATCAAACAAGCCCCAAAAATGGAATAAGAAAATAGACAGAGAAAATGAAATGAGTAGTAGAAATCAATAGAAATAAGCGGCAGAAACTAATGTGTTCAGAGAAATATAACTTCCAGAGAAAATTACCAATGACAGAAAATTATAATAAATAGAAATTTCTCTGAGTTATGCTGACACAAGGACATAACTTTTTGTGGCTCAAGATTTTCACTGACCTTGTGGTTGAAGTTGTGTTGGTGTTCTGTATGGTTGTGTTGCTAGTTGGACTGACAGTTCTTGAACTTGTTCATGCAATTTAGCATTTTCTGTTTCAAGCTCTGAATTTGAATTCCTCAACTGTTGAATTGTTTTCATATTGTCTTCTTTTTCAACCTCCAACATCCTTAGTTTCATTTGGATTGTGTTTTCTTTTTCTTAAAGTTCTGAGTTAAGTGATGTCAGGGTTCTCATTGAAATATCCTTTTCAGCAAGTAATTCCATCCAATTTCTGTCTTCTTCTTGTTTAGATTGAGAAAGTGCTTCAGTCTTTGACGTAGATCAGCAATTTGGGCATCCTTTGATTCCTTAAATTCTTGAGGCTGATGCATGGTTGAGCCAGAAATGCTATCATGTTGTTGGTCCACCGGCTCATTACGTTCTTCTTCATCACTTTCCTCGTTTTCTTCTTTATGTTCATCTTCTTCTTCACTGTCTTCTTTCTGTTCATTCTGTTCTTTGTCTTCTGCCTCTATTTCTTCACTTTCTTCTCCACTGCTTTCACTTTCTTCTCTGGCCTTTTCTTCTCCACTGTTTGCTTGAGCTTCTTGTCCATTGCTGGCTTCGTATTCTTCTATGTTGCCTTCTGCTTCTTCATTGAATTTGACAATTGCTTGACCTTCAGATGAATCTTGTAATGTCTCATTGAATTTGACAATTGCTTTTTTGATTCTTTCTTTGTCTTTTTACCAAGACAGAACTCCTCTGATGGATTTTTGACTAGCTGCTTGTTATCTATCTGTAACAGGAGGCTCTTTTATTAGAGAAATGTTACAAAATTCACTGAGAGAAAAAATTCAAATAAGGAAAATAAAATTCATCTCAATGATACTAATGGGAAACAAACTTCAGAGAAAATTGTATGGGCCAGAGAAAATTACAGACAAGGAGTTAATTTTATGAGGTAGAGAAAATTATAAAACGAGCAACATAATTTAGATATCAGAGAAAAGCAATCAAGGCATATAAGTTAATGTTTGACTATAATTGTGTCAGAGAAATTTGGATTCTAGAGAAAATTCATTAAAACGGCAGAAATAAACAGTGTTTATTAAAGATGCAAGGCAAATAAGTTATGGGCCAGAGAAAATTACACACAAGGAGAAACAATTTTATGGGCCAGAGAAAATTATGAAACAACCAACATAATTCATATATTAGAGAAAAGCAATCAGGGCATATAAGTTAATGTGTTACAATTGTGGTCAGAGAAATTTGGATTGCAGAGAAAATTGATGACAATGCAGAAATAAACCAGTTGGTACCAAAGAAGAAAACATAAATTGATAGTTCAGAGAAAATTGATCTTAATCAATCAATGCACAAGGAGGGAAACAAAGCAGTGGTCAGAGAAATTTTGGAATTTCACTGAGATTTCAGGAGCAATGGGAATCTAACCTGTCGAGGTGCAAGAGAGTGGACTGGTGTCTTCTGCAGCTGTTTCGTCAAGGTTTGCAGGTTCCACTTCGCACATCTTGGGAAGTCAGTTGTGTTACTGTGTTCCGAGTCAACGATAGTTGCATGTTCACATAGCCAATACTGTGATGAAAATTAAAGTAAATAAAATTTTCTAAATGCACAAATTTGTAAGTATGATAACTGCAAATTTGAATGGATATTATACTTACCAGCAATGCAATGACACACTCTGTAACTTTTTCTGGAGTTTTGTGTAATGCCATGATAGAATCAATCAATGTTGATGTGATTGCTTCTGGCCAATCATACTGTTTCATTGATTCAAAAGGTTCCACATACTGTATAAAAACCCACCCTATTGAATTCCCACTTGTTGCAAAAAATAGGGTGAGACACAAGTACAATGTAACAATGATTGCTACATCTTTGAAGTCTGTTGGTTGCTTGCCTTTCATTGCTTTGACCAAGATGTTTTTAAGAACAGGACCAGTGAGCCTTGTGTCCTTTTGGAATCTTCTCCTTAGGAATGCAGATTTTGGCTTTTTAGAGTATCTTAATGACATGGCTCCTTTACCTCATTCCAAACAAAAAATCAAGGTCATGTCATTTGTTATGAAGGTCAGGTTCTTCTTACCAACTGTGAATGATTTTGTTTTTTCATTGTAACATTTGATTATGGCAACTACATCATCATTGGATTTCCTAGTTTTCTTTGGGTCCATCCTTTCACTGGTTAGAGCTTGGATCAAATACCAGAATGGGGTCTTTTGAAGCTCTACAAGTTGTTTTGAATTGAATTTAAGTGTTTGAAAAAAGGAGACAATAGATAAGAGGTTGGATCGGAATTGAATAGTGTAGTGAGCTCTCTTTCTGTGGAGTTTAACAGTTTTTTCCCCCTTGAGCTTGAGTCTTTTGAAGTTGGGGTACTCATCTGGATGCTAGTTGCTTCATCACCTTGGACTTGTGTGTTTTGTCGAGGAGTTTGTGGTGTTTTGCTGTTGGTTTTTGATCTTAGATCATAAGAAAACTGAGAGAGTTGTTCTGTCTTGGCTGGTGTTTCCAGTGTTTTGCTGCTGGTTTTTGATCTTAGCCCATAAGAAGACTGAGAGAGTTTCTGTTTTTTGCTTGGTGTTTCCGGTGTTTCGCTGCTTTTACGTTTTGCCATTTCTAGACAATGATTAAAACATAAAGATGTCAACATTAAATCCTAGAGAAAATTGAACACGCCAGAGAAAATTGGACATGTCAGAGAAAATTACAGATAAGGGAGAAAATTGCAGGTAAGAGAAAATTGGAAATGTGAGAGAAAATTACAAATAAAGGAAAATTACAGAAAATTGGACATGCCAGAGAAAATTGGACATTAAAAATGAAATGTCAGAGAAAATCAACAAAGCATCATAAACATGGGAGAGAAATTTTCATTATTGTTAAAATTACATATAGAAGTAAACATACCAGAGAAAATGAATGGCAGAGAAAAGTAAACATGGCAAGCCAAAGAAAATTTCCATTCCACAATTAGCAATATAAAATAAACAAAGTAATGTAAACATGCCACTGAAAATTACACCAAATTAAAACCAAGAATTGAACAAAATAAACATACCAGAGAAAAATACACATTCTTGAGGAAATTTCCATTCCAGAGAAAATTTCAATTCATAATATTAAAATGCCAGAGAAATTTACATACACAACCAGAGAAAATTAACCATGATAGAGACACACAAGGGAGGAAAGTGGTGTGTTGTGGTCAGAGAAAATTATAAACGCCAGAGAAACTTAGACAGAGGCAAGAGAGTATAGACATTCCAGAGAAAGATAGACATTCCAATTAAAAATACATATTACAAGAAATTTACAGAGCAGGGAAATTTATAACAAAATTACAGAAACATGTTCAAGAATAAGATAAAAACATAGAAAATTACTTTTTTCAAAATAAAGATGCCAGAGAAAATTGAAAGAAGAAACATACATCAAGCAAAAATCAGAGAAATTCAAATGCCAGAGAAATTTACAGATAAAATCACACAAACATGTTCAAGAATAAGTTCAAAACACACAGAAATAACTGTTTCCAAATTCAGGTAGCTTTTTATTACGAAATTGAAACCCTAATTTATGGAAGGTTAATATAAAATGCTATTAACTTTGTTTCCAGAGAAAATCTAGTTGTATTGCAGAAAAACTTACCAAGTTAGGATGAAACTTGAATGACGAGCTGATATGGCCTGAGATGAAGATGCGACGTGACGAAGATGGACTGAGATGACGATGAGCAGTGAAAACGAAGCTCTAACGAAGGTCAGAGAAATTTGTGAGGAAGGAATGGGAATGATTTTTGCAGAAGAGAACGAAGTTCTAATGTCGATGGTGAAGATGATGTTGAGACCCTAATTCTGCAGTTCTGCAGTTCATGAAGATGCTGGATGCTTGGAATGGAACTCAGACGTCGGAATGAGTTTCGTTTCTGTGTTGATTTCGGCAAGGGTATTTTGGTCCACAAAAATAATTAAAAACGCACGCCAAGTTGTCTAGGGACTTGATGCATCACTATTTTTTTGGGTGTCCTTTATTCTCTAAATTAGTATTATTAGGGAGCTGAAAAAAAATTCCCCATAAATCAATAAGTTAACTTTTTTTCTAATTGCCAAAATAAGCCTTAATATGTGTTACACTGTTTAATATAATTTTTATTCATAGTTTATCAGCTAAAAATAATTAAAATTAACTAAAAAAATTAATTATTTAAAACTAGTGAGAGAGTACTTTTAGTTTTTATTTTTTAATTATCAATTTTTAACTATTAAAAAAAAAAATACTCCACCAGGGTTACATAGGCTTTGTACCAAAAATCTAACCTAGAAGTTGGACTTCGACAGCTTCGTAATCCCCTAGTTTTATTCGAAAATAAAAATAAATAAATAAATTATTAAGTTAATTAGTAGTTTTTAATTTCATCATGTCCTTTGAAATTTTTAATTTCATAATAAAAGATTCTTTTATTAATAAATTATTAAGTCAATTAATAATTTTTAATGTCATCGGAAATTTATTTCAATTAATAATTTATTAATTTTATTATTGTATAAGAAATTTTCTTTTTTAGTTAATTCTATTAAATAAAAAATTCTTACAAAGGAGTATTTGTAACTTTTTAAACTACAAAAACAATTTATATTTTTAAATAAATCTCAAAAGGTATATTTGTAATTTTACTCAAAAAGGAAAAACTTCCGCTTTGCAAGATTTGAGAATAACAAGCTTAAAAACGCTCTCACAAGTGTGAACGAAAATAATAAAAACCCATAGTAAAATACAACATTAATAATAGAGAGAAGAAATTTCAAGACTCAGGGCTTTCAAAAAGTGAATTCAAGAAGTACGTATTCTGCTTTGTTGTTTAAATCTTCGTTTCATGACTTGCTCTTTATAGAAAAGTTGAAGTTTTAGCAGCTAGATATTAATCATATAACCATTACTTGTTAAATTCCGATTAATCAAGTCTTTATAGATGACTAGTTAAATCTCTTTTACACTAGCTAGACAACCTCTCGGACAATCAAATTATATATAATCATCAATTGGGGATGCAGAGCTCAATAGAACCAAAACCATCTCAAACCAGTAATTTGTTAGAAAAATGGTTTTATATAGGCATATTTTTAAGCCCAATTTGGGTGGACCCCAAACGTCTTTTGGGATGGGTCCGAAGAGGTGAAGTGGTGAAGACGGAACGTCAAAACCATTTATGAGTGAATGGGAAGATGACGTCATTTTCGGGTCTAACATTAATTTTTTAAGATAAAATTCTTTTGAATTTTTTCAATAAAAATTATTGTGGAAATTTAATTTATTTCTAAATTTATTTTTTGGTTTCCTTAAGTGGTTTCCTAAAAATGATTAAACTATTCATATAGTTTAATACATATATATATATATATATAATTTTTTTTTTAATAGTTTAATTAATAGATAAATGTTCCATCAATTTGTTACAGATGTACTAACGGACAAAATGTTCAAACTTCCTCAACAGTTTGACTTTGGTCCAACGGCACTTTTCATTTGGTTGAAATTCAAATGTTGCATCTGTTCGTTCATTGAAGGAACCTGTTCGGATCACAGGTTTTTTGCCTATAAATAGAGTTTTATCCTTCAGTCCGGTTCCAGGGATAATTGAGTCTTTGTGATCCGAAAGTTTCATTCAAAAAATTCAGTCATATTGTCTCATTGCTCTTTAATGCATTATTCCTCATATTTAGTT
This sequence comes from Camellia japonica, assembly GCA_030407325.1. Taxonomy (NCBI): domain Eukaryota; kingdom Viridiplantae; phylum Streptophyta; class Magnoliopsida; order Ericales; family Theaceae; genus Camellia; species Camellia japonica. The sequence goes on from JAPPVO010000007.1 coordinate 101,487,762, forward strand.
TTAGGAATAAATATTCAGAGAGTTAGAACACAGGTTTGGTTCGCCGAACAAATTGTTTGGAGTACTACTACAATTTGTGAAGATCATTATATCCTGGGAGATAGACGCTACTCAACCGTAAGTACCGTAGCGGGGCGAATCTGTCTTAAGGACAGAGTGTCACACACTCGACTTGGTCTTATTTTAAATCTGGTTCGATAAATAAATCTGGTATGTTATTTATTTATTTTGTTTGAATTTATTTCAAGTTATTTTATTTACACAGAAGATTGTTCCAACATAATTTTTGTTGTTTGTTCTTGTGTTGCTTCGTTACAAATACACCTTTATAGATGTTAGTGACAATAAGTTAACTTTTACAAAATTAATTGAACATGTTATAGATTAAATTAAAGCAAAGTTCTAGAAATAAAATAAAATAAAATGACATCTTAAGGACAAAAATAGGATTTCATAAAAGACACAAGATTCTGAAAGTATAAACCAGTTTTAAAAATCATCATCAAAATCAAATTAAATTTGTTTTTAACAAAAAATATAAAATTGTAACTGAAAGAAAATTTCACCTTTTCTGGCCAAATAAATTTTAAAAAGTTAATTTAAGTTATAATTTACCATTGTAACCAAAGACTATTAGTTAACTTTTTTCCTAAACAAAAATGTTACATAAATTTATAAAATGCTGTCATACTGGCCAATGTCCTTTATGATGCACAATTAAAAGATGTATAAAATAGTACAATCAATTGAGTCACCCAATTGAGTCACCAATTGAGTCACCAATATATATCGCTTGCTTAATATTCTCAACATTGTTACACCATGAACATTGCTTTATCAATAAAAATTTGTTCAACAAGAGTACAAATTTTAGTAGAGAATAAATTATTCAAAATAACATTGACAATCATTATTGTTTATATGACACAAATCATACATGTAAGTCTATCTTGTGTTTCAAAGCCTATAGTAATTTGTGAAGGTCTTTCCCTCCAACTCTTTACTGAAGAACCTTTGCATGTAATCTGACAGTGTAAATTGTCGAAAATGAGCTGTTTTCTCCGGCAATGGTTCGTACAATCTCTCTCTATTGCTCGAGTTGAAGAAAACTACAATCGAAACGCGCAGCTCCTCATGGGGGTTCGCTAACACTCAATGCTCCACACTTTCGTATTCATCATTGGACATGTTCTGCAAAAGAGTTTTTTTTTTTTTTTTCAAATAGATAAAAAGATAATAATAATATAATAATAATAACAAAATGATACAAATTGATAAAAATAAAAATCAATAGGTAAGAAACCAACTGCTAGAAAAATAGAACTCCTGACAGTAGTTATGGATGTCAAATAAAACACAGAAAAAAAAAAAAAGCACCCAAAAACAAAAAGAAGAGAAAAAGCACAACCAAAAATATTAGGATCAGATTTTTAATCCATATAAGCAATACAATTAAATTCTAACAGAAGAAAAGTTCACCAAAAAATATTTCCGACAATTCAAATAACCACAAATCAAAAAACGAAAACTATACCATTAGACCCTTAATTTATATATATTTATATCATTTTCACACCAACTAGCAAATGGTTAACAAAACTTTGCTCTCTATTAATACAAAACCTATTAGAACCATGAGTCCAAGAAAGGAAAAGGAAACAAAAACTAAAGTGATGGCAAGCACTGTAACACCCCGAAAATAACAACAATCGATATACCTCATTACTCTCAAACATACATGCGGAAGCTGATTAATCTCAATCATTTAGGTGACAAGCATTTCCAGAAATTGTGAATAGCATGTGACAAATATATAGAAACAAAAGAAACAAAGATAAGTTCATGCCCTAACTACAAATTGTCAAGACATTGCTTGGTTACTACAAAAGTGGGTTGAAACCCAACACAAATAAAGCCCTAGGCTTGTACAAAACGAATTTACAAAACAAAAATGACCGTCTCCCAAACTATCCACTTGGCAAAGGCATACCATTAGCACCTAAAAGTTGTTTCCACATAGGGTGATCTAATGCCTAGTAGATATAAATTTAATGATCTGTATGATGCTTAACAAAGCCACATGATGAATGCATATGAAATGATATTATAAACCATTGCTTCCAAAACAAAAAACAGGACAGTAAATACGCACTCTGGGAATCCCTAAGTATGTGTCTACAAGTAGACTATAAAAGTACTATCAAAGCTACTTTACTGACAACTAACCGGAAGAATCGCATCCTAACCGCACGAAATTCTGAACTTTCAACAATGACACAAAGGCCAACTTAATTAACCATAACCATACCCCTAACCAGATTCACTAAGATATTCACTCATTTTTCTCAAAACGATAACTTAGTTCATATGCAATTTCTACAACAAGCAATGCTATCTTCCACTGATAGCCAAAATAGATATCTCTATTCAAAAGATAAATTTCAAGTGATAGATATAAATTCCAAAATTTCAATATATGAGTAACAATCACATATTCAATCTCCTCTTTTAAGATTTCATCCATTTCCTTCATTGTTTAGGCTAATAATCTCCAAAAGTTTCCATAATTTCAAACATCTGTTTCTTTCAAAAAAACCTCATTTAAAAGAAATTTTTGTAGTTTCCAATACTTTTCATCAACAAAATCATTCCAACAACATTTCAAAGGAAACCATCCCAAAACCCCTCTTTTATAAATCAATTTAAATTAAACCCAAATCAAATCCAAATCAAACCCAAATCCCTCATAGTGCTACACTATTCAAGGAGCATATAATGAAGCTAAATACAATGAAAAACATTAAAGAATTCCCTACCTCAAACCAGAAGAGGAAGAAAGAAAGAACAATCCCAAACTGACAGAGACGAAACTCAAATTTTTTCAGATTAAAATGTTCCTCTCCTCGAGCTCTACCTTTAATCAGTAGGATCACGAGATTCACAGAAGATTTAGGCAAGAATTTTAGATTAGAAACTTTATATATATATATATATATATATAGAGAGAGAGAAGTCAGAAAGGTTCTTTTTCTCGCAGCTTTATACAAACAGACCGCTTGAGCGACCAAAACTAGGCTCGAGCGAAGAAACCAAACTCCCAAAAGATTAACCCTGCAAAACAGACCGCTCGAACGCAGAATACAAACTCTCAGTAATTTGGACTGCAAACAGACCGCTCAAGTGACCAAAACACCGCTCAAGTGACCAAAACAATGCTCCCAAAAGTTCTGACTGCAAGCCCTAAATCTAGAAGAAATGAAAGACAGCTAAAGCAACCAACCCACGGCTCGAACGAACCCAAGATAAAACAGGCAAAACCTTCCCATAAATACTAAACCCAACCTGTTTCAAAACACAACCTAAAGATCCAATTCACAACCCAAAGATTACCTATAAAAGGAGAATGCTAACAACACCAATAGACACAAAATTCAGAACCAAAGAATATAAAAGGATCGAGTCTTAACCCGAGCCGCTATAGGCACCATATAGTGAGAATGCTGTTAATTTCTTCTGTGTTTTTTGTTTTTCTAAATAGAAATCACAGGAAATTGACAACATTATCAAAGAATATTTATATACAGCTAAATGCAACTTTTATACTGTGCAAAAAGGCTATACCCTCAACTTTTGCCCATGCTTTATAATTCATCTAAGCCATGTAAAGTTGGTAGGGTTTATAGTCAAACTGGGTTCCAAATCAAATTCTAAGAAGTTTGAACTCAAATTCAAACTTGAGAAAGTTAAGTGAAGTTAAAAGGCAGCGATATTGGCAATAATTTGAGAAAGTTAAGTGAAGTTAAAAGTTTTTTGAAACAAGAACAAATCTTCGTATATATGCATGTACTTGTAATTAGGAGGAATTAAATTAGACCTAAGCCTAACTAGATCATAATTAAGATCCTAATCATCCCTTATTCCATTATATTCAAACTAAATCAAAGCATTATTCAATTGAATTGGAACCAAGGGTAAAATAGTCTTTTTACCATTTTTTTTTTCTATAAATATACACTCACCCCACTTGTTGAACACACATACACACTCACACACTACTCCCACGGCTGAGAGAAAGAAAAAAGAGACGGAGAGTTTGGTGGTGGAGAGGAGAAATTGTGAAAACATCCTATCTAGATAACAAGCCAGCCACATTTGGTGGTGGAGAGTTTGGTGGTGGAGGGGAGAAATTGAACACACATACACACTCACACATTACCACCGTACCTTCTATTTTGCTCTTTCAAATACATGTTCTTAGAGGTTTTAAACATTATTTTCAGATGTGTTCTTGATGATACATGTTCTCTTAATAGGTACAAAACTATATTTTTCTACACCTATCTCACATAATTTCCAAAGGCACGCCTTCAATCCAAAATTTTGAGTTAAATACGTATCATTCAACATGCTTTCATCATAATAGAAATGAAAAATTATCCATGGTTACCCTCTTTTCTTACCTTTTTTTTTCCCCCTTCTTATTACAAGCTTTGTGCTTAAAGAACCCGTATTTGCAACCCACTTGCAAAAATTCTAGAAAAATACAAGAAAATCTCCTTATTCTCATTTTTAGGTCAAAACCTTCCTTTAAGTGTCAACTTTCATGAAAAAAAAAATTATCAAAAAAGAGTGAGCGGTTTGAGGGAAAACCTGATTTTCATAACAATTGATGAATCTAGACAGCACTGGAGTATTTCTTAAATAACTAAAATCTAAAAATATTCTAAAAACTAGATAAAATTTTCTACAAACTATGGGAAGGCCAAGTTTAGAAAAAATCTAAAAATGTCTCTTTAATAGCAATATTTAAAGTGCACCAAATTTGAAAATTTACTTTTGTTAATGAATTTATGTTCTTAACTTCATGCATGTACTTATTATCACTTGTTCACGTCTTGATATGATATTTGCATATGATATAACGTTCCTTGCAATAGACCTTTGATGATACTCATGCTTATATAGAAATTATTATCTTGATAAATTTGTTCTAACTTAAATCATCTAACTCAAAGAGAAACTTAATTGGGGTGGAAACTGTGTTTTGATCAATTGAATAATGTTAACCCTTGAATGGATTGGTTATATTCGGACCTTAGGTGCTTGGTGTAAGGAAGGAATGGGCAAGGGTATAGCGATCCCGGTTTTTCCCCTTTCTTTTTTTTTATTATTCCGGACTCGGTTCTGTGGTTGATGGTTGTTGGTTGTGTTGCATTTCCATCCTTTAACTCTTAGTGAGTGAGTTTAGAAATGTTTTGGGCAGAGTTGTTATAGGTTGGTTGAGCTTTGGTCCCATTCCTCGTTGCCCAGATTTTTGGTTGTCCGCTCAAGCGGGTATCTTTGCGCTCGAGCGGAGTTTGCACACTTCCAGTATATGTGCCTCTGCAAAAGGGTTGTTTTTCACGCTCAAGCGGATTTTTTCACGCTCGAGCGGGTCGCGCTCGAGCTGGCCTCTTTGCGCTCGAGCGGGTGTTCTGTGTCTGTGAAAGTACTGGAGGTGGTGAATCTACGCTCGAGCGGACCTTCTTTCGAGCTCGAGCGGGTGTGTTTTGCAGTTGTGTCTTGGCGCTCGAGCAGGTCCAGTTTTTGTGCTTGACGCTCGAGCGTCCTATTTTTCGCTCGAGCGGACCTATTTGTATATCACTTCGGGACTTCACCTTTTGGATCACTTTTTGATTTCCCTTCTCTCTCTTACTTTTTCAAAACTCCATTGGAGAGTCTCTCTCTCTATAATACCAACTTCTCTCTAGGGTTTAATCTAGTAGGAGTGATCCCTTATCCTTGGGCCTTTGTAAAAAGTGTTGATCTCGTTATGGGCTACGTTTTGATTCGAAAATCTTGAGGTTTGGAGCATTTCGAAATTCTTCATCTTCTCCATTTGAGCTCCGAGTTTGAGGTAGGGATTTCCTTGTTCTTTTACAATGCTTCATCTATAGATAGACATGTGGTAGTTTTGTATTGCATGAAAATCATATCCATGTTGGGTTTGTTTGAAAATCATGAGGGTGAACCTAGGGTTGGTTACTTAAAAGTGGGTTTGTTGTCATGTATGGTGATTTGGACTAATTGGGGTGTAAATTAGTATATTATTGTTGAAAGGAGAAAAAGGCCTAATTTATATTTGATTTGATAAATTAAAAGAGGGGTTTTGTACTTGGGGCAAATACGTATGTATTTTGGGTCTCTATGAAATTATTATTGTTGTTTGTTGTTGGTATTTGAGCCCTTTTGGGTCAATGTTGAGAAAAAGGGAGAAAGCCCTAATTTACTATTATGAATTAATTTGCATAATTGATTTGGAAATTTATGAGAAGAACGGTATTGGTTTTTATGAAATGAAAATGGGGTTTTGGAAATAGGAAAATCCTGGAAGTCGATCTTGGAAATGGGAAGTGAAGTGTCAACTCTATGTGAGTTTTAGAAAATGAATATGAGAATTGAATTGTTGTATCTTGAGTGTTGAATACGCACATTTGGGAAAATTGTTGTTGGATTAAGATCTCATGAGAAGTTGAGTCTTTATAATAGATGTACTAAAATCATGCATCTAGAGGTTTTGTCCTTGGTCGTCGGTGGAGAATGACATGGTTGTGTTGAATTGTCGTGTATGCATTACACCTGTGTTGATTGAACATTGTATGTAATGAAGTGCTTTTGTGCATTATCTATGTATAAATTGTTAGGGAGAAGAAAAGTGATGTACTCCAGTGTGTGGGAGGAGATAGGGGATGTACTCCACACACCTATGTGTTCATATATTTTTAACACATTGATTATGTATCTTGATAGTTCATGTGCATGTATTGCACTTATTGGTTATACCTTAATATGTTGAGTTGGTTGATGTTATATACCGCGCTTATAATGAGGGGTACCATTACCTTCCAGCTAGCACCTGGAGAATGTGGACGGGGTACTATTACCTTCCAGCTTGTGTCTAGAGAATGTGGACGGGGTATCATTACCTTCCAGCTTGTGTTTGGAGAATGTGGCTAGTCATTTGTCGGGAGACGTATCCTTGGCTTACTGTGCTTATAGCCGGTAGAGCAGAGTTTTATTGTTAATGCCTCAGTGTATCTGAGTAGTTTCGGTTGTGATGGTTACAGTTTTGAAAGGCCGAGTTGCCTCATTTGATAATTATATACATGTTGATGATTTGTTGTCTCCCTTTTATTAAAGGCATGCATGTATAGATATGAATGTTTTGGGAACAAACCAAAATGCCATTTTGAGATTTTGGAAAGTGTGAAGGAAATCGAGTATTTTGAAAATATGTTGTGAGAAAAAGCACATCTGTTGTAAGTATGGAAAATGGGAGGAAAGTAATGGACTTAGTGAAATTGTTCTTCCTAAGAAGTTGTTATTGTTATGAAAGTTTGGGAACCGGGGGCATGGAAGGGAAAAGAAAGATGTCTCGCTTATAGCGTCGAATGAAATGGCTGTTTTCGAGAAAAGCTCATACTTATGTATATTTTGTATAAACTACCACATTACTATCGTAGTATGATATCGAGCATTCATGATCATAGCTATTTGTAAGTTGTTATTATTGAGGATCATGTTGAGATCCCTACTGGACTATATGTTCATCCCACGTTGTTGAACCTTTTCAGGTAATAAGCAGGGTGTGCTACAAGATTTTGGATCTTCTTATTTGTTGGCCACGAGGCCTCTTTCTTGTTGGCGGAATGCCATATATGTAAAAGGGTTACACCCTTCTTTTGATTCTTTAATGATGTAAGCCTTCGGGCATTTTATTCAGTATGCTCATGTTGTATTTACTGTGCATTCGGATGAGAGAATTGTTATTTATTTCTACCCATGGGACTAAAGAGTTTATTTCCGCATGTTATCTCTGAACTTGAAATTAAACTAATGACTTTGGTAATGACTTCGAGTAATAAAAAGTGGGGTGTGACAAAGGCCAAGGCCAAGGCCCTTTTACCATCTCCTTAGAGGTCTTCGGTTGGCACTACACGGTACGTAACAGTTGAAGCAAAGCCACAAAAACCGAAAAAACCAAGTTCGATTCTTGTGGTTGGGAGGATGAAATCTCTTTGGAGGATTTCTAGATGCTGATACCTAACCTTGTAACTCTCTGATTGTTTAATTGTTTAATTGTTCATCATGTTTAAAATATTTAGTTGTATACCTGTAAGTGTATTGGACTAGGAGCCGAAGAAACATTTGAAGATTTCTGGCTATCTTAAATGAAGTTAGAAGCCGTTTTGTTACAAGTCCATTTGTGCTTTTATTTTCTTTTTGGGATTGTAATTGACGGAACTTGTTTTGTAATTAAAATTTGTAACTCTGTAATTATTATTTGCTTATATATATAAATCTTTTTTGTAATCCTATACCTATCTCTGCATTACTTATGAGACCTTGTAATCCTATATTTCTTAAGATTTGTCAAAAAGATTACCTATTATCTAAAGTGGTTGGACTTAGAATGAAGGCTATATTGACTCCTTCGACCTTTCGAATATCTTACTCTTTAGTGGCATTGCCTTGACCTCAACCCTTGGATTTGAGGCGTCACAACTTATCATACGTTAAAGAAAGGAAATCTGTTATTAGTCACTTTTAAGTTAATATTAAATAATAAATGTATAAGGAAAAAGGTAACTAGAGTGGCAAATCTGGTTACACGGGGTTAAGGGTTGAACTTAGGCTTTGATACAAACGTCTGGTACCACGACCTCTGGGTCAACAACACATTGAACTTCTTGACCCGCAAGTTTATGACCTCGGGTGTAAGAGAGAGGGAAAGGAAAGGTTAATCAAAGAGGTAAAAAAGCTGGATCCCTATCTCACCCTCGATCAAAAGATCCGACGCTAAGACGCAAACTCAAGAGTCAGTATCAAGCCCTCAAGCATGCACTCGAGCTTGAGAAAGATGACCAAAAATTTATAGAACGAGCTATGACTTTGGCACATTCCACAAGTTGAGAGCTGGGACTTTTATTATCCGCACTTGAACTAGGGTTCCGCCCAATTGGATTAATTGAGATTCCCCCAAGTATCAAGAGTAGGAGACGCACCAGGATCTCACCATGCTTCATGTCGGGGCAAGCAATTAGCTCATCTCCTTGACTGGTCCAAAAACAACCAAGCTTAGATTTGTAATCAGGAACCCCTAGTTATATGTGTTGTAAACTTATGTGCCAATATATGTGTATCCACCATTCTGTTCATAATTTGGTGAGGCATAAATTGTGTTCTACTTGGTCATGATTCCTTAAGAGTAATTTAATTAATCTTGAAGTTAAAGTTCAATTATCCAAGGGTGTTTGAAACAATAAAGCATGCAATAGACAATGGATACATGAAATCACATACCAAACCCGAGGGTAGAGGAGAATTGGCTCCGCTAGATTGAGAAAATGTTGGATACAATGGGAATTACCGAATATGCTGACCAAATTGCCCTAGCTGTATATGAATTGGATGATGAAGTTTGATCACTGATGAAAAGTACTTGCGACATTTCAACCTTGACTTGGGAGCAATTCAAGGAACTATTCCTGAATAGGAACGGGTTTTGGAGTTTCAAAGACTGAGTGTGACATGTTGTGAGAGAATAACTTCAAATTATGAGAAAGTTTTGTATAATCCCATTTTTTCCTCCAATTGTGTTCTCATCCTTGCTTATATTTATGTATTTATTATGATTATGACTTTATTTTATTTTAAAAAGATGTTACAAAAGTTTAACCATTAAATATCGTCTCATGGAGAGAGTTGACCACCGGACATTTCATGCTTTGACAACTTGGTCTAATGATTTTATAAAATGCAAGCAGAAGCTGAGGCAGTTCAGAAAATTCTCTAATCAATGCACAATCCCAATATAACCAATGTTTTGGACTTGGATGTAGACTACCAAAATGGCTATACTGCCATAATATTTGAAAGATTCAACCCAAGCTTCAACGATTGGTTGAACATGTAATTGAATATTTGAGAGTATAATTCTAATGGTACAATAGTCATTTCCATAACAAAAGAATTCCATATCCCATTCAAGTAATTAAATGTTTATTAAATTTTATAGTTTGTTATGTATTTAAGTAAAACTAATTGTTTCTTTCATTAATTTCTTTTTTTATTTTATTTAAAAAAATTGACTTTTTTGTTTGATTTTTTATGTGGTTATGTACGTATTTATATAATTCTAGGGATCATAAATGGAATTCGAGCTCCTCATTACCAAGGACTATATCATGACAACTTAATAAACGGTATTACAATGTTAGACATCGGTACCATTAAGCTAGTGAACTTTAACTATAAGCAAGATATAAGTATACTAAACTTATAAAAATAGGTTTTGGACTAATCCTATATATCTACTCCATTTTCTAGATTTGCTGCTTGATGATCTTAAGTTTTTGATATTGCAAATTGTAGAAAGGTATCACACTAAAGATTGTAGGGAGGATGAACCTGTTGCTTTATCTCTCTTTTTTCAACTTGAAAATAAATTCCCTGACCTAAGTATAAATGGTGGCACAAGGTATTAAATTCTTTTAAAACCTAATTTTTGTCTCCTCTTGCTCGAAACAAAAAATACGGATTTGGTTAAATTTTGTATTTTTTTTTAAATATGCTTTTTTCATGTACCACAATCCCTTGTTTGATGATGGGAATGATCGTTATAACATGATCCATAAGTTCTGGGATTATAGCATGATTAATAAATGTAATTTCTGTACCATGATGACATTAAACGAGGATACTAGATACATGATCAATTGGTGAACGAGGATACTGGCAGATTCTATATTTTACAAGTTTACAAATAAGGCGAAAAAGGTCGATATCAACAAGTTGTTTGATTTTTATCTTTTTCGAGAGATGCCTATCCTCATTTTAAAAAGGTAAATTTGTACTTTTTAAATTACTAATAGTTATTAATTTTTATTTTTGACTGCTTTATTTTATTTGATAACGTACAGAACAGTGAAATTGATGAATCAACAATAGAAAGGTACTTGAACAAATTATTTCCTAATGTCATCCCGAAATTATATTTTGAGTTTATCAAAAAGATAACTTGTCGATACTCAACCATGTCTGAGTAAGTAAATAATGTTGACATTTATTTACTTGTTAGTCCAAATAGGTTCACCGACTTATTGTTTGTGCTATTTCTTTCTTTGTGAAGGTATGAAATTGTCCCATTTTTCGGGACCAGGTTTCCTTCTTTCCCATAGGAAGAGTTTATGAAATTTTGCTTCACAGAACACAGAGATTGGGAGTAAGAAAGAAGGAAGTCGCTACTACTACTCTATACCTCCATGTTACAAAATGTGCTAATTTTAAACATTATAATATTCTTTCATCGACAGATTTGAAATTATCAATTTTTTCTGAGAACAAAATCATTGCTTCACATAATTTGTTCTTTGAAGAAATTGATAATTTCAAATCTACCGATAAAAGAACATTATAATGTAAAAGACACAAATTTTGTAAGAACATGGAGGTATGTAGTAGTAATGACTTCTTTCTTTCTTACCCCCAAACTTTGTGTTCTGTGTAATGTGAAGCAATTTCATGAACTCCTCCTATAGGACGAAAAGAAACCCTGTCCGGAAAAATGGAATAATTTCATACATTCACAAAGAAAGAAACATCACAAACAATAAGTCAGTGAACATATTTAGACTAACAACTAACAAGCAAATAATATAAACAATATTTGTTTACCCAGACACGATTGAGTATCGACAAGCTATCTTTTTGACGAACTCAAAATATAATTTCAGAATGAAATCAGGAAACAATTTATTCAAGTACCTTTCTATTGTTGATTCATCAATTCCACTGTTCTGTACATTATCAAATAAAATAAAGCAGTCAAAAATAAAAATTAATAACTATTAGCAATTTAAAAAGTACAAATTTATCTTTCTAAAATGAGAATAGACATATTGGTATCGATCTTTAATTTTAAACAGCCTGTTGGTATCGATCTTTAATTTTCTTCTTATTCGTAAACTTGTAAAATGTAAAATATGCCGGTACCCTCATCCACCAAATGATCATGTATATGGTGTCCTCGTCTAATGTCATCATAGTACAAAAATTACCCCTATTAACCATGCTATAATCCCATAACTTATGGATTATGTTATAACGATCATTCCCATAACGATCATTCCCATCATCGAACAAGGGATTGTGGTACATAAAGTAAGCATATGTTCTACAAAATAAATATAAAAAATACAAAAATCAACAAAATCAGTATTTTTTGCTTCGAGCAAAAGAGGACAAAAATTATGTTTAAAAAAAATTTAATACCTTATGCCACTATTTATACTTAGATAAGATAATTCATTTTCAAGCTGAAGAAAGAGAGATAAAGTAACAGGTTCATCCTCATTACCATCTTTAGTGGGATACATTTCTATAACTTGCAATACCAAAATCTTTTTTCATCCCATATTCAAAATCAACTATAGCATGCATGATACATGTATATTTAAACGGCAAATCTAGAAGATGGAATAAATATATAGGATACTAGTTCGAAACATATTTTATAAGTTCAGTATATACTTATACCTTGCTTATAGTTAAAGTTCACTAGTTCAATGGTACTGCTGTCTGACATTGTAACACTGTTTATTAAGTTGTCATGGTATAGTCCTTGGTAATGAAAAGCTCGAATAATCCCTGGAATTATATAAATACGTACATAATCACTTGAAAAATCAAACAAAAAAGTCGGGTATTTTAAATAAAATAAAAAAAGAAATTAATGAAAGAAACAACTAGTCTTGCTTAAATATATAACAAATTATAATATTTAATAAACATTGCATTTACTTGAATGAGGTAAAGAATTCTTTTGTCATGGAAATGACTATTGTGCCATTAGAATTATACTCACATATGTTCAATTGCATGTTCAACCAATCGTTGAAGCTTAGGTTGAATCTTTTAAATATTATGGCAGTATAGTCGTTTCGATAGTCTACATCCAACTCCAAAACATTAGTTATATTGGGATTGCGCACTAACTGGAGAATTCTCTAAGCTATCTTAGCTTCTTCTTGTATTTTATAAAATTGTATAGTCACTAGAAATTGATCTTCGTTTGTCAATTTAGACCAAGTCGTCAAAGCATGGAATGTCCGGAAGTCAACTCTCGCCGCAAGACGATATCTAATGGTTAAACTCTTGAAAACATCTTTTTAAAATAAATAAAATAAAATCATAATCATAATCATAATAAATACATAAATATAATAAAAGAACATACCAGAACACAATTGGAAGAAAAAAATGAAATTATACATTACCCGATAAAAAAACTCTCATAATTTGAAGGTTATTCTCTCACAATCTCTTGTTAAATTTCTTTCTCTGCTTTGTACTAGTGGCATTTCAACGAGAACAACACCATAGGCTTCAACACTTCATACTTCTTTTTTCTACAAGAGTCTTTGAGAAATTTACTATAACATCCCAAAATTTACAATTAATTTTATATTATCAACCCATTATTAATATCCATTTTCATGGTATAATTGCGAAAACTGTAAAGAAACAAAAATACAACAATCTCATAAATAGGAATAATTGTCTTTTTCTCATTGGATATCTTATTTGAAAGTTACAAAATACATTCATTGTTTTTACACAAACCATGACACGTAAATCAACTAAGAGAATTAAAGTAAACAAATAAAATATCCTACGGGCTCGCATCTTTCAAGGTTAAGAACCCTAATAAAGTTCAAAAGTTGAAAACAAACAATCCAGAAACGAGATTGGTGTTCGAAAAAGAAACGAGGGGTAAGCATAGCATTGTAATTTGAAATGTTTTTCTACATAGGGATGAGCATCGAGGCCCAGTAGAGATAAATTTAACAAGGTATATATGCCTTAATATGATTATAATCATGCTATACAAATGATATGCCCTACCAAAATATAGTTTTCTTTCCAAGAATCATGCCATGCATTTTTCGGAATTCATAAGCCAATCAAATGAGCTTTCATTTCAACAAAATATAGGACAATAAATACGACTCTGGATGGAAGACATTGTCAAGTGGGGAGTTTGGCTGGGGCGGCACATCTCTTAGAGCACTACAGATACCATTTTACTGGCTCTTAATTGGAAGGAAATTGGAACAAGCCAACTTAATTCTCAAACAACTACAACCCTTAGCCAGATTTACCAAGGTATTTATCCCATTTCAACATTTCCATCATTTTCAAAATAATAGCACAATGTCAATGTAAAGCCATGAGAGTGCAATGGATGCATGAATTCACAAAGTTCTCAAATTTTTCCTAATTTCATAGTCATTTTACAACTAAGAAGCATGGACATGAACATGGACATGCCAACACGTTAATTTTCAAAAAATACAGGACACGACATGTGAGGGACAAGCATACAATATATAATTTTATATATTTATTATATGTTATATATATAAATATATCATTCAAAGATAATGATTTTTGTTTTATTATTATATCCTAAATTGTTTTGTTTAAACTTATAATTAGTTTCACCTGTGCCTAATCGATAAACACGTGTGCTTAAGCGATAGACATGTCTGTCCTCCAAGTGTCCCCAAAGAGTGTCCAAGTCTTTAGAAAAAAAATTACAAAATAGGACATGCTTTGAAGAGTGTCGGATACGTGTCCGGGAAGTCTCTAAAGAGTGTCAGCATCCGACAAGGACACATCACCTTCTTAGAAGTGTCCGTGCTTCTTAGTTCTACAATAATCAATGTTATTCTCCACTGATAGCCAAAAACAGTTATCTCTAATAGAATTCAATTGCAACAATATAATTTAGAGTATAATTTTTCAACACCACCACAGTATAATATACTCAATATATCCAAATCATCAAATTTCGATATTTCTCAACATTTCCTATATTTTAATATTTTCAAAATTTTCAATGTATCAACATTACGCAATTTCAACAATAATCTCCCATTTCCAATAATGTTCTACATTTTCCCCAAATATAGGGTTTCCTCAATTTAAATTCCATCTTCACAAATTCAAGGTTCCACAATCATTTATTCAAACACCAAATGAAAAATTATTCAAAAATTTAGAGTTAATCCTCATTAATGCATTATACCTAATAAATAATCAAAACACTAATTTCTCAAATCATAATAACTAATAAAATACCACATAACCATGTTAAAACATATATATAATGTTAAGAAAATTCTTACCTCAGATTAGTAGCTAAAGGAAGCAAAAGTCCCGAAAATTGACTTTGCCGGATTCACAATATTTTCGGATCGAAATGACGTTCTCGAGCTCAACAATTTGACCTTAAGAACTATGTTGCTCTCGTATTTTAATTTTTTTTATAGTCATATCTATATCTATTTATTTATATATATATATATATATATATAATATTAGAAGTGCTAAATTCTAAGATTTTGTAATACAAATTATAAAATGATATAATTGTTTTCTCAACACAATATATTTCGTTGATGCTACACACTTATAAATATTTATAACTCTCTCATGATAATAAAATAAATAATAATAATAACAACAATAATAACAAGAACAATAGATGATTCCAATTGAGTTGCGATTGAATGGACTCATGGTGGTCCCCACCTAAGAAGGACGGACACGGATACAACTGCGAACATGGACATGGCAATTTCAAAAAAATGAGAACAAGGACACAGCGAGAACAAGCGAATAAAATATGTTTTCATATATTTTTATTTCCTATCTAGATTAATATTACATTTACAAACAATCAATATTAACAAAAATTAACTCTAATTCTATATGTTTATAAACAAAATAAAATAAAAAACTTTTAAATTAGCACTTACAATTTATATCTTTTTATAGATGATCCAAGTATTTAAATCCAAGAAAAAAATAATAAACATATAACATCCAACATTCATCAAAAACATTAAAGAAAATGGAGAAAAAGAGAAGTTGGAATGTCCCTAGTGTCCCCAAAGTGACCTTAGCGTGTCCCTTAAAAATAAATTAGTTAAATAAGGAGACACGCCACATGCGTGTCCCCACCATGTCCGTGTGTCCGACACGGATACGACACTTGTTTTGAAGTGTCAATGCTTTATAGGTCCCCACCATTCACATAATTAAATATGAACTAAAACAATTAAATTTGAGCTAATTAAATAAGATCTCAAAAATTAAATTTATATACAGATTTAATACCAAAAAAAAAAAAAAAAAATCAAGAGTAACTAAAACTCAAAATGTTCTAAGCAGGCTTCACAAAGTTAAAATCAAAGGGTAATGTAATATGTTTTCACACATTAAAATTAAATGGTCCATCACACAACTACTACAATAGTAATGACAACAGTTAAAGGATTTAAAAATTCGTACTAATTCAACACTAACCAGTATCCGAACTCGCAAACTTACTAAAAAAATTATTAATCAAGTACCAAAAAATAAATAAATAAAAATCAAATTTGATTCGACCTGTTCTATTTACAAAGGCTATTAAAGCTCTGTAGAAGAGACGTGCTCTTTGTGCTCTTTGCACTCACGTGCTGGTGATGTCTTGTTGGAAAAAATCATTTTGGTTATGTTTAGTTTTATTTTCATAAATTTTTTTCAAAAAAGATTAAAAAAAATTAGTATTTTTAAATTTGTTTATTTTTTTCACCAAATATTTGGTTTTTTAGGAAAAAAAAGATATTGCAAACAGTTTCACAAATACAAACTAAATATAGTGAGATGCACTTTAATGTGGTGAAGGTAATGGGATGAACACTTTAATACAAAGAATAACTACCAATTTGTCTCATCTTAAGACTTACATGCCTATTTATAATACAAAGGCCTAAAACAAGAATGAAAACTAAACCCTAGACTAATTACATGCTAATCAAATCGAAATAAAATAAAATAAAAAATTACTAAAAACACAAAGTCAAAAAGGCCCAGTAGCTTGAGCGCAAGAAATAGGCATTAGCTTGGCAATTTGATTTCGATTACCTCCTCTGTTCTGTTTCTTTGTCTCTCGATAAGGAAGAAGAAACAGAAGAGAGTGGTGAAAAAGAGATAGAAGAGCATGGTGAAGAAGAAAATGGAAGAGTGCGTGATTAAGAAGAAGGCAAAAGAGAAGAAGACACGGAGAGATTGGAAGAAAATTGAAGGGAATTCAAATTCCACCTTTTGGAGATGAGAACTGAACACTTAGGTAATTTAGAAAATCTTAAATAAGTTGCTTAAGTAAAATAATATCGTTAAGCTGCAATTACTTGGAAATTCTATTTCTTGAAGACTAAGTAAGGTCAGTTTGAGTTAAACTTGGCCACTTAAGCTAATGAAACAATTAGTGGCCTAAGCCAATTAGTTCCTTAAACAAAATAGAGAAAGATGCAGAAGGATGAAGAAAATAAGAGAGAAACTTTCTTCTTGAGGAGGGGTGATACATGGTACAAACAACCTGTGAAAATGCCTTTTCTTTGCCCTGTTTGCTCTCTATTGCAGCAAGAAAAGGAGCATCACCAGTGGCCGGCCGGCCACTGCCACTGCCACTGGCCGCCCGGCCACTGCCCCAAATATGCATATTACCAATTTTATTAAGATATCCCTCTCTGGCAGCTTGGCAAATATGCAGCCTAAAACCATTCTTCTTGTTCAAGCATGTTTGGTTGTAGTGTAAAGGGGCTTGACTAAAAGTGGGAATGTCTAATGCTTGAACAAGAAGAATGTTTGAACAATGTTTGAACAATATTTTTGAATGTTTGAACAATCGGAGATAGCGCAAATTGGTAATAGCGCAATGTGCTATGAGATATCCCTCTTTTAGTTAGAAGCTTTGCATGTATAGTGCTAAGTAGATGTTTAATCTTTGCATACATGGCATCAATACATGAAGTAATGTGTAGCAACTAGTTTTTCCTGCATAACTCTTGAGTTTTTCCATGAATTTCCATGGAAGTGGAGCTTGGAACCCTCAAATGTATATTGTCAAGTTTTGTTCCTTTGTTCAGGGTAGGAGAATATCGGATAATATTTTCCTATCCCAAGAGTTCATGAGAGGGTACCATAGGAAGTCCCCCACCCCGAAGTGTGCTATGAAAGTGGATATTATGAAAGCTTATGATAGTGTGAGATGGGAATTCATTACTGATATCCTTAAGGCTATGGCTTTCCCCCCTGTCATGGTCTCCTAGATTTCAAAATTCATAAGAGATGTAAAGAAAGATTAAGAATTCTCCATATTCAACTTAATGGGATCTTTCATTCACTTATTCTTTAGTTTTTATGTGTAGTTAAAAAAATTTATTAAATATGTTATGATATGTTTTTTGGTGGGTGAATTAATCAAACAAATTTTTTTTTCCAATTTTTCATTTTTTTTTATTTTTTATATTTATCTAGTTGGGAATAATATAAATATATAATTTTTTTAACAAACAAGTAAAAAAATGTCACAAAAGACAAAAAATAAACAAAAATAAAATCACAAAAACACCTATATCCAAACAACACTTACATACTTAGAGGGAAAATTGGTTGAGATTTGCCAAAAATAGCAAATGACCGGACAAGTCATAGTTTCGTGACTGCTACATTGGTATTTGGGTTCTTCCTACTGCCATATGCTTGATTTCCTTAAAGAAAACGAGATATCCATGCCTCAGTCTGATCTATTTGTATCTCATTTTCTTTGCATTATTTATCAATAAAATACAATTTTTTTGGTATTTTCACCAACAATTTTAAGGAGATCAACCATAGAACAAGTACCAGAAAAAACTAATGATGGAATTGGCATTTTAATGAATTCTGAAATGAATATTGAGTCTATCACTGACCAAAACACAAAATACAACTCAATGGAAGGAAAAAAAAAAAAGCAAAAACCATCCCAAACGCACCCCTATACACTTGCCGGAATAAAATGGACACAAAACAGAGCAACACCGCTCGACTGCCTGACGGAAAAACATCGCCGGCGACAACTACTGTGCAATTTCCAGCGAGTGTTTGACGGAAAGAAAAAGTACAAGGCCGGATATAATGTTTAGTGTATGCATATGTGCTAGATTTCAATCTAATCCAAAAGAACAACACTTATTTGCTATTAAACAAAATTATATATATATATATATATATAAATAATGAGTTTTAATCTTTTTTTTTACCAAACTAATTTTTGAATTTTTTTACAAACATGTTATGAAAACATAACCAACTATGTGATTTCGAATAATTTTAATTTTACCTCTAAAGTTATTGAAATCGTATCAATTTTGT
Source organism: Camellia japonica (assembly GCA_030407325.1). Classification (NCBI taxonomy): domain Eukaryota; kingdom Viridiplantae; phylum Streptophyta; class Magnoliopsida; order Ericales; family Theaceae; genus Camellia; species Camellia japonica. The sequence continues at coordinate 101,507,052 of JAPPVO010000007.1, forward strand.
GCCTGCCATCACATTTGAAATGTAAATACTTTAAAAAAATTACATTTTGATCCCAAATTTCAAAAGAAAGATGCAAACATACCCTTTCCTACCACCAAAACGCCACCACCAACCAACACTTCAAGCCATTCTATCTCCTTCGTCATAATTTCGCTTCGCCTCATTTTTATGTCATTAGATTCACCTCATTGCCTAGTTTTCGTATCACTTTTCACACGTCTCATTTTTTCTCTTTTTGCACACTGTCAGAGCTCCGAAAGTTGATAATAAAAAATAAGACTTTTCTTTCCGTTTCTAACTTTTCTTTAAGCCATCTTTCGGATTTTATATCTTTCTCGATTCTTGATGGTTCTACTTTATTTTTTCGCCATTCTCTTCACCTTCTTTTTTCTTAGTGCCCGAATTGCCACGAGAAAAATTATAAAGCACTACAGAAATTTTATTTTATTTTGCGACGGTACACCTAATACCGTCTCAAAAAACTTTTAGCAACAACAAATGACTTTTAACGACGGTAAATGGGAGGTCACAACAAAGGGTGTTGCAAAAACGTTTTGGCGACGGCAGGCCCGCCTTCAATCTTTCTCTCTCCACATTCACATACATATGTATCTAAAGATCTGCTTGTGCAAATTTGTCATTCGCTTTGTTTTTTTGTTTTCCTGTTCGCCTGATTTGTGTATAGCCTATTTAATTGCATATCGCATGTGTTGCATTAGTCATATTGCATAAAGTTAGGATCATGCATTTTTCTAACTCTTTTGTTTATTTTGGCTTGGAGTACTAGGTGAGCCTTTATTTGCTTTAGCATAATCGCATGCATATTGACACTATGCAAGCCAACTTGATTTTAACATAATGGTCTTGTCTTGCTGTAATTGTGGCTCAATTAGAGTTTTTTGAAGTTATGACATTATTCACAGTATGACTCATGTAAATATTAGTATGAACATTCATATTATACTTATTGCTAAAATAATGGTCACGTGGGTTTGGTCAATGTGGTTATGTTAATATTGATGCTGAGATAATATGCAAATATTTCCTTTATGTTGTGAAATTTTGTTCCTGTCAATATGAGAAATCAACATATGTTGGTGCTGTCTCCGTGGCCTATGTGAATATTCACACCTTGATTAATTCCACTATTACTTTTGTTTTCATATCCACATTCATGTGAATATTCACATCTCCAGTGATATTTGCTTGGGTTAGTGAATATGATTTTGTTAGATGTTGTGTTTCTCCTTGGAGATTACATTTTTCTCCTACTCTATCTCAAACAAACATACAACCTATCTATTTATAGATTTTCAATCTGCGTACAAATCGTGTTCTTTATGCCTTAAAAATGAGGCCGATAAGTAATGTGTGGGAGAAGTCAAAAAGGCTTGGGAGAAGTCAATAAGTGCTAAGTTTTTATTTAAATTTCAGAACAAAATTAATTTAATTTTTTTCTGTCCAAAACTGTGCCTCTTTTGGTCCAATTTCCAACTGTTTAAAACTACTCTAAACTGCCCAGCAGTGTCAGACAAAGCCAGTTTCTTCCAGACAGGTTTGAAACTGCTTGCACGTGCTTTTATTTCAGTGTGGTGCAATTCTGCTCCCCTGTTTTCCGCATGTGCGGCTATGAGCTTCGCACGTGCGGTCGTGCCTCCTGCACGTGCGGCCATGAGCCTCATACGTGCGGTCGTATAACTTGTCTTGGGTAGTTTGAAACTCCATCAAGATTAGGCTTGCCAAACATATTTCCATGCCAAAATACAAACAATTTCTCTACAATATCATAATTATAAACATAATAAACATGGGTTTCAAGTACAGATGAGAAGGAGCTGGCAAAAAGCCCGTTTGTCCACAGTTCTAATGCTGCCAATGGTAGCACAACTGCGAGGCCGCCAGATGTAAGCGTTGTCACCACAACCAAGACTGCCGACCCCTTTGCCAACACAAGCTCACAAGCGCCACCTAACCCTACCCGATCCCAGAGGACCTTTAACCAACTTTACATGGCTCCCTTACAAGCCATGAAGGTGCTAGTGCACCGAAAACACAGTTTTGAGCTTCCGTAGAGATAATCTGAACCCAACAGTGAACCATCCCTACACTTCTTGGAAACCAAAGACACAAAATAACATCAGGACTCCAAGGGAGGCCACCGGCCACCGGTTGGCCATAGAAGGAGGGTGCCGACCATGTGCCAGCCACGGATGAGCCTTGCCGGCCACGAATAGGCCCACCAACCAAAAACAGAGTTGTAACATGGCAAAATAAGACCAAATACACACTGAAATGGTAGCCCAAAGGCTAAGGAAAGATGGCATACATATTGGCTCATGTTTAAGGCATAAAGCAAGACTCCCCAAAAGCATTGAAAGGATGAAGCATGAGAGGGCATGACCACACTACATGACGGACTGCTCAAACTGCTGCAGCTAGCCATGAAATGACCTAGGACGCATCTTAGGCATATTAGGGGCTCTAGCAGGGGCTGCATCAAACTCCTCCTCCCTCTCATCCTCCGCATGCATAATGGTCTCAAGATTGGCTGTAGCTTGCACAAGGCGCCCATGCTCCCTAATCATGGACCCGGCCACTCGAAACATGAGACTGGTCCTTAATTTCTTCTCAAACTCCAAGCACCTACGCTCTTCGGTTGCTACCAACTCTGGTGCAAACCTCGATAAGCTGGTAAAGGTGGCCTCAAATTCCGCCACTGGTGTATTCAGCTGCTTGAGTTGACAGAAATTGGAACAAAAACAAAGGGAATTCAAATTTGTCCATTTGAACTTGATAATTAAACATTTAGATTAGTTTGAGTCAAACGTGGCCACTTAAGCTAATGAAACAATTCGTGGCCTACAATTACTCTGAAAATTCTCTTTCTTTGAGGCTAAGCAAGGTTAGTTTGAGTTAAACATAGCCACTTAAGCTAATGAAACAATTAGTGGCCTAAACTAATTAGTTTGTAGAAGAAAATAGAGAAAAACAGAGGAGGGCGGAGATGACAATTTGGTAGTACTTGTATAGTCTATTTGCAGACACCGACCTAGGGATTACCAGAGTCATATTTACAGCCCTTGAAATAAATTGTTAAGTTTTGAACAATTGAAATTGCATGATATCATTGAGCATGATGACTGAAAGGCGTGTGAGCTCTAACATCCACATTGGAATGAGGTTAGCTGCCGAATTTTAGCTCTAACTTTTCGAGTTCGAGACCAAACATACCAGCTAACTGTTGTTAGTGGAGTGTTTGGGGGGGCAATTGTGGGGGCCGAGTATTAGGGGATGCATCATCATCACTTAAGAAGCAATCCATACTTTGAATAAGAAAAAAGGGAAGACAGGATACGTGATTTTTAAAGTTGATCTTGAAAAGGCCTATGATAATATTTCTTGGAATTTCCTTCGGTAAACTCTGATGGAGTTTCATTTTGATGAGAATCTGGTGCTATGACCAGCTCTTCTTTCAAGGTAAGGATCACAACCGAATTCTCAACAACGAATAGACAAAGATGGCTTGATCAAATACATGGACACAGTTGATTTGGAAGTGTTTACCCTCAGTCTTGGTATGAGCCTCTTTCGAGGCCTATGGCAAGTCAAAATGCCTCATTACTTAACAGTGAAACCATGCAAATTAGTGGATCTGGCCCAACACATGATAATGGCATAAGAATGGTTCCAAATCCCATGTTCGAAGCCATACCTGGCACTAAAAATCGAGCTAAAATTTTATTATTTACTTCAGCTAACAACAAAAAGCTTTAAAAAATGCAAAACCTAATGATAGAAAAACTTCAGGTTGCAAGTGTTCCAGGGCCCTTAAGACTTGGGTGCCATTGATTGATGACTCAATGATGAATGTATACGCTTGTCAAATGTTTGATTTTTTCAGCAGGAAGCCTCAGTTTGAACCTACAAACCTTGTTCCTTGTTTTGGATCAACACGGTGGTTTTTCCGGGCTGAGCATCCAGGGACCTGCATACCCACCAGTGTGGCTTGCCGGCCACTTGTGTAAATTTTCAGATCTTTTTGCATTTTTGCATGTGTTGCATTAGGCATTGTTGACATAGCTAGGATCATGCATTGATTACTAACTAGCTTCTTTTTTGGCTCGGAGTACACTGTGAGTGTTTATGCTTTAGCATCCTTGCATGCGTGTAAGTGTTGCCATGATAGCATGCTTGCCATGAGGCTAACTACTTATGTGTTTAATTGCATGAATGAAGGTTTTGCTTGAAGGATTGTGTAGAAGAATTCAAGAATTGGCTAGTGAAGGCTTGATTCAAGACTTTAGGTGAGTAATTAATTCTCAATTCATGAATTTAAGCCAAAATCATACTTGGGAATTGGTGGATCTTCTACCTGGTTCTAAACCTCTTGAATATAAGTGGATATTCAAGAGAAAAATGAAAACAGATGGTTCAATAGACTTGAAAGTGAGAACTTGTAAACATCCATGACATTTTTCATGTTTATAAATCATGTTTTCTTGCATGATTGTCATATTTGGGGACGAAACTCCATTGATTTGAGAAATTGAACTCTTATATGCATGTTTATGCTTTTTACTAACTTAATTCAAGTTGTTTTCAAGTGTTTTGGGCTTTGAAATGTATGAATTTGAAGTTGATTTTGTAAAAGATTGAGTTCCAACACTTGAGCAGATTTTCAGACTAGGATGCTAAGCCCTTAATGAATGAGATCATGTTTGTTAATGTGAGTACTGAGAAGGATCTTGGCTTGATCCAGATTGGTTCTACATTGTCTTTAGAAGAGCACGAGCGACTGGTTGCTTTATTAAAATATTTCAAAAAATGTTTTGTGTGGTCCTACGAAGACATGCCTGGAATTTATCTTGAGATTGTATAGCATAGGATCACTCTCGGCCTCAAGACTCGACCCTTGATTCAAAATGGTCAATGGCCTTTTCAAGATGAATGTAATGACCATTGTACCCTCAGTTATTAATAAAAATACATCTTCTTCTTACTTGCTTGAGTCTTCAAATTTATGGCATGGTAGACTTGGACATGTTAATTATGGATCTTTGCGTAGATTAATTAATATGGAATGTTTACCTAAATTTGACATTGATTCAAATCATAAATGTGAAATTTGCGTTGAGGCAAAATTATCCAAGGTTTATTCATAACAATAGATTGGATTAGAACCAAAGAGAGTTCAATCTCTTTCCTCTAGGATGTAGATTAACTCATTAGGCATGCAAGGCTAGCAAAGAGGATTTACACTACAAGTGTATAAAGCATACAAGAGGTGAGTCCACCAACCAAAAATAGAGTTATGGCATGTCAAAATAACACCAAAAATGTGCTGGAATGGAGCCAATGCATGCTAAAATAACAAGCTACAACATTAAGCATGTTAAGCTAGTAAGCGCGATTTGCACTACAAGTACAAAATGCAAGCAAGAAGTGACCAAACCAGCCAAAATCAGAGTTATATCAGGTCCAAAAACTCACAAAAACATGCTCAAACTAAGCCTTAAGAGGATAGAAATACATGCCCAAACCAAAACTGCAGAAACACCGCAGGGAATGCAGATGCAACATTTTGAATCACCAAATCTTTGGAAAGCCACACCAAATCTCTACCGTGGGAAGCGATTGACTGAATTTGAATTTTGAACCACCGATTCTCACCCCTTAATTTTAGGGCAAGATTCATTTACATACCAATTAGGTGGTGTTTCCAATTTGGGGATTTCAAACGTTAACGGGCCGGGGCACCGTAGGTCTCGTTCCAACTGTACCAACTTCCAAATACAAACGAAATATGACCTACATTTTTTAAGGGAGAGGCTTTTCTCCAGTCCACAGACTGAAGTGTATTGTTTGGTCCGTGGGATTTACCACGGGTCCCATTTCGATGATCTGAGCTATTCAATGTATAGAGTTCGTCGACTACTTCATGCTTGCAAACAATCACGTTAATCAAATTCGATAGCTCCTTGATCGGAACACATTTTTGTCAATGGTAAATATGATTTTAAAAATAAATTATTAACAAAATTGTGTTCCGATCAGGCAGCTATCGTATCGATTCCGATCAACGTGATTTTTTACATGCATGAAATACTCAACAAATTTTACATATTAAGCGATTCGAATTATTAAAATGAAACTCGTGGTAAACCCCACACATAAGAGCATAACTCTTAAACATGATTAAGAAGTGACAAGTGTGGAAGTGTGACAACACTATATGCTCTGAAATCAGGTGTGAAATGATGCCAAATCATCCAAACAACACAAGTATAGCATGCGAGAGGGCCTAAGGCTCAAGGTTACAAAGGGAGACTACACAGGAGGCATGCAATGCATGATACAAATGATAGAACCAACCATACACAGAGCTCAATTAGGTCAAAACAAAGACCAAAACATGCTGAGATGGGAGCTCAAAAGCCTAGGCATGCATGCATACAAGTTAGGCCATAAGCGAGGCACAAAGGCACAACCCTTAGAAGCACTCAAAGAGTGAAAGAAGTGAGAACATGGCAATGCCTAGCCAACCGGCTAGTTAAGGTGGCCGACAGCCACCTTCTGTGGCTGACCGACCACCAGTCCGTTTTTGTGCCAAGGGTTGATCTCTATTCCCTCCAATGACCATGGCCATCTTGCTTTCCAAAGCCCAGAAATACATGAACGCTGAAGACAAATTGGCAACTCGCCAAGATTCTATGCCCAAACCCTCATAACCCAAAGACAAGAGAAAAGAGCCCGAACCCAAACACTCCCAATACACTCATCGACCCTTATGAATCATGCTAGATCATGCAATGTGATCAGATTAACATAAAGAACAACAATAGTAGATCAAGAATCTAACCTCAAAATGCAAATCCAACGGTTCAAACTCTAATTATAAGGCAACATGATCAGCGACCGTGGAAGGATGGTTCGACGGTTAGAAATGCAGTTCGACGATTGTCTTTAAGAAGTATAAATAGTAGAGAAGGCCCCAGAAAGTGCCCCCAGACTCAGATCCAAAAAATCAATTTTATCTACTTTATTTCTTTTCCAGTTTTTACATTTCTTGTTCTTTACATTTCTGTATGAGACATTGTAGACGCGCCCGTGGGCTTCACTCTACAGTTCGGACTCCCTTTTTGTGTTGCGGTTCTAAATCTTGAACCAAAGAGTCCAAATCCGGCAAATCGTTTTGAAGAAAAACAGATTTTTGAAAAGTAGTGCCAAACATGGACTGCTTTGCCAGATTACAGAGTCGCCACCTAAATGTTTTTTATGGGAAATTTAGGAAACCCTGACTCGGTGGCGAAGGCCACGTGTCCGTCATCACCAAATGCCTTAGCTCAGGAGCTTGGGTACGATTGGGGAAGGTCAGCTATGAGCACCCCCTTTCGCCCGGTTCGAAGACCGGCCTCTACTAACCGTGATATCCGATTTTGAAAACATTACATGCTCTTATACCGGTTATTAGCCTAGTTTTACTACGCTATGCGCACAGCAAAACAAGTATAGACTAGATTGCCTAATTCGGAAATAATCATTGCATATCTGTTTGTTTTGAAAGCGTTTCGGGTTTTGCTACTCGCAAGTAGGCTAAAATACAGATTTCAATGAGTTTTCCAACTCAAGCAACCCAACCTCCACCCACAGGCATTCAAGCAGTTTATCTCATGTAAGCATTTAGCCGCATGGTAAGCATACTGTCATGTTAACATTCACACGCATGCGATATGCTAAAGCATAAATACTTACATCGTACTCCGTGCCAAAACAAAAACTAGTTAGCAAACATGCGTGCCCTAGTTCATGTTAAGATGACTAATGCATCGCAGGCAAGGGTGCAATCTAGAGTAGGCTCGGCTAACCCTAAAATGGCATGTGAAATGCAATCATTCGATGCACGTATTCAATTTGGAAATTGAGAGTACGATGCAGTTTGTATGATGTACCGAGCCCGGTGCATGTTTAGACAAATGCATGGATGCACGCATGCATTGCATAAGGTATGCTAAAATAGACGTGCCCTAATCTACCATCATAAGCAGGTAAATAAAAGGGAGAAAGAAGTGGGGGTTGGAAGACATACAAACCACTCACCCACACTTATTACAATTATGCCCTCGCTCGGAGGGACCAAAAGAATATACAGTCCAAAAATAATACAGTCCGAATACAGAATAAATAAATTATTACAGAAATTTCTAATTATCAAATTAATATTAATCATGAAAGAAAAGGGCCCCAGCCCTGCCTCGGGATGTGCGAATGATGCATGCTCAAATCCGACCGCCCGGAAAGCCCATACCGCACCACTGCTGCCTCTGTTTCCACTGCCCTGCCATTCTGAAAAACTGCCAAAGTCCCAGGACATCTTCCAAATGAACTGCAGTACACCACCGGCTAGAGGAAATGACCACTGGCTGCTTAAATTGACCATCGGCTGCTCTGGAGGTTATCGGCTGAAAATATAGTGCCGGTCGGCACATTATACTGCCGGTCGGCAGAAAGTTCCTGCAGGGGACAGTTTGACAGCAGCAGCAGACCAGCAATACATGGCATGGGTTTTTAGGCATATGTATGCACGGCCACTGCCTCCTATCATGTTTGGGGACTCAAGGAGACATGGCCCTTGGTTCCTGGGCCATCAATTATGCATGTTGATGCATGACGGCCTAAGGAACCAAGGTTGCATTTTAATGGTATTATGCATGCAACACAACAATGGTAACTAAGTCCCTATCATGCCAAGATCAAGGGCCTTAGTGACATGGAAATTGAGGTGTGTTTTGTCACTTGAGGTACAAACACCCCTCATTTCCCATACTTGGTTTGACACCCCAAACCAAGTAATGAAATGCATGTCATGTAACATGGCTCAAATGATGCAACATGGGTCTAAGATGCAAGGCATACCCAATGCAATGCAACCTATCATGACAAAGGTATGAAACTCATGCATGCAAGATGCCAATGTAATGCAAGTTATAGGGACCATCCAAGCAATGGGACCAACCTACTACAACACTTAATGAACCAAGCATGCAACAAGCATATAATAAGCATACAATGGTGACCTTAACCACCATGGGGGAGACCTCAAACCTCCCCAAAACAGTGGCAAAAAGTGCCCCAAAACATGAGCAAAATGCTATACAAGCATGCAAGAAATAGGCCCAAAACCAAGGGCACCAAAGAGAGCATCTAACTACCATTAACATGACCACTCATGGCACATGTTGGACAACCAAAAACAGTTTCTTAGCATGTAAAAATACACCAAATCCCCTTATATGGCAGCCCCAAAATGCCCCAAACAAAACAAGCATGCATTAAGCCTATTCCTAAGCATAGAAAGGCACACTTTCAAAGCATGAACGAGGAAATGAATGCAAGCTTGAGGGCATGGATTAGGGACTGAAATATGATCTAAAATGATGCCAAATCATAAGATTAAGGTAGACTAATCATGCTAAGGACTCACACACCCAAAGCTTACAAGCCCACAAGCAAGACAACAACACCAAACATGCCAAACATGGAAAAAACAATGGCTAACAGCCCCTTTTCATGGCAAATCAAGATCAAATGCTATAACATGAGGATATGGTAGGCTAATGGCATGACACACTTCAAGCAAAGTAAAGCATTACAAAGCAAGTATGAGAGGCATGTTAAGGGCCATAAATCCAACCTAAAACAGAGGCATAACATATCATATTAACCACAAATATGCTTTGAAATGAAGCCAAAACCAACCATGCACACATGCTATTTTTTGGCCAAAAACAAAGGCAAGCAAGGGACAAAGGGGAGAGGGGTGTCCCTCCCCTATATGAGACTTCAAGACACCTTCCTCACCACTGAAAACCCACTGGTTTTCAGTGGTGAGAAGACCAAAAACACCAAGTAAACAAAGCCTTACCAAAAAGACACCAAAATGGCCAAACAAAGCCTAAAAGGGTGAGCCTTTACTCAAACCACAAAATGACCTTAATGAAGGTTCAAGAGCAAGTAAAAACAAGAGTTTTTTCAGTTATAGACAAAGCTCAAAACACAAAGCAAGAGGGGTAGAAACTAGTTGCAAGAATGGGGAAACTAAAGTAAAGAGTTTACCCTTGAAGATCCCTTGAAGAACAGGTGGTCCAGCCACTCTCTAGTGATCAAAGTCAGTCCAAAACTTCAACAAACAACCCTCTAAGTCTCTCAATCTCGAGCTAAGGTGTAATGGTGTGTGTAATGGTGCAAAAGTAAGGTAAAACACACCTTTTAGGCTTAAAACACACACACAAGGATGAGAGAGAGGGAGATATAGATATATATGGATGTATATCAGAGATATAGAGATATATCTCTGGTTTTTGCCTTCAAAGATTCTAACCCTAGCTCAAGGGAGATGAAATGAGCTTATATAGGCAAACTAAAGCCAAGACTTAATGGCTAAGCAAGACAAAAAGGTTCAAGGGGGGGTGCAAAGGGGTCTTGGCTTCTTGGAGAAGCCAAGACAGCTGGCCAAGCTTCTCCAAGAAGCTTGGCCAAAGGTGCAAGCTTCTAGAAGCTTAGAGGGTGCAAAGGGTGCAAAATGGCCACACCTGTGCACGGGGGAATGTGATGGTGCATTCCAGCTGGCACAGCTGGCATGCACCATGTCCCAGGGGTTCAAAGGGTGCAAGCCGGCCGGCCAAAACAGTCACCGGCACAAAAAAGTGCCGGTCGGCAACATAAAGTGCCGACCGGCCAAAGTGTTTGAGAAAATAGTGCCGACGGCCAAAAGGGAGTGCCGGTGATGGTAGGGAAGGGCCGGTGGTCTCCAGGGATGGCTAACAAGCCTCCCCCTACCCTCAAATGCAAAAACACACAAGTCTTGGTGTAAAACCAAGCACAGAACAAGCCGGTTGAGAGGTCCTGAGGCACGACGCGCAGCCGGGACCTCCGGGAACTCAAAACAAACACAATCATGGATAATCACCGAGCGTTCCAACGGTGACGTCCAAGTCTTGAGGACGGTCAAAAATGGGGTGTCTACAGTTGCCCCTCTTTGACAGAACTCAGAAGTCATAACAATGACGGGAGTGAATGTCAAAGCCCAGAGACGACCCATTTTTGACCAGGCCGAAGACTTAGACAAACATACAAGACCAACAAGATATGCGCCCGAAGGCAGGGGCAAAATGCAACTGAAAATGCAAGAAGCCAAGCATAACTTAAAATCATGCAAAGAAAGCTGTAATGAAGCATACATGCAACAGTTATAAGCTAGCATACAACAGACTACACTACAATGCAGAAAGGATGTAAGAGAATTATACAATTCTCTGTACGTCTCACGCGGGGGATACAATACCTGTGCGGCTCGTCCGGTTTCACCGGCCTCAAATGAGCCGTACATACAATATCGTGCCTGCAAAGAAAACAAACTTAACAGGTACAACGTTGTTAGCAACATGCATGACAAGGCAGTCGAAAGTGCGTGATAATGCATGCAATGTGTACAGCAAGATAGTAGGATTGAACACATGTGAGTAAAGCAATGCACGTATGCACGCAATGTGTATGGAAAGAGAACTTGAACACATGTCAGTAAAGCAATGCACACGTGCACGCAATGTGTATATAAAGGAACTTGAACACATATCAGTAAAGCAAGGCACGCATACCATGCAATGTGTATAAAAAGGAACTTGAACACATGTGAGTAAAGCAAAGCACGCATACAATGCAATGTGTATAAAAGGGAACTTGAACACATATCAGTAAAGCAAAGCACGCATACAATGCAATGTGTATAAAAGGGAACTTGAACACATATCAGTAAAGCAAAGCACGCATACAATGCAATGTGTATAAAAGGGAACTTGAACACATATCAGTAAAGCAAAGCACGCATACAATGCAATGTGTATAAAAAGGAACTTGAAACTGATCATGGTAAACATGATGCTGAAATGCAACGTACTGCGACTCAGTATGATTGAAATGATTTAGAGAATTCACAAGATATAAAAGGATACGGGAAGGGACGTCCTTCGCATGTCCCGAGCATCACTCACAAAAGTTGTGGTACGAGGTCAACTCGAAGTTCCACTTATGTTCTAAAGGCGCAGTTTCTTGGATGCCTTAAGTGATGAAGGTGCCAAATCGCATGACTGACCCGAACAAGGGCGCAAAAGGTACGATGACCGAAAGGGGGGTTACCGGTGTCAAACCCAGCACTCTGCTACCCTGCTATTCTTCTGCTTTACTTTCCTTTTTACTAGGAGTTTAAGCACATTGCACTGCCTCGGGCAGGTTTTTTATTCTTAAAAGCGTGTGTTTTTTGCAAAACATATGATGGAAATGAAACAGCTGTTTGTTCAAAAGGTGTTACATTTGCATGTTCTATGCATCGCATCGCAAGGCATCACACAACAATGTGACTGAAATTGAAACTGCGTTTTGAAAACAAAGCATCGCATCGTAATAATCAGGTAGTAAACCAATTACAACTCGATAAGCAAAACAGGGGGACTCAGCAAACTAGCCAAATGCGAGTACACCTTGATAAACATTACAAAGACTTAAAGAGAGTGAAATACAACTCGATAAGCAAATATGCAACAACTCGATAAGCAAATGGGCGCGCCCTTGTGAGAATTGATCACTGGAAGGTATTGGAAGTGGTGGGATTTCCCAAATTCTTAGCATAAACAGCTCAGAGGGCAGGGGGGGAAGCCACCGGCCCAACAGAAAGGCTACCGGCCTTGAGGAATGGCCATCGGCCGAAAGGGTGATCCATCGGCCAAAACAGATGGCCGGTCGGCACTATAATTGGCCGGTCGGCACTAAACTGTCAGCACCAGCAGAATGTTGACATCTGTCCTTCACTCAACCTTATCTTCTTCAAAAGGGTCTCAACTTCGTGATTCTCTTCATTTCCACACTGATTTGCTCCAAATGGAAGAATTTCTTGCCCAAAATCTCGCAACTTGGATTAACAACTTGGATGGCTCGGAAAAGCTGAATTTCCGGGCTTTCGGCATAAACGCACTATTCACTTTGCGCCGTACCCCGCTGCATTTTTCGTTTCTTCACGCCGCGGCAAGGTTTTGGAATCCGGTGACACATGTTTTTAGCTTTAGCGGGCAAGAGGTGTGTCCTACCTTCGAAGATTTCCAAGCTCTAATGGAGTGCGAACGTGGCGAGGAAATTTTGCCTCAACTCAATTTCGGCCATGCCCAAGCCTTAGGACGGATGTGTGGCCTTACCATGTACGATGCTCGATCCCTGATTCGTGACGGAATGCTGGATATTCCTAGCCTGGTTTATCGGTTTTCTGATGCCGGTGATCGCGGTGACCATCATTGGCAAGGCTTTCGACGACATGCCCTCTGCTTGTGTGTATTAGCTCATTTCCTGTTTGCTTCAGGCTCTGGAGGATCTAGTGTTCGATTGATTGAGGTTGTCCAAGGTTTGAAGGAGGGCAAGAGCTGCATTGCCATGACTCTGGCTGAGACACTGATCGGCTTGGACGCCTTTTATCGTCGAGAGACAACCAGGTTTGCGGGGAGCCCGCTACTACTACAGGTAATGCTTCCCACCCCATCTCGCATATATATGCTCACGTCACTTAGCCCTCAAGCTCGGTTTTTCTCACAAAACCCTTTTCTCACTTTTTCTCTCATCATACATCTCTCTATTCTTTATTCTCTCATTTTTCATCCCTCCCCAGGTATGGTTGATGGATAAACTGCAGGTTGTGGACTCTTGTCCGGCATATTCAGCTCGCGGCTACTTCTTTCGGCAACGCCTAGTTGATGCCCTTGATGAGGGTTGGTGGTTCGAATGGATGTGCAGCTTGTCCGCAGACAATATTGCTTGGCGATGTCTTTGGCTCAATCTCCCGGCGATGAGTTATAGCATGTCTCGGCAGACTGGAATTCGATTGATTGGCTTGAATCACTGCGTGTTCTATTTTCCATTCCGTATCCGGCGCCAGTTTGGCCACGATCAGACTTGTCCGCCGGAGGGGAGAGTATCCGGCTACATTTCCGGTTGGAGGTACGCAGCTCATCCGGCAGGCCGCCGCGTGGAGGACTAGAGAACTCCTTGTCCCCGCTCCCACTTTTAATTGCACTTTGTCTGACGAGTGCTGGGACTGGCTCAATGAGGAGGCACAGATTGGGCCCAGCTTGGTATCAGAGGCTTCAACTAGCTCTGGGAGGGGGCGCAGGGACATTTGACTCGACCATGCCCCGGATTTATTGCTTTATTAGTACTTTCAAGTTTTCTTTATGAATGTAATAAAAAGCAACTTCAATTGTATGCAAGAGCAAGAGAACTCTATTTGAAATCAATGAAATTGAAGGTTGTGGTACTGAAAATTTTCCGTTTTGGTCCAGAAATGGTCTTGGTTGTAAAAAGATTTATTTGAACAAAGTCATCTTTATTAAAACTTTTCAAAACTATTTTCGATATGGATCAGAACTGGACACGCCTGAGATCTGTCACTGAGATGCACAACCCCGGATCCTAGCAACTGGAAAGTTGCCCCTTGTTTGAATGGTACCGCGGCACTGTACGGCAACGGAAAGTTGCCCCTAGTCTGAATAGCACTGTACCGGAGATTGCGATGAATGCTGATGGGCAAAGATGACCAAGATGATCAAATGGACAAAGTTGATCGGGGAAGAGTTTATGGCTGAACTTCGGGATGAAGCTGCCTACGTATCCCAATGATGGGAATCAAGCCTTACGTAGTTCAGGCTTGGGTTCACTCGAGTATTTTCACTCTCCTTTTGCGCTCTAACTTTTGCCAAGGCCGCCCTTTGCGGGTTTTCAACCTTGCGAGCTCAGTTTTTATACTTTCTAATTTTTTGTGCTCTGAATTTTGCCTAGGTCGCCCTTTCGGGTTTTCGGCCTAGCGAGCCTCTCAGGGGTAATATTTCTTCAACTTGTCCATGTTGATCGGTTGGGAGAACTCTAGGCCATCTAGGTCCATCAGAACCACAGCTCCACCTGACCAGATAGACTTGATGATATAGGGACCAGTCCAATTAGGTCTGAACTTGCCCCTTGGGTCGTGGATGGGAGCTCGGTTGTCTTTGAGCACCAAATCTCCTTCCTTCAAATTCCTAGACTTAACCTTCTTGTTAAAAGCCCGGGCGATTCTGCGTTGATATCCTTGGACATGGTACAGTGCTTTTAATCTCCTTTCATCGAAGAGCATGAGTTCCTCGAATCTGCTCTGCTGCCAATCTGCCTCGGCTATTGACACTCAGCCAATACTCGTAGAGACGGAACCTCAATCTCTATAGGTAGAACGGCCTCCATCCCATATACCAAGGAATACGGAGTCGCCCCGGTAGAAGTTCTAATTGACGTTCGGTAGCCCCACAGAGCAAACGGCAACTTATCTGGCCAGTCCCGATAGGTTCCACCATCTTCTGTAGTATGTGTTTGATGTTTTTGTTGGCGGCCTCAACTGCTCCGTTGGTCTGCGGCCGATACGTGGACGACTTATGAAAAGCCACATTGTATTTCTCCAGCAAATCAATCACCTCTTTCTTGAAGTGAGAACCATTGTCCGAAATGATCTCATTCGGGACTCCATAACGGCAGATAATGTTGTTTCTGATAAACTTTGCGACATGCGAAGCCTTCAACACGGCATAAGATTGGGCCTCGACCCACTTTGTAAAGTAATCTATTGCTACCAAGATAAACTCATGCCCATTCGACCCCTTGGGGTAACAGCTCCAATCACATCGATCCCCCAAACTGAAAATGGCCATGGCGACGTCATGTTGTACAGCTTTGACGGCGGGATGTTCATGCGGTTTGCGTGAATCTGGCATTTGTGGCATCGCCGAACAAAGCCGATACAATCTTCCTCCATGGTAGACCAGTAGTAGCCTTGTCTGAGGATCTTTCGTGCCAGCATTACCCCATTCATATGTGCCCCACATTCTCCTCCATGGATGGCCTCCATCAGGCGCTTCGACTCTTCAGCTTCTACACACAACTTGTGCATTCCCAGATGACCTCTTTTGTACAGTTCACCCCCGCAGATGATGAACTGCCATTCTTCTAATTGCCCTTTTGTCTTTGGCATTTGCCCCTGGTGGATATGCCTCCTTCTCCAAGAAGTTCCATATGTCGTAATACCAAGGGTTGTTATCTTGCACTTCATCTATGGCAGAGATTGACTCGTAGGCAGGTGCAAATTTCTGGTCAATAATGACTGGACGCATCCGGACCCCAGATGGGATGTCTATCATGGAAGATAGAGTTGCTAGCGAATCTGCAAACCTGTTGTTCTCTCTTACTAGGTGAGTGAAACTTACTTCTCGAACCGAGGAATTAACAAATCCAAGGTCTGGTGGTAAATTATCATCTTTTCCTCCTTGACTTTCCAGTCTCCTTTGCTTGAGACACAACAAGGTTCGATCTCCAATGACGTCCAATCGCCTTGCCCCTAGTTCTAGGGCAGCTTCTAGACCGGCAATACATGCCTCATACTCTGCCTCATTGTTCGAGACTTTGAATCGAAGCTTGAATGCTAAAGGGATACGGGAATCGTCAGGCGCTATCAGCAACACCCCTATCCCATACCCGTATTGATTTGACGCTCCGTCAAAGTACATCGTCCAAGTTTCATCTTCGATGTGCAGAATAGCTTCATCTGGGAATAGGTACTCAACCGCTTCATCCCCTTCAACCGGGTGGTCGGCAAGGAACTCTGCTACCGCTCTCCCTTTTACTGACTTGCGCGTCACATACTTGAGATCAAATTCGGAGAGCAACAGCAACCAACGAGCTAGCCTACCCGTAAGCGCTGGTTTCTCGAAAAGATATTTGATGGGATCAAGTCGTGAAACCAACATTACAGAGTGAGCTAACAGGTAGTGCCGCAGCTTCCTGGTAGCCCATACCAAGGCCAAACAAGCCTTCTCCAGCGGAGTGTAGCGGGTCTCGTAATCCAGCATCTTCTTGCTCAGATAGTAGATGGCCCTTTCCACTTTATCTTCCGACTCTTGTGCGAGCATGCAGCCCATTGTAGTTTCAGTTACTGACAGGTACAGTATCAACGGTTTTCCCGGCTTTGGTGGTGACAACACGGGTGGATTCTGTAGATATTCTTTAATCTGTTCAAATGCAGCTTGGCATCGGCCGTCCCATTGGAACTTCTTTCCTTTCTTCAGGAGACCAAAAAGTGGTTCACAAGTTAAGGTTAGTTTTGAGATAAACCGTCTTATGAATTGCACTTTACCCAGAAAGCCTCGCACCTCCTTTTCAGTCATTGGTGGTGGCATTTCTAAGATGGCCTTGATTTTGGAAGGGTCGACTTCGATGCCCCTTTGTGTAATCAGAAATCCCAGCATTTTCCCCGCTGTAACACCAAATGTACACTTCTGAGGATTCAACCGCAGCCGAAATTCCCTGATCCTTTGGAAAAACTTTTGCAAGGCGGTGTAGTGGCCCTCTCTTTCTTTGGACTTGACAATCATGTCGTCTACATACACCTCGACCTCTTTATGGATCATGTCATGCAATATTGTTGTTGCAGCCCGTTGATATGTAGCCCCAGCGTTCTTCAACCCAAATGGCATCACTCTGTAGCAATATGTACCCCACGGGGTGGTAAAAGCAGTCTTCTCCCGGTCTTCGGGTGCCATTACTATCTGATTATAGCCTGAAAAGCCATCCATGAACGAGAGCAAAGCATGCCCCGCTGTGAAATCTACCAACTCGTCGATATGCGGTAAGGGAAAGTCATCCTTCGGACTGGCTCTGTTCAAATCCCTGAAGTCCACACATACCCGGATTCTGCCATCCTTCTTCGGCACTGGAACAATGTTGGCCAACCAAGTCGGGTATTCGGATACCAGCAGGAAGCCTGCGTCAATCTGCTTGGTGACCTCTTCTTTGATCTTAATGGCCCAATCAGGGCGGATCCTTCTGAGTTTCTGTTTGACAGGTCGGGCCTCGGGGTCAAGAGGGATCCGGTGCTGTACAATCTCAGGATCGATTCCAGGCATGTCTTCGTAGGACCACGCGAAAACATCTTTGAAATCTTTTAATAAAGCGACTAAGCGCTCGCGTTCCTCCGAAGACAACGTGGACCCGATCTGGACCAGCCGCGGGTCCTTCTCAGTACCAATGTTCACGGTAGTGATTTCATCCATTAAGGGTTTAACAAACCTCTCCTGCTCTTGTTCAATTAGTCGTTGCAAAACCGGAGGAATTTCGTCCTCGTCGTTTTCATCAAAATTTTGAAAGTCCTGATTTAAGCAATAAACCAAAGGCACAGAAAAGTACTCGGAAACCACAGTCACCTCATTCTCATTAGATACTTCCGAACCGTCCAATTCTTCTGTTACAACAGACTCAAAAGAGAACGAAAAAGACGACCTGGACAGGACTGTGGCATCCGGGTTATCACCCCCAGGAATACCGAACTCAGACTCAGACGAGCTGGAACCTGATTCCGACTCACAAGACTCGGTGGAATCAGATTCCGGCTCACTACCTGACCCGGTGCTGCTAGATAAAAATCCCTCCTCGTACTGCCAGGTGAGGGAGGGTGCGATGGATGCATCCAAAATAGCTGCTGGTGGGCCCGCGGCCGTTTCATCTCCGATCATGGACACCGAGGAGTTATCCCCCAAGCACAACTGGTCGATCGAAGGATCTGAAAGTAGACATGCCAGTGCTACCCCCATTTCGAATTCTGTGTCCGCAGACTCTGCTTCCTTGCTATGCTCAGTCTCAACTGTTGGGTCTGTCTGCTTTTCAACAACATCATCCCCAGATAACTGTAGGTCAAAGAAAATTTCGAACCCCGGCACGCGCTTCTTCTCTGCGTTCCACCACGGCTCCGGAAAACCACAGAATGGAAAATCCTCCCCCTCCCGGATGAAGCGTCCGTTCAGGGTACCTCGGATGGGCCGATGCATCAATTCAAAGGGCTTTCCCATCTGTTTTGCTTTGGCCCTTGCAGCCATCTCTTTTCCTTTTCTTACCCAATCTTCCTTGGTGGGCGTATATCCCAGGCCAAAGGTATGGGGGTTGTGCGGCACTTCGGCCAATGCTGCAATGCCCTTACGGCCGCTCTTTCCTAATCCCATCCCGGGGATGTATTGGAGCTTGTTCATGAGTATACTGCTTGAGCACTGACATATATCCCTTCGTTAGTAGCCATGATACTCTGTACAACCTGAGCCTCGGCCAAGGTAAAACCTGATATGAATACATCCTCCATGCCATGCTCGATTTCTAGAACAGGCGTGGATACCTCTGGTGGTGGGTGGATTGATGAATTCCCAAAGACAATGGCTACTCCCTTCCCGTAGGGGTATTTCACCATTTGATGCAAAGTAGATGACACTGCCTTCACCTGATGCAGCCACGGCCGCCCTAAAAGCAAATTGAAGGTTGCGGGAACTCTAGGACATGGAAATCTATCTCGTGCTGCCCGGCCCAACCTTTGTCTGAACTTTAACTGTTCCCATCACTTCTCTACTTGTATTGTCATATGCCCGGATGACCTGGGCTGTTGGTACAAAATCCATGGTTTTCAAGCCAATCGCATATGCTGTCCTTGCTGGACAGACATTGATGGCTGACCCGGTATCAACAAGTACCACCGGTATCCACTTATTTCTACACTCCACGGAGATGTAGAGGGGTTTATTGTGATTTATGCCCTCGGGCGGAAGTTCTTTGTCTGAAAAGGTCAATGTCGGGGAACCTCCTCCCGGAAAGACCAATCCCACCAGCTGCTCTGGCGTGGTTTCTATTGAAAGCTTCGCTTTGTCCATGGCTGATAAAACAGCCTCTCTATGCACCCGTGATGCCATGAGCAGTCCCCAAATAGAGATGTCCGCTTGTATCTTTTTCAGCTGTTTGAGTACGGCTTCTTCCTCAAGCTGCTTCTCCTTTTGCTTCTCGGTCTCTCTATCCTTCCCGAGGCCTCTGGCTGATCTAAGTGTGGGGGTTTGAAATACCGCCCACTCCGCGTCATGTGGTCGACCTCTCCAAGGTACCAGGTGTCATCAGGTTGGTTGTTCCCCCAAGCTTCATCCGTGTGAGCAAGGCATAAGTCCTCGTCTTCCCACCACATTCCATCAGCAGCTGACAGACATCTGTCCGGTCCTGGTATGACTGTTTTTGCGCTCGCAGCACCTTCCGTCCACATGCCCGCAACATTCTCGGTTCCTGTGCACACAGCAGTTTCAACTCCCACATGGGCCTTCGCCTTCCTGATTCTCTCAGAATCTTCAAAACTTGCTTGTTCTGACATGACTGACTGTTCAATCATCTCCGTACTCAAAATGTTCCAATCTCGGGCGAAATTCTTGACACCGGCGCCCCCCGGCGATGTGTTCTGCTCTTCGACCCTTCCGGCCATCGCTGATATTCTCATTCCTGCTGAACTCTGCTCTGCCTGAAATTCTCCTACCACATCGGGCTGATCGTCCAACCACCCGGTAACTTCCGCTGAATCCTCATAATCGAACCATGCAACTGCCGCGTCCTCTGGGTATTGGTCACTGTAAAATTGGAGATCGGCCAGGTCCTCCCCTACAGCTGTTACATCATCTGTTCCTTGTCCCAGGCTATCTCCTTGAATTACACACAACTCTCCCCCTGTTGGCAATTCTACTTCGGGCCCATCTTGGCCTCTTGATGAAATGTAGTCACTCGGACTATATGTCTTCCCAACGTAACTCCTAGATTTTGCAGACTCTGACTCAGCAACCTGTTTCTCCTTTGGAATCTCCCTTCCCCTGTTCTTGGCGGTCACCGCCATTGGCTTAGATTGGGTCATGGAGATGTCCATCATGCACAAGTTGGTGCAATCGGGGAGGAAGACCTCTGGTTTAGGCAGGTGGGTAGGTGTGATATAGATACTAGGGTCGTAGGACACGGTCCCAGTATGGATGAAATTGAGTCTTTTGGGTGGTGGAGCTTGGTTATGTGCGGGAAGGGGATTTGTAGTAACATTGGGTTTTTTGGGAGGCAAAATCACCCCATTGTCGATGAGATCTTGGATCTCATGACGCAACCGGAAGCACAGATCGGTGTCGTGACCGTGCTGTTGGTGAAACGCACAATATTTGGCCGGGTTATGGGTAGGAGGGAGTTTTTCTGGTAAGGGCCGCGGCTCCAGGGGCTTCAGGTGCCCTTTTTTGATCAAAACCCCCAGAGCTTTGGATAGGGGCATATATAGTGGGGCGAAGGTTCTGGTGTTTCTGGGTGGGTATTTGGTTGTTTGTGGGTTGCTTCCGGACGCGCCGGAGAATGGCGCAGCTGCCGTATTTCTTGGAGAGGGGTTGGCCGTGACCATGCTTACTTCGGTGGTTCTCGTAGTAGTAGCGCCACTCGGGCCTGCATTGCTACCACGATTGAAAGTTCGTCGGGGTTGCTCCCGGTCATTATCAATCAAGCCTTGCTTCAAGGCATCTTCAATCTGCACCCCCATTTCATGTAGGTCAGAAAAAGTAGGGAATGGGAGAACTATCATCTTTTGCATCAACTTCGGCTGAAGATTGCGCACAATCATCCGAATCTGGTCTTTGTCCGTAGGCCTCAAGGTCATCATCGAAGCCTTGGCCCTCCATCTGGTTACAAACTCTGAAAAACTCTCCTTAGGCTCTTGCCTAGTCATCTCGAGATCACGGGTCGTAATCTCAATCTGTGTATTATACGAATACTGTGCGATGAAGGCCTCAGCCATTTCGTCCCAATTCCTCTTGACATCATCTTCTAGCTTGGCATACCATATGGTCGCCACACCCGACAGGGTCCGGCCAAACAAAGACAACTTCTGAAGCCTACTGAGGCCCATTGGCCTGAGGACATCTGAAAACAGTCGTAAGTGCACCATGGGGTCCCCGGACCCGTCAAATCGATCAATATGAGGCATTTTGAATCTGTCGGGCAGCGTCACAGCTGCGTCCGTGTATCCATCTTCAATATCGGGGATAGTCTTGACCCCTTGGGATCTCTTGAACAGCTTTTCAAGCTTGCTCAACTTTAGTGCTGTGGGATCAGTCTCGAACTCAAAGGGAGAGTCCGGTAGGTTGGTGGGTGTTTTTGATAGCTGAGGTTGGATTTGAGGTAGGGTTGGAGGTGGGGGTGGTCCTGTGGGCAGTTCTGTATCAGTCTGAACATTGGCGGTCTCCCCGGCGTTAGGAACTCCTGGTGGGGGAGGAACTTGATGCGAAGTAGATGCTCCGGTCTGCTGCTCTAGCCTGGCTATTGTCTCTGCCTGTTCCTTTACCAGTGTGGCCTGTTGCCTGGCAAATTCTGCCTGTCGGACAGCATCTTGCTGCATCATTTTCATGCTTTCTTGGAGGTGGCGCACCATCTCTTCTAAACTAGCCATGCTATTTTGCTCTGGTTGAATTACCGGTATATATTCTCTCTCTGTTGGTGACACAGAATCGTGATCCCTACTGAACACAGGTGGGGTAGATAAAGCCCTCTGAACTGACTGCTGTACTGATGTCCTCTGCCTGACTAACCTCCGCCTGATAACCGGGGGTAGTGAGCAGTACACTGGTTGTCCGTCTATCAGATCCTCAGATCGATGGAGTCGACGACCTCTAGTCCAGAGTGCTTGGAGAGTATCTACTGGGTCAGAAGCAATCGTGCTCAACTACCTAATAAAAAGATAAATAAAGCGTATAAATAAACAGACAATTGGACAGCACAACGGCATAAAATAAACATACAACACACGGTTCGGACATCATAACACCCTGCTGGTGAACTGGATACACTGTTCCTCAAATACTGATCACTATTTCTGAATCATTGCCCCTATGTCTGAATCTGGTACCCACAGATAACTGATTCCCAAAATACCGTCCTGGTGCCCTCAGGCCGGATGTCAAAACTCGCAAACTGATATGCGCATTCCCTGTAGAGATACACTCTAAAAGCACATAACATGTAAGAGAGAGCCAATACACCCCTATTTTGGGGTAGGATTTCCCTGTCCTATTTTGTCAGGAGCTGGGGTTTCACTACGCACACAGCGGTTTCAAACAACCTAAAATCGGGTAAGCAACCTGTCCTAGTTTGGAATGGTCACTATGGATCCGAATATGCACTAGGTCGAATGGTCGAAAAGGATGCCCCGGTAAAACCGGGGTTTGTGTTCCCATGCTGTCAGAGCCCATAACCGGTCAACCTTATGGTCATGCCTTGACAAGACAAGCCTCCGGCAAACCGTTCAGGAATGGCAGATGGCAAACACGGTGTCCTAGGCGCACCAATGCAAATGCAATGCAAAGAGACACATAAACGAAATCAAAACAGGGACTTGATAGGGACTTAGTTACCATTGTTGTGTTGCATGCATAATACCATTAAAATGCAACCTTGGTTCCTTAGGCCGTCATGCATCAACATGCATAATTGATGGCCCAGGAACCAAGGGCCATGTCTCCTTGAGTCCCCAAACATGATAGGAGGCAGTGGCCGTGCATACATATGCCTAAAAACCCATGCCATGTATTGCTGGTCTGCTGCTGCTGTCAAACTGTCCCCTGCAGGAACTTTCTGCCGACCGGCACTATATTTTCAGCCGATAGCCTCCAGAGCAGCCGATGGTCAATTTAAGCAGCCGGTGGTCATTTCCTCTAGCCGGTGGTGTACTGCAGTTCATTTGGAAGATGTCTTGGGACTTTGGCAGTTTTTCAGAAAGGCAGGGCAGTGGAAACAGAGGCAGCAGTGGTGCGGTATGGGCTTTCCCGGCGGGTCGGATTCGAGCATGCATCATTCGCACATCCCGAGGCAGGGCTGGGGCCCTTTTCTTTCATGATTAATATTAATTTGATAATTAGAAATTTCTGTAATAATTTATTTATTCTGTATTCGGACTGTATTATTTTTGGACTGTATATTCTTTTGGTCCCTCCGAGCGAGGGCATAATTGTAATAAGTGTGGGTGAGTGGTTTGTATGTCTTCCAACCCCCACTTCTTTCTCCCTTTTATTTACCTGCTTATGATGGTAGATTAGGGCACGTCTATTTTAGCATACCTTATGCAATGCATGCGTGCATCCATGCATTTGTCTAAACATGCACCGGGCTCGGTACATCATACAAACTGCATCGTACTCTCAATTTCCAAATTGAATACGTGCATCGAATGATTGCATTTCACATGCCATTTTAGGGTTAGCCGAGCCTACTCTAGATTGCACCCTTGCCTGCGATGCATTAGTCATCTTAACATGAACTAGGGCACGCATGTTTGCTAACTAGTTTTTGTTTTGGCACGGAGTACGATGTAAGTATTTATGCTTTAGCATATCGCATGCGTGTGAATGTTAACATGACAGTATGCTTACCATGCGGCTAAATGCTTACATGAGATATACTGCTTGAATGCCTGTGGGTGGAGGTTGGGTTGCTTGAGTTGGAAAACTCATTGAAATCTGTATTTTAGCCTACTTGCGAGTAGCAAAACCCGAAACGCTTTCAAAACAAACAGATATGCAATGATTATTTCCGAATTAGGCAATCTAGTCTATACTTGTTTTGCTGTGCGCATAACGTAGTAAAACTAGGCTAATAACCGGTATAAGAGCATGTAATGTTTTCAAAATCGGATATCACGGTTAGTAGAGGCCGGTCTTCGAACCGGGCGAAAGGGGGTGCTCAGAGCTGACCTTCCCCAATCGTACCCAAGCTCCCGAGCCAAGGCATTTGGTGATGACGGACACGTGGCCTTCGCCACCGAGTCAGGGTTTCCTAAATTTCCCATAAAAAACATTTAGGTGGCGACTCGGTAATTTGGCAAAGCAGTCCATGTTTGGCACTACTTTTCAAAAATCAGTTTTTCTTCAAAACGATTTGCCGGATTTGGACTCTTTGGTTCAAGATTTAGAACCGCAACACAAAAAGGGAGTCCGAACTGTAGAGTGAAGCCCACGGGCGCGTCTACAGACATGCAACGTGCAAACAACATGAGCATGCAACAATAATATGCAAGCAACAATGCAATGGCAAGGGCTATATAATGCAACACTTAATGGACTTAAACCGCATATGGACAGACCTAAGAGGGTCCAAAATAGTGGCCAAAGTGCTGAAATGATGGCATGAAAAGGCAAGAAAATGCATGCTCATGTATTGGCCTATGAACTAAGCATAATAGCACAACTCCCAAACATGATGAAGAAGTGACAAATGTGAGAGTGTAGCAATGAAGTAAGCTCTGAAATTTCATTCCAAAGAATGCCAAATGATGCATATATGACAAGCAAAGCATGTGGTTTTGGAAATGTTGTGTGGGCGCAAAAATTTGGATAGGTCTCAGCCTGAGGAAGATATGCATCTACTAGGTCTGTTTAAGAGCAAAGCAGAAGAGGAACGACTTCTGGATATCATTGGTAAATACAATGATGACATGCAAACACATAGAGCAGAAGTTGTGGAGATGATGAGAGTTGCTGTGTGGTGTCTACAAAGTGATTTTTCCAGGAGGCCTTCTTTGTCAGTGGTGGTGAAGGTCTTGGAAGGTTATGTAGATGTTCAAAGCAATTTGGATTATGGCTTCACACCTTCTATTGCATCAAGAGCAATCACAATTCCTGGTAACCAAGAGGATCACATTGGTGCTGCTACTTTATTTGCATTAGCTTTATTAGGACCAAGGTAAAAAAAGTAGACTATGAACAAATTAGAGTCGATTGTTTAAAGTGTGCAGGGGGTTATAGCAAATTTGCCTCCAGGATACAGTGAAGCTTGATCTAAAGATCAAGTCTACCGGCATCTGCACTAACGACAGTAGATCAGAATACTCTTGATATAATCAAGAAAACCAAGATACTGATAATCAAATTTGCAGAACTTGATTATTAGTAAGAAAAACAGAAATTTGCTTAAGAAACTCTTGAACGAAAAATAAAAAACTCATTTTTCAACAAATTGAATTCAGAAAACTAAAACTAAACACACTGATTGAAATTTGATTGACGAAAATGTTTTGTTACAATTTGTGAAATATAATGAATTTATTTATAATTTTTTTTAAAAACTTGCAAAATTCATTATGAATCAATTTTTACAAGTTCCTGACAATTGTATATATGTCAAAACTGTTTTCAAATCTTAATTAAAAACTCATGAACACATGAATATTAAATTCTATCTCCTTTGAGCTTGAGAAATGACAAGGAGTGTGGCAGTACACACTTTCCCTACAAAATACACTGCTGTGCCTCTGTTGTTCTCTGTTGCAGCAAAACTAGAAGTTTGGAAAAGTAGGTGGCCGACCGGCCACTTGCAGTAGCCAACCAACCAGTCGAGGTGGCCGACAGCCACCTTTTGTGGCTGACCGGCCACCAGTCCATTTTGGTACAGAAAGCAACTTCAAAATTCTTTGAAATATGCATGCATGCATGGTTTGAGTTCATTTCTCCAATTCTAGCTTAATTTTTGTAATCCTCTCAATTCTCTTGAATTCATGGTTTAAGCATCCATATTATACAATCTAAGGGTTGAATTCTTACCTAGACTTGTTTGGCATAACCTATTTTAGTCCATCTTTTTATCTTTTTTGGGTCACATCAATCAACATCTCCTCTCTACTTTTTTACACATCTTTTTATAAAAAGTCAAAAAGTGCACTTATTTAGGATAAGGCCTCAGCCATCTCCTCCCAGCTTCTCTTGACAGAATCCTCTAGCTTTGCATACCATATAGCCGTAACACCCGACAAGGTCCGGCCGAAGAGGAAAGATAGCCAATATTTGATTATTTTTTCAACTCGGCCAACTCGTCTCCATATGCAATGATGCAAAGATTAGTCTCTCTCTTTGTCAATAGTCCAAACTTATTTCAAGTTTGTTTGTTTGTATTTTTTATTTTTGTAAATTTCTATTTTCGTGTGAGTATTTTTTTTCCTCTCTATATGACTTTTTTTTTCCAACTAAATTGATAATAAATATATATATGTTTACCAATCTTTGTTTTGGGAGTTAATTTGAAGTTTTATTTTTATTTTTTCGGTAGATGTTTGTGTATTTTTTTATATTTTTGTTATTATTATTTATTTTATTTTTTTTGGTAAATTACGCAAATGGTCCCTATAGTTTACACGATGTGTTAATTTAGTCCTTATTGTTTCAATTTGCTCGATTTCACTCATTAATTTAACGGATTGTCATTTTAGTCAAATAAAAAACGGTTGTTAAGTTTGGTGGACGAAAAGTGTACACAATTTAGCCACTTAGTTTACATAATGTGTCAATTTGGTCCCTGTTACTTTAATTTGGTTGATTTTAATGTGGACCAAATTGACACATTATGTAAATTACAAGAACCAAATTGACACATAGTTGATTTTCCGTCCACCAAACTTAACAACCGTTATTTATTGGATTAAAATGATACAATCCGTTAAATTAAGGGGTAAAATTGAGCAAATTGAAATAATAGAGACCAAATTGACACATCGTGTAAACTACAAGGGACAACCTAACTGCATGTAACGGATGAGTCACTATGGAGGTAAACCCTCCTGCCCATTCCTTTATATAGTGATACCCTATGGGGTGGGAGGTTAAGTTGATGCTATTAATGACCTAAGTGTTGTGAATAGTCAACCGTGGTATAGAGAGATACCTTATGTAGGTCACCTATGTGAGTGCGAAGTGGGGCCGCTTCTTTAAGAATTAACAAGGCTGAATTCTTTAAAAAACACTCACTGAACCAGGCTAGTGTTTCAGGGCCAAACCGGACACACCAGTTGTCATTAAAGAAAGAAATTAGAGACAAAAGTATTTTTTCATAAATATAAGAAGTACGGAAAAAATGATTTTGTTGCGTTTAATATAAATGAAGACGAAAAAATGATGAAATAATTTTGTCAAAAAAAATACCAATAGAGACAAAAATAAATTCATCACTAAAAATGATGAAATAATGCTGCTGGTGAAAGGCACAGTATTTGGTCGGGTTATGTGTTGGAGGGACGTTATTTGGTATTTTTTTAACTTGTCCATGTTGATTGGCTGGGAGAATTCGAGGCCATCTAGGTCCATAAGAATGATGGCTCCACCCGACCAGAAGTTTTAACGACAATTTATAAAAACCGTTGATAAAAATAGTTACTAATTGTCAATTTTTAGCGACATATGTCGTTTTAGGATGTCCCTGCTAAAAAAGAGAGTAAGTAGTATTTGGGCCAGCCAACATGAAAGACCTTCAAACAATAGAAATAAGATCCTAAGTGGTCTCAAAAGTGGGGTTTAAGATGCCAACAAGCCCATATCAAGTTAGCCCTGGGGTTTACAAAAAAATTTACAACAAAAGGAAAGAGTGGTCTACTCTTCGCCAAAACACATCCACGCCCTTAGCTTGACGGGATCACTACATCTTTACCAAAAAAGTCACTAATTGTAAGTTTTAACGACAATTTATAAAAACCGTTGATAAAATTAAAGTGATCATTGAATTAGATCACAAAATGAACCCATCAAGCCCAAACACACTCTTAAGTTGAGATAGCTAATTTGAGATAATTTAAACTTTTCCAAAGAATGTGGTAGATAATCAATTTCAACATGTTTGGTTGGGCAGTCGTGGCTGCACCAAGTGAAAGCCATATCTTCCACCTTGTACCAAATGCTGAAATACCCCCATGGTAAGGGAGTGGCCATCGTTTTTGGAAATTCTTCAATATACCCACCGCCAGAGGTTTCTACACCAGTTCTGGAGATTGAGCATGGCACGGAGGACGTATTTCTATCAGGGTTCACCCTAGTTGAGGCCCGGTTGTACAGAATATGCTAGCTATTGATGAGGGGCTCTGGTTCTCCCAAATCTGTAAGCATTACATACTCATTAGGAGAGTACTTTGTTGAAGTCTGATGCTCTCTAGTAGATCTCCTCAACTGTGGTTCTGTTGGTGGTTCAGGAGGTGTTTGTTCCTTTGGTGGGGAAGGCGACGGAGGGAGTGGTGGCCGGTGGTGGGGATGATTAGGGTTAGGGTTTTGGTTAAAGAAGAAAGGGATATTTTGGTAATTTTATTTTAGGACAAAAATGTTTAAAAAAAAATATCATTAAGTGTGTGGAAAGATGGGAAGTGGTGTGTGCAAATAGAAGCTCCCCATGGATGGAGAATAGCTGAACTTTAGGTTTGCATCAGCCCTTGCACAAAAGAGCAGTGAAGTTTTTACAATGCCAAAGGCCCTCTCACTTGCAGGGTCACTTCTTAACAAACTCTTCCATTGACCAATCATTCACAAAACAGTTAGAAGATATGTAAATGAGGAAGAGAGAGAGAGAGGGAGAGGTAGCTGGCTCGTGCGAAGAGAAATGGGGGGTAGTAGCGGCGGCGGTGAGTGGGTGTTGGGTATGGTTAATGGTAATGAGATATTGTGGATTGATTTGTTCCAAGTTGCTTCCTAGTTTCATCATTTCTCTTTGAGGGATGTGATTTCCATTTATTTGCTCATTTTTATCTGTTCAGAGCCATTTAAATGGATATTATTTATATGACAATTGGATAAATAAGTGGACATATGTACAAATAGATAGGGATAATGTGATCTTTTAAATTATTTTGTCATTTTGGCCCCAAAAGAATAAAGTTTTGGACTATTATCCTAAAAGTTTTAAAATACACCAACAGTCCCTATAGTTTGGGACTCGTGTCACTTTGGTCCCTGACTTTTCAATTGTAACACATTTAATCCTAAATTTTGAATCTTGTTCTAAATAAGGACAATTGAAGATACCATTGTCTAATTTCAATGGGAAAATTGTCAATTTAATAAAATATAAACTAACTTGACAAAAATAAATGCTAAACAAAAATTTTTGAATTTTTAAAAATTATTTCTACCCACTAAAAATAAAATTATGTAAAATTGATAAAAATTACACGATTAATTTTTAAAAATTAATTTTACATGATCATCATCCAGACACATAATAAAAATTAATTTAGTAAAAAAAATATCTAAAAGATGAGGAAATACCCCGATTGAAGAAATATTTCTCTTCAAGTATTCTGCTTTCTGTGATTGTTGAATACTTTCCATACAATAGTTTTCTCTGTTTTCATATTCAAGGTATGAGACGAGCCATACTACAAGGGACGAACCGTTTTGCTACTGAGGTTTCTATAGTAGGCTTGGCAAGATTGAGCCAAAGGCCTGATGAGAATGCTACTCAATTCATTGTCAGATTCAAAAAAGCACGTAACAAATGTAAGGTCATTTTACTTGAACCTTTGGAAGAGTTGGGATTGGATACAAACCTTTTTCAAAAGTAAAAAATTCCAAAAAGACGTTTGTTCATGCATCATCAAATCATTCTCATCTCCCATGTCATTTCTGTGGAATAAAAGGTCACATCTCTCCTTCATGTCTTGTTAAGATAAATTCTTTTGTTAGAATGAAAAAGGAGTGGGTTCTAAAAAACACTTCAAATCCTAACTCTCGTGGACACAAGAAAGAATGGGTACCAAAAGGCCAACAAAAATCCAATTTTTGCAGGTGTGCTTTAGGATAAAATCCAAGAATGTAAAGAACAAGAAATATAAAAACTGGAAAGAAAATAAAGTAGATAAAACTGGTTTTTTAGATCTGAGTCTGGGGCTCCTTTCTGGGACCATCTCTGCTGTTTATACTTCTCAATGGTAAGAAGAAGAAGAAACAGCAGCCTCATCCCATGTGTAACGCCCCCAAAAGTAATACAAATAGTTCAACTTATACGAGAAATGAATATAATAGAATTGGCAACTAACGGAATAGTCTTGCCTCGCAAGACTTGCTCCCGAGTATCCAAGACTTAAACTAGTCTCTCCTCATACGAGGTAACCTTGTCTACCTCTAAATCAGTTTCATCCAAAGTATTTGGGCACAACAACTTCCGGAAGCTATATATTCAGCTTCGGTCGTTGATTAAGCAACATAATTTTGCTTTTTGCTAAACCAAGATACTAATGAGTCACCTAGAAAGTCCCTTTGAGATTATTCTTCATCTTCTTTGAGCTTCTACACTTGAGGTAGGGACATTCTACACCTTGATATGGTTTTTAACCTAAGTATTTGTCATTTTGTATAAGTGGTGGAATTTGGGAGGATGTGTGAATGAATAGTGTAGTTGGATTTGGAGCGATTCAGTTTCGATGGATGTATCCAATTGAGAGGTATCTTCTTACTTTGAAGCAATATGTGCGTAATAGAGCTCATCCAGAAGGGGTTCAATTACTAAAGGATATCTTATGGAAGAATGCATGAATTTTTGTGCACAGCTGTTGGTCACTGAAGCCATCCTCCATACACGTGTATGGAGGGATGGAAACAAGCTTTTTGCTTGTTTTTCTATATAAGGGGAGGTCCCTCCCCCATTTTGAGGGTTCAGAATTTTTGTGAGCAAAAATTTGTCTCTCTCTAAAACTCTCTCTCTCTCTCTCTCTCTCTCTCTCTCTCTCTCTCTCTCCTTATTTTAGGCTTAAAAGTTAAATTTATCAATAGGACTTAATGAGTAATAAGTCACAAAATAGGACTTATTGGTAAATGCAAAAAAAAAAAAAAAATCATAACCAAACATAAAAAAATTATAACCATGCATCGAGATGCGTGATTGGTGGCTCGAGAGCCGAGCACTACACTCCTTTGAGCTTGAGACATGATAAGGAGTGTTCGTTTAGAAATTGACAATTTTAATTGACTTTTTATAAAAAGATGTGTAAAAATATAAAGAAAAAAGTTAAATTTTTAGTAGTAATTTTTAAAATTTTTTGACTATTTTCTCACTTCCCAGACAACCTCTAAATGTATTAGAAAATAGAACAAACATTTTTAGAGAAAAAAAAGGATCCAATCCTTTATATTGTTCTCGAAAAATGCTTGAGACCCCCACTTTTTGGAGACCCCCTCCTCCTCTATTCATTCTTCTTTACATTCTCAATCCAAACAAACAAACCGATTTTTTTTTTTTCTAATTTCCTCTCGAAATAACAAGCTTTGACGCATCAGCCTGTGCAATTTTTTTATGAAGATTATCACTAAGGTACTGGCCAACAGATTAAAAGGGTGTCTTAAGAAGCTCAGTTCTCCTCAACAAGCTGCCTTTGTGTTTGGCCGGCTCATTCAAGACAGTATCCTTGTTGCTCATGAGGCCTTTCACTTCCTTAAGCATAAGAAACAAGGACGCAAAGGTTATGCTACGTTGAAACTTGATTTCAATAAAGCTTATGATCGAATTCAGCGGACTTCTTGCAAGCTCTCTTTCTAAAAATGGGCTTTCATGCTAGGTGAGATCGGGTTATCATCAGTTGAGGGTAAGGGAGGAAGATATTCCGAAGACGGCATTCCGTACGCGGTATGGCCATTATGAGTTTCTTGTAATGCCTTTTGGGTTAACTAATGCTCTAGTTGTGTTTATGGATTTAATGAATCGGATCTTCCGTGAATTCTTAGATCGTTTTGTGCGGCCTCCTTCCCCCGCACCTCACCCCACACCTGACTTTTTAGCAGAATGCTACACCCTCTGCCCCTGTTTCCTGCACGTGCGGCTTGGCCTCCTGTACGTGCGGCCCCTCTTCCGCACGTGCGGCCCAAGTCCTCCGCCTGGAGTTCTCTCGGTTTAACTCCTGACACTCCAGACCGACCGATCGGCCCAGTCGAAGTGGCAAAACATAAAAGAAGGATCGAAACCGGGATCGCTACAAAAGTGATGTAAAAAGTCACTTTCACGACCTGATATACGCACAGTCCGCATGAGTGTTGAATGCCCTATCAAAAGACTTTGTTTTCCAAGCTAAAAACTTCCTATATCACAAATAATTTTTAAGAGTTAATTAAAATAAAATTTGAAAAATTCTATGATACACATCCCCTTTAAAAATGTGTACCATGCACCCTAGTTCTAATGATTTGTGGTTTCTAACAATTAGTATATTAACCGATGATGTGGTACAATTTTAGAGGTTTTGAATATTCGTAATTTGTATGATGGTGATGTTAGTAATAATGCCATAACATATGTTAGTATACTAATTAGTATACTAATTGATATATGTAGCACCACCAAAATCAATAAGTAGGAGGGCCCAGAGTATGACGGTGCTTTTAGTGCCTCCATAAAGGCTTGGACCACTTGGGTGCTAAATGCGCAATTCTGGCCTGAGGAATTTCTTCCTTTTCGTTTAAGTCAAAATTTTGAAAATCAAGATCAGTGCAACAAACTAAAGGCATAGAGAAGTAAGCAAACTCTACGACATTCCCATTAGTAAAGTCTGGGTCCTCGGTTACAGTTGACTCAAAAGAAAAACTAAAAGAAGACTTTGACAGGACTTTGGCATCCGGGTTACCACTCTCGGAAGTACTAGACTCAGAAGAACTCGAATCTGAGTCCGACTCTATAGACTCGATGGAATCAGATTCGGACTTATTATCCGATATTAGTTTAATATAAGAACTTCATTTAAGGTTTTTGAAATCACCTAAGTGTTCAATTCTCGAGTCCCAAAGGTTGAATTTGAATTCCTTTTGATTTTCTTCCTATTTCTCTTTCTTTGCTCTAACTTTCTCTTCGAGCTGTCAAGAAGAAAGTTTCTCCGTAACTCTCTCCTTCCTTCTCTCTTTTGTTCTAGAAACAAATTAGTTGTGGTAACTAATTGTTTCATAAGTTTAAGTGGCCAAGTTTAATACAAACTAATCGACTTAGGTAATCCCTAGGTTGGTATCTGTAAGTATGCATAATAAGCACTACCAAATCCCCACTTTACCGGTATGTTTTTCACTCTTTAAGTGCTCTTGAGAGTTGTACCTTTATGCCTTATTTGTGAGCCATTGCATGAGCCTCATTTTCTTGCCTTTCAAGCCATCATCTCATTCCATTTTGGCATGTAATCACGTAAACACATACGAATTTCATTCCCAGATGATGACCGTCTCGCGGTGTTGCCAGAGTTCCAATTAAAAATAGCAGTGATCAAGTGCTCTTCTAACAAGACTTCTAGAAACCCGTAAACTCAATCAACATCCTAGGAATTAAATTTCATACCCATATAATCACATAAGCATGTTATCATATAAGAAAACATCGTTCATACTAAAGTCTTTATCAAGAGAGACAAACCCATTGTGGTACTAACCACTTCCCACATACCCAAAGTATTCAAACCCTGCTCACCCGAAAGGAGGTGCTCCTCAGGTCATACTTTACGGGGCACGAATTGGAAGGAAACGAAGAACATATCATAACGCGCCACGCTTTGCCGGCTAAGATACGCGCGAGAAATGGGCCCCATTTTCACACTTTACCAGGCGCAAACCGGAAAGGATGAGGAAACCTCTGTCAAGGCGCCACGCTTTGCCGGCTCAATACAGCAGGTAACAGACCCCCAAACAACATCACATCAAAAGCATAACTAGCTTACCAACAGAATACCACACGAATGTAATACATACACCTAGTTCAATTATCACCATAATAGTTACAATCCGTTAATTACATTAATGTCATTTGCCTGTAAAAATATACTCCGCAAACCACAGTTTCACGCGGGTGGCGAGGGGTTTCGCTTCCACCCATTTGGTGAAGTAATCAATGGCTACCACGGCGAACTTGGTTTAGCCCCTACCCGTGGGAGGGTAACTGAATAGATGAATAAGCCAGTTTGTTTGTCAGATCCAGAATGTAGAGTCTGTGTTCCTCTCTACCACTGCCAATCCTCTTCCTCGTGATATTTTGTGATGGAGTAAGCAATAGTTAGATCAGAACTTGAAGACTTAGTATCTGAATCAACGTGCGAAGCCTCAGAATAGAGTAAAGAAGAGAGTTCTTCCATGGTGATAGGTTCAATTCTTGCACGAACTGTGGTCTTGAGTGCATTAAATTCTGCAGGAAGTCCATTCAAGGTGATAAGAACTAGATCTTCTTCATTGTGTATAGTGTCAAAAGCACTGCAAAAGAACTGTGGAAATCTCTAGATCATAAATATAAAACAGAGGATGTTGGTACAAAGAAATTTGTTGTCGACCATTCATAGTAGTGTGGTGGTGGTGTCATCGATGGTGGTGATAGCAATGATAGTAGGATGGTGGTAGTAGATTGTTGTGGCTTTAGTAGTGGTGTTGTGGTTGCGGTGGTGGTGGTGGCAGCGGCGACGGCCGCTGTGGCGGCCAACGGTGGTGGCGGTGGCAGTAGTGGCGATATCAATAGTATGGTGGTGTGGTGGTTGTGGCGGCCACCGTGGTAGTGGCGGTAATGGTAGTGGTGGTTATGGTGGCAATAGGGTGGCGGTGACAACTCCGTGTATTTCTTGTCTACGTGCCTTGTGCGTTTGCTATCCACTTGAAGTTGTTCATTAGCTCGGTGGGAACATTGGTCATTTGATCGGGGCGAATCTCGTCTTTTGTCTCGTTTAGCCTAATTCCGTGGTTCAGGGCTCCGCGATGGTACATAATTTATCGGCTTAAAGATTTCAGATGGGGCCGTCTTGTTAGCCTTGTGCCCGGCTTTGAACCGTAGGGCGTCATCTTCCACTTTGCAGTATTCCTCGATTCGATCGCAGGAGTAGGGGCATATCGGCTCAAAGACATGTCTGGAAGGAGTCTGCCATGGCCTTGGAATTCAACGCACTTGTGTAAATTCTATCATTGAACCCGACCTGTGGGGAGTGATGTTAGTTTTGAATGGTTCACCATGTACACATTCCACTTGTTATTTTGTTTACACTTATGTGTTTCTTTGCATTGTATTTGCATTGGTGCGCCTAGGACACCGCATTTTCCGTATGCTATTCCTGAACAGTTTGCCGGAGGCTTGCTTGGAAAAGCGTGCCATAAGGCTAACCGGTTGCGGGCTCTGCCACGACGGGAACACAAACCTCAGTTTTTATCGAGGCACCCTTTTTGACCATTCGACCTAGTGCATATCGGAATCCATAGTGACCATTCCAAACTCGGACAGGTTCCTTACCCGATTGTAGATTGTTTGAAACCGCTGTGTACGTAGTGAAACCAAACCAACCACATTAAGCAGAGGTCAACACAATACAAACTCATTGCCGACCTCCCAGACTCCAACAAGGGAGCCGGGGACGATTACTTCATTGTCTCGGGCAACTGGGAGTTCGCTCCAGACGAAGACCTCCACCTCTACCCTCTTAGCCGTACACTATTCAAAGAGGGAGATGGTAAGAGCCAAGTATTGTATTCACTTGCTTTCAAGTTCTTAGTACTTTGTTCCGTCTATATGTTCTGACGTCTGTTTTTTCTTGCAGTTCTTCCACAGCCACCCAAGGACTTTCACAAGTCCTTCTTTTCCAGCAAGGACCTCAAAAAGCTATTGGATCTCTCAGTTGCACGGAATATAAGTGCAGTCAATGCCATGAAATTGGCAATTTTTTTTAAAAAAAAAAATACGAAAGAGGGGTGTGGGATAACTTCTACAAACTAATTTCATGGGATTCATGGTGAAGTCATGTTGTGCAGCTTCGACGGCGGGATATTCATGCAATTTGCATGAATTTGGCATTTGTGGCATCGCCGAACAAAACCAATGCAATCCTTCTCCATGGTTGACCAGTAGTAACCTTGCCTGAGAATCTTCCGGGCTAGCATTACTCTGCTCATGTGCGTTCCGCACTCCCCTTCGTGGATGGCCTAGTTTTTTTAGGGCTTGGGCAACAATATCTTGTAATTTGAACGGGTTGAACCTCTGGTTTTGGCACTATTTTTGGATTGAAATGAACTCTTGATTTAAGCAAATATTAAATACATTCAAACAATATTTAGGATAAAAGTTTAGGTGAGAAATAATGGGAAAAAATAAATTATTATTATATTTTTCTCTTATAATGAGCTTATAATCAGTCAACTCTCTGTCTCTTTAGACAAATTGGGCTAGAATAAACCCAAATATAAATATCGGGTCAAAACTATCATTTCTATTTCATAAAAAGCAAGAAAAGCATGCTCATTCGTTGGCTCGCAAGCAAGGCATAAGGCACAACTCTCAAAAACATTGAAAGAGTGGGATATGTGAGTGTGACAGAGGTATATGCTCTGAAATCACATGCTAAATGATGCTATGGCATGCAAACATCACAAATAAGGCATGCTAGAGAACCTAAAACACAAAGCTAGTAAAAGCCATCAAAATGTCATCAATAAAAACCACAACAAATTCATCAAGGTGGGTTTTAAAAATTCGGTTCATTAAGTCCATAAATGCTGTTGGAGCATTAGTTACCCCAAATGACATAACAAGAAATTCATAATGGCCATACCTTGTTCGAAACGCGGTTTTCTCAACATCTTTTACTTTTCCTTTCACCCCCACGTTACATCACTGTCATCAGCTATGTCTTAATGGTGATGAAGAGCGTACACCTCGACACACCCAATCAATTCCGTATCCATTTCACTATAATATACCCACTTTTTTAGATGGAATAATATAGAAGAAATAATATACCACTCATTTGTCAAAATATTATAAGGTTAAAATCATTAAAGAAATCCCTACCTCAAAGCAAGAGGAGAAGATGAACAATGCCTGAAAATCAACGACAATGGAAGCTCAAACTTTTCAGATTAAAACGTAGCCCTCAACACGCTCTACCCTTTTAACACGAGTAGTAGGGGTAGAAAATGTATAGAACTAGATGAAAACCAAGAATTTATTACTTAAAAGAGCACAAATGGCCATTTGAGGGAGAGAGAATGAAGATGAGAGCAAAAAGTAGATATTTGTAGCTTTTGGGTGGTGGCTTCTTTTTCACCCCAGAGGACTGGCCATGGTCAACCATGTTCGCTTTCACATTGGAGGTACTCCTTCCTTTCTTCATGTTGTCTTCCTTAATTCGGAGCCTGACAACAAGCTCTTTAATTGTTATCTCATTTCGTTTGTGTTTCAAGTAGTTCTTAAAGTCTTTCCAACCATTAGACAGCTTCTTAATCAAAGCAGCTGCTTGGAATGATTCACTTAGGAACATTCCCTCAGCATGAATCTCATGCAGAATCACTTGGAAATCTTGGAGATCAGTTGAAGGGGTTTTATTGTTTCTCTAAGATAGGCCTGATATCTAAGGGAGTGGAATATCCAGAAGACGACATTCCATACACGGTATGGCCGTTTTAAAACCAGAGGAATTCTTTCCTCGTCGTTTTCATCAAAATTTTGAGAGTCATGATTAATGCAATACACAAGTGGCACAGAAAAGTACTCGGAAACGGCAGTGGTAAACAACAAGAGATTAGTTTCAATTCACCTAATCCTTATGTAATGTCTACAACAATCATAGCTATTCTCCACCAATAGCCCAGTACAGTTATTTCTAAACAGATAATAAAAACACTCTGGTTATGAAATATCCATATAACTCAAGGAATGCAATAACACAACCAAACCTAATCAATA
Source organism: Camellia japonica (assembly GCA_030407325.1). Lineage (NCBI taxonomy): Eukaryota > Viridiplantae > Streptophyta > Magnoliopsida > Ericales > Theaceae > Camellia > Camellia japonica. The sequence goes on from JAPPVO010000007.1 coordinate 101,545,437, forward strand.
CAGAAAAAGTGGAAAAGAAAAATATAAGTAAAACACAGAATCTAATGGCTGAGTGGTGTCAGTGTCGTACCCTTATACTATTATATGTAACAAGTTACAAATACAAGCCAACTTCACAGCCAGCAGATATATATATATATATATATATATAATAAAATAAATAAATAAATAAATAAAAGAGCACAGTCATACCTGGGGAGGGCATTTTTTGGCTTCTCATTGCTAATACAGTAGTTCTTATCAAAAGTTCCTAGCCGACCACCCAGTGAAGGGGGATGAAGCAGTAGAATATCTGTTCCCAGACGAGGCCATTCTGCATGGCACCTCGGCCGACACTTTGTGCCACCTCAGCCACGTGTTGTTATTCAAAAATTATGTCCCACAACTGCCCCCTAGGTTCTACTACCTTGGCATACTGAGGTGATGGAACCTATATCATTTGAACTCATAGAGCCAGGATGAGTTTCTCCAACAGAAGGTAACATGTTTCAGCATCAACCATTGCTTTGCTCACATAATAGACTGGTCACTGCTCCCCAAGTTCTTCCTTTATCAGGGGCCTCGGGAAGAGTTATCTTCTCTATTTAACAGCCTGCCCACCTGGGAAACGGCTCAGCCGAAGGTAGGGTCTAGCGGCTGGAGGAGCACCGCACGTCGCGTGGAATGAAAACCTCTTTTTTTCTTCATGTTCCGCTCGTGCGGTACCCGTGGCCGCTCGTGTGGTCTGGGCAAAATCAGACAGTCCAAAAATTCATCAAAGCTTGAGTGATTTCCTTTGCACAATGTGATAAATGGCATTTTCATGTGATGAATGGTGTAACCTTTGCATGGTAACTTTGCATAAGACTTGAAACAACGAATATCGAAAGGAAGGATTCCTACAGCGGGTTGAACTGGAGGCCTATTAGCCGGAGCCGGGGGAAATATTTCCTGAAGATCTGGGACTTGGGGATTTTCTACTGTTGGGGATAGATCCGAGTTTGGCTAAGTAGCCAGGATCGGGTGCACGGTTGATGCAGATGCCCCAGATGTATGATACATAACCTTTTCATAAAAACTAGTTTTCATTCCGATCATGTTTTTTACAAAAGAGGAGTACAAGTTTTAAAATAAAAACCTGCTTGAAGCTATATAGAGAGCTAATACTACAAACAAAAAGAAAATAAGCAAAAATACAAAAATCAGTGCTGGTCGGCTCATGCTCTAAAGGCCCTCTTCGTCCTCTTCCTCGGAGGAAAAGACTATGGGGTACTATCTCCGTCAGTGCCGCTGTCTGAATCTGAACCAGAACTCGAGCCGGTGTCTGGACTCAAATAAGTACAACAAATAAAATAGAAGATAACAAACAACAATTTACTATTTACTAACTTATATTGTATTAACAACTATTAAATCCCTTCTTTGTCAACTTATAGGGCTTTAATCTGTGATTTTTTGACTTTTTAATTTTTTTAGGTTATGCCAAACCAAGCCTAAATGCTTGATTTAGTCCAGCCTACACCACGGCACAAATTCCCCTCTCAATTATATACTTTCCTATGATCAAGAAAAAAAATACATAATTTTTTTTATGAATAATTTTTACAAATAAATAAATAAATAAAGACCGAGCACAGGGGGGAAAAGCATTCTGCCGAGCACGAAGCTGACTCTTCAGAAAACCTAACTGATAAACGGCCGGGCATAGAGGAGTCGGACCTGGTTGTGCCGTTTATCATACAACCAAGGATAAAGAATGTGCCGGTTGCTTCTGACAAGGCCGCCGTTTAGGGTTTTCAACCTTGCAAGCTCAGTTTTTCTTTATTTCCAATTTTTGTGCTCTAACTTTTGCCTAGGTCACCCTTCCGGGTTTTTGGCCTAGCGAGCCTCTCAAGGATAGTATTTCTTCAACTTGTCCATGTTAATCGGTTGGGAAAATTCTAGGCCATCCAGGTCCATGAGAATAACAGCTCCACCCGACTAGATAGTTTTGATGCATTTTATGCTCCCAGGACAGTAAGAGTAGCACTTACTGATGTGTTTTTATTGCATCTTATCATGAGATGAGGGATGTAGAATTAAAGGACTAAGATAATCTTCTTTAACTTCAGGTGTTTGCCAAAAATGTACGAGTACATCACTTTTATAGATGACCTTAAGCTTGGGAAACCAGTAAACTTGGGACAAAGCCATAATATAGCAGCTTGGGCAAAAATGGCTTCTCCAATAGCATGCTATAGCAGCTGCCAAATTTGGCAGCTGCCAAATCAGTTGCCAAGTCACCCAAAAATCAACTGATTTCTTCATTCCCTCCTTCCATCCTTCCCTTTCCGTAGTAATTAGCTTAGCTAGTTAGTTTATTCGAATCCTCCTACGTGAGGGCGCAAATGTTGTAATAATGTGTATGTCTTCCAATCTCAGTGGGTTTTTGGTCTTATTTTTGCCATGATACAACTCTGATTTTTGTTGGTAAAGTCATCTCATGCTTGGTGTTGGTGGATGTATAATCAGTCGGGGTCATATCAAACGTTTCTGTACCCAGCCAGGGACTTCTTTGGGAGTTTTGCAACCTAGTCAGGTTCAACCTTATTCGTCTGGGCAGGGACAATACTGTTATTGTGACGACCCAGAATTCTTCCCGCCGCTCGAGTGGAAGAGTTGACGCTCGAGCGGACTTTTGGAGTTTCCAGCAATTGTGCAGACGGCCTGAGATTCTGGGAGTTGTGATTCTCCGCTCGAGCGGGGGAGTTTACGCTCGAGCGGACGACTTTGTTGGTCTGCACGCTCGAGCGGAAGAGTTGACGCTCGAGCGGGCCTCTAGGTTGAGTTGTATTTCTGAGGTGTGGGTTTGTTTTGGACATTTTTATTAGTGTATTTGGAACCTTCTTATTTTATTTTGGAGTATTGGTTGTGGTGGTAATATGATGGCAAAGTAAGATTGGGCCAAAAGCTTTAATTCGAATAAATTGTCGGCGACCAGCCGTCACTCTTTTATCCTTTTCTTTGTCCACACTTTGAATTTGGATGTGAGGTTAGAACCATTGGAAAGCTTATTTCCGGGGCTTCAATTTGGACACAAGAACGACCTAAAACGGAGTTCGGATGGGAGAGTTATACCTATTCAAAGTTTCGGAATCTGTGCTGAGGGCAGGTCCGCTCGAGCGGAAAACAGTCCGCTCGAGCGGGAATTACGGGACAGCAGCTTTAAGAACGGGATTTTTGGATCATTTCATAGATTTTCTTCAACCCTCTTCTTTCCTCTTTGCCTTAGTCCGAAACCCTAACTCTCAAACCTTTGATTTCACCCATTTTTATCAACAATCCACCATGGTTTTGGCATGTAGGATGGAGAACTAAGGAGGATCAATGTTTTTACCCGATTAAAATTTGGATTGGTGAAAGTTTCTTCTCAAGCTCACCCCTTTGCTTGATTGTTGAGGTAAGGGTTGAAGACTCTTTAATATTTACATCCATAGATAGGTTGGAGGTGTCTTCATTGTATAATGGTGCAAGTTTTCATTTATGTTATGTATATGGAAGAAATTATGAGATTTTGGGAATTTTGGGGTTTGAACATTGGGGGTTTTATGGTTTGAAGATATTGGGAGTTAATTGATGGGTTAAATAATGGTTTATGAGTCCTAGATGTGTAATTGATGGAAAAATAGTGTTGGGTTAATAAGTTTGATTATTTCTTGAAATCTCATTATTTTCTTGAAACCCTAAGTTTCTTAAGGATGATAACCAAAGATTTAACCCAAATTGAATGTAGAATAATGAAATTGACGTATTGAATTATGTGAAATTATATTTGGTAGCACTGAGTGGAATGATGTTAAATAGTTTGGATTATATTGGATGGTGATAATTATGTGGAGTTATGTTGATTACGTGGGGTTGTGTTAATGTTGTTGAATTGAATTGTGTAGGGTTAGCTGCAGGGACGGACCTAGCATCTAAACACGTGAGTAATAGTACTACAAATGTACAAATATGCCTTGTTTACCATTAAGAATATTGTTAACAGCATTCTATTTTTCGTGAGCTAATATGGTAACGTGTTTGTTGATTGAGAATTGATGTGAACATTGAAAGAGTTAGCACACATCGGTATGATTCTGAACCTACTCCGTATTTTGAGTTATGGCTATTGATTATTGTCAATATACCATCCTATGAATTACCCATACTTCTGTATACGAATTGCATACAACTATTAACGCTGTAAAGTTGGTTTATAAGTTATTCCGGCCTGTTGATGTTATGGTACCTATATACCTTACAGAATTGTAGTACGTATGTATTTCTGAAAGCGTGCAAGCTATATACTATGCTGTCTTGTGTTAACAGTTATCAACAACGTTTTGTTAAACTTATGTTATGTATTTTCAGTATACCATGATACGAAATGATTGATTTTTGAAAAGCTATGATATGTTGGAAATGAACGAACGAATGTTCAGTTTTCTAAAAAGTATTTGTGGCACCCTTAGTCCGGATGGCCCTCGCCCGGGGGTAACAATACCGTGGCTGTTGGTATCAGCTTTGTGGTCTTTGGACCTACCTGTTGTGGTCTTTGGACCTACCTGTTGTGGTCTTCGGACCTACCTGCTGTGGTCTTCGGACCTACCTGCTGTGGTCTTCGGACCTACCTGTTGTGGTTTTCGGACCTACCTGATCTGATGGCTATTGGGTGTACCACATATGATCTTATGCAAAATCTGAATATGGAAATAATTATGAAAATGATTACGAAAATGGTTTGGAATCTGGAAATGCATAAGACTCTGTTTCTGATAAGATTATGTTTATGATATTTCTGGACCGTTAGGTCGTTCTAATATTTTCTGGCATGGAACAAAGTGCCGTACGGAACGAAGTGCTACACTTTGGTGGGAGCCACCTCTGGAATCCGTACGAGCCACCTCTTGAGTCCATACATCTGTTATTTCTGTTATCATGCTTATGCGTTCTGTACCTTCTGTGACTACGCTATATGCGTTCTGTTACCCACGCTTATGCGTTTTGTTATTTCTGTTAGTTCTGTTATGTCTATTATCTCTGTTACTTCTGATATCCCTGGACCTATGGTCGTTCTGCATCTGTAGGCCTATGGCTGTTTTGGAATTAATCACGGAACGTAGTTAATAATATGTATCTGCAACTATATGTTTTGATTAGTCAGGTTAAATATCACAATATTTATGAACTATTATTCACTGAGTTCGCTCATTCTGTATTTTGTCTGTCTGTTTCTGTAGGTAGCCAATCGGGAGTTCGGTCCCAACCTTTAAAGCTTGTGTTCCTCTTGTCAACCTTGAGGCGTCCAGGCACCACCTGAAGCCGTTCGTTTTGTAAAGTTTTGCCGAGTTTCAATTTATGCATTAGATGTCTATTTTTGGGTTGATTGTAAATAACTCCTTCTTCATTATTATTTTTGTTATGTGCCTATTTGTGGGGTTGAGTCGAGGCATATGGATGTAAACTGTCTGTATAATATTTACTTAGTGTGATGTTGAGATCCTGGCATGTTAGAAGTAGCTCAATGGATGTTATTCGATGTATTTTATATTATTGCATGCTTCCGTTCAGGCCCCATAAGATATGTATAACAGGTTTAGTGTCTGGTTTCGAATGGGTCATGCCCAAACTTTTAGGGGCGGGTTTGGGGCGTGACAGGTGGTATCAGAGCACGAGTTGCCATCTCACACACGAATCCATTGAGCTTTAGGATGTCTAGAAAGATTTAGGCATCATGCATGATATGTTATCAGTACATGAAAAGACAAGAACGATGGCAACGTTAACTGTCTGTTATTAACTCTGATGGCTACAATTTATATCTGTTGTATGTCCTTTTCTTGCCTTTGTTTATTTTGTATAGGCTGGTGAAGAGTGCAAGACATGCAACGTGACTATTGTACTGCAGAGGCGTGGTAAGAATTTGAACTGACCGGTAAGTCAGCTTATATATAAATGGTTAGATACAATGTGTGTTATCTATTGATCATTATCTGTGGGGAAATGATGGTAATATAATTGTGCTGTTTACATTGCTTACATTTAAGTATCGGATATTGCTAAGATTAAAGGAATGTTATATGTCTGTTACCTTATGGTCTGTTATGACTTCCTTGCTGTAACAATGATTAGATCAGTAATTCGGAGAAGCTACTGTATTGGAATATTTTGATAAGATGTGTTTTATGTAATAATTGAGGTTGTGTTAATTATGACCGGTCATAAGAAGGAATTCTGTATATGGTGATCCTTTAAAATTGTGAATTTGCTTCTGGTTGACGATTTCAATAGGCCGAAAGGCTGTTCTGGGCCGAAAGGCTATTCTGGGTCGAAAGGCCGTTCTGATTATTTTGGGCCAATAGGCCGTTCTGTAATAACTGTAATACTGGACCAAAAGCCGTTCTGGAAGTGAATTAATATCAGACTCATTATTGGATCTCATGTTTCTATGAATGCACTGTTATGTATTATGAGTTGTGCTAGGGGAATTGGCTATTGACCTTGAAATAGTATGTACTTCGTACGATTGTGTGAACCGAGAAATTATTGACGACTTCTGATGGGAAATATTGAACTATGTAATATGATTGTGTCTGTATATAGTTACGGAATCTGTCATCTGTATTCTGTATTCTGTGCTCTGTTCTCTGTACTCTGAAATCTGAAATCTGATGTCTGAAATCTGAAACCTGAAATCTGAAAATTACAATTTGAAATCTGAAATCTGAAATTTGTACTTTGTAACCTGAAATCTGAAATCTGTGATCTGTTATCTGTTTGTTTACGTATACCCTGTGATCTGTCATTGAGACTCCTCATAGGAAAGAGTTGAATAACATAAGGAACCCCGCCTACAATACGTGTTTGCCCATATGAGACTTGCAAAATACTAGATAATTACTGACTAATTTGGCATCAAACCAAATGGGGGGGGGGTACTCTAATACGTTACTGCAAGAATTAGAATCCTGCCTCTATGTATTAAGAATTTAAGATTGAGAAATCTTTTCCGTGATATAAGTCTGTATGCATTTAGTAACTTATTCTGTAACATTCTGGGCCGAGGGCCATTCGGTATTTCCGGGCCTAAGGCCGTTCTGAAAATATAATAGTATTGGAATAACTTTTTGAGTTCTGCAGTTACATATGTATTTATATTTCTGGGCCTATGGCCGTTTTATATCGGTGGAGTTATGGCTACTCTATACATGTTGGGTTTAAACTGATACTGCTAAGAAAACTGAATTCATGACTGTAATGGACATAATTACAGAATGTAATCAATCATATGCTTTTATAGTATTGTGCCTTGTGCTTCAATCAAAGTATATAACTATGCTATTCAATGTTTAAGGAAATTCATAGTTCGAGTTACGAAATGTTCGATATGATAAGTGTTTTCTGAAGTGACAACAATGTTACGAATTTCTGACAAGTTTATGATATGATAAGTTTCTGGATAATTTTCCCAAGATGGCAAGTTTTCTGAAAGAAATATTTTGCTATGAACGAATAAGTCCTTCAATTGATAATTGATGAAAATTCTATGTTGAGCTTCAAACTATTCTGTCTTATCTGTTTTGGAAAACTAGTATGAAATGAGTATTACTTTACTGTAATTTGGAAAGCATGATCATTAAGGTTTGATCCGTGTTTGATTTTATTAATACTCTACTCTGAACATGTAATTCCTTGATATGAGATTTGAGTGGTTATTTGGAGTTTGTTCGAAATCTGATTTGGCTTAATAAGTCTAATTCTGATAGGGAGCAAAGAGCCCCAAAGTCATCGAGTTAGAATTTGTTTGTGAACCTAAAGAGATTGACACAGCTTATGAGTCACATGTGATCGAATATTTGAGTAAACCCATGTCTGAATGTCTTTAAGTTGTTATAGCATTTGGAAGGTATGAAATATATGAGGATTGTGAATAATGAGATGAAGCTGTGGTGTTATTGGGAAGGTTAACGAGAAATTTTAGAACTATTGGAGAAGTAATTGGAATTGAAGTTTGAGCATACATTTGACGTGGTTCGTTTAGTTGTTAGGGACTTGGGATTACCAATGGTTCCTTGCCGTTGAAATTCTGATATATGTATATTGATCGAAGTATTTGTGATTCCTCTCTATACCAAGTGGGGATTTTCGGTTATGTTTGAACTGTCTTCTGTTTGGTTTTCTTCAATTTCGAGGACGAAATTCTTTTTAAGGAGGGAAGGGTGTGACGACCCAGAATTCTTCCCTCCGCTCGAGCGGAAGAGTTGACGCTCGAGCGGACTTTTGGAGTTTCCAGCAATTGTGCAGACGGCCTGAGATTCTGGGAGTTGTGATTCTCCGCTCGAGCGGGGGAGTTTACGCTCGAGCGGACGACTTTGTTGGTCTGCACGCTCGAGCGGAAGAGTTGACGCTCGAGCGGGCCTCTAGGTTGAGTTGTATTTCTGAGGTGTGGGTTTGTTTTGGACATTTTTATTAGTGTATTTGGAACCTTCTTATTTTATTTTGGAGTATTGGTTGTGGTGGTAATATGATGGCAAAGTAAGATTGGGCCAAAAGCTTTAATTCGAATAAATTGTCGGCGACCAGCCGTCACTCTTTTATCCTTTTCTTTGTCCACACTTTGAATTTGGATGTGAGGTTAGAACCATTGGAAAGCTTATTTCCGGGGCTTCAATTTGGACACAAGAACGACCTAAAACGGAGTTCGGATGGGAGAGTTATACCTATTCAAAGTTTCGGAATCTGTGCTGAGGGCAGGTCCGCTCGAGCGGAAAACAGTCCGCTCGAGCGGGAATTACGGGACAGCAGCTTTAAGAACGGGATTTTTGGATCATTTCATAGATTTTCTTCAACCCTCTTCTTTCCTCTTTGCCTTAGTCCGAAACCCTAACTCTCAAACCTTTGATTTCACCCATTTTTATCAACAATCCACCATGGTTTTGGCATGTAGGATGGAGAACTAAGGAGGATCAATGTTTTTACCCGATTAAAATTTGGATTGGTGAAAGTTTCTTCTCAAGCTCACCCCTTTGCTTGATTGTTGAGGTAAGGGTTGAAGACTCTTTAATATTTACATCCATAGATAGGTTGGAGGTGTCTTCATTGTATAATGGTGCAAGTTTTCATTTATGTTATGTATATGGAAGAAATTATGAGATTTTGGGAATTTTGGGGTTTGAACATTGGGGGTTTTATGGTTTGAAGATATTGGGAGTTAATTGATGGGTTAAATAATGGTTTATGAGTCCTAGATGTGTAATTGATGGAAAAATAGTGTTGGGTTAATAAGTTTGATTATTTCTTGAAATCTCATTATTTTCTTGAAACCCTAAGTTTCTTAAGGATGATAACCAAAGATTTAACCCAAATTGAATGTAGAATAATGAAATTGACGTATTGAATTATGTGAAATTATATTTGGTACACTGAGTGGAAATGTGTTATTAGTTTGTGTTAATGTTGTTGAATTGAATTGTGTAGGGTTAGCTGCAGGGACGGACCTAGCATCTAAACACGTGAGTAATAGTACTACAAATGTACAAATATGCCTTGTTTACCATTAAGAATATTGTTAACAGCATTCTATTTTTCGTGAGCTAATATGGTAACGTGTTTGTTGATTGAGAATTGATGTGAACATTGAAAGAGTTAGCACACATCGGTATGATTCTGAACCTACTCCGTATTTTGAGTTATGGCTATTGATTATTGTCAATATACCATCCTATGAATTACCCATACTTCTGTATACGAATTGCATACAACTATTAACGCTGTAAAGTTGGTTTATAAGTTATTCCGGCCTGTTGATGTTATGGTACCTATATACCTTACAGAATTGTAGTACGTATGTATTTCTGAAAGCGTGCAAGCTATATACTATGCTGTCTTGTGTTAACAGTTATCAACAACGTTTTGTTAAACTTATGTTATGTATTTTCAGTATACCATGATACGAAATGATTGATTTTTGAAAAGCTATGATATGTTGGAAATGAACGAACGAATGTTCAGTTTTCTAAAAAGTATTTGTGGCACCCTTAGTCCGGATGGCCCTCGCCCGGGGGTAACAATACCGTGGCTGTTGGTATCAGCTTTGTGGTCTTTGGACCTACCTGTTGTGGTCTTTGGACCTACCTGTTGTGGTCTTTGGACCTACCTGCTGTGGTCTTTGGACCTACCTGCTGTGGTCTTTGGACCTACCTGTTGTGGTCTTCGGACCTACCTGTTGTGGTCTTCGGACCTACCTGATCTGATGGCTATTGGGTGTACCACATATGATCTTATGCAAAATCTGAATATGGAAATAATTATGAAAATGATTACGAAAATGGTTTGGAATCTGGAAATGCATAAGACTCTGTTTCTGATAAGAGATTGTGTTTATGATATTTCTGGACCGTTAGGTCGTTCTAATATTTTCTGGCATGGAACAAAGTGCCGTACGGAACGAAGTGCTACACTTTGGTGGGAGCCACCTCTGGAATCCGTACGAGCCACCTCTTGAGTCCATACATCTGTTATTTCTGTTATCATGCTTATGCGTTCTGTACCTTCTGTGACTACGCTATATGCGTTCTGTTACCCACGCTTATGCGTTTTGTTATTTCTGTTAGTTCTGTTATGTCTATTATCTCTGTTACTTCTGATGTCCCTGGACCTATGGTCGTTCTGCATCTGTAGGCCTATGGCTGTTTTGGAATTAATCACGGAACGTAGTTAATAATATGTATCTGCAACTATATGTTTTGATTAGTCAGGTTAAATATCACAATATTTATGAACTATTATTCACTGAGTTCGCTCATTCTGTATTTTGTCTGTCTGTTTCTGTAGGTAGCCAATCGGGAGTTCGGTCCCAACCTTTAAAGCTTGTGTTCCTCTTGTCAACCTTGAGGCGTCCAGGCACCACCTGAAGCCGTTCATTTTGTAAAGTTTTGCCGAGTTTCAATTTATGCATTAGATGTCTATTTTTGGGTTGATTGTAAATAACTCCTTCTTCATTATTATTTTTGTTATGTGCCTATTTGTGGGGTTGAGTCGAGGCATATGGATGTAAACTGTCTGTATAATATTGACTTAGTGTGATGTTGAGATCCTGGCATGTTAGAAGTAGCTCAATGGATGTTATTCGATGTATTTTATATTATTGCATGCTTCCGTTCAGGCCCCATAAGATATGTATAACAGGTTTAGTGTCTGGTTTCGAATGGGTCATGCCCAAACTTTTAGGGGCGGGTTTGGGGCGTGACAGTTATGAGAAACAAGCAGGCTAGATTTCGAAGGCCTCGGGAGAGTCGAGTTCTCTGGCCCCAAGTGGGGAATTATGCAGTTGTTCCAGGTGTGGCCAGTTGGGACACATCGGTAGTTCTTGTCCGTGGCTTGTAAGCTCGTAGAATATCTTGGGTTTGAGAATAACCAACTTTAGCGGTCCAGCGAGGGACGGTAACGGTGGTAGTGCCGATGGTATGGTTTTGTTTTGGCTATGCTATTTTGTAACTGGTGAATTATCATTTTGTAATTATTGGGTTCTGTTGTGTAAGCGTCCATTCAGGGTTCCTTGGATAAGTCTGTGCACCAGCTGTTCCAAACAATGAACATAGTAAATTTGTCACTTTTTTTCTTCAGAAATTTAGAAATGAGCACCTACATCAAAATTCATTTTAAATTTTGAAATATGAAATTAACTATAAAGGGTATTTTGATGACATGCATGCATGATTGATGAAGATATGAAGTTTGAATGCATGAATTTAATGTATTGGAAGTAAGTTTGGTATAATTTGGGTTTGCATGTGATTGATTCATAAGATTTGAGCCTCATAATGTAGTAAATTGGTGTTTGTAGCATTTTAGAAGTGTATATGAGAGTTATGGGTTATAAAATGCAAGCTATGTTGAAGCAATAGAAGCATTATACGAATGAGATCATTGATACAAACGAGGAAGTAAATAAACTAAAGAAACCTCACCCCCCATACATCCTTCGAGAACCGAATATTCTCCCTATTTCACCCGTTGGTGGACGCAGTCGAATTTTTTTTTGGATGACATAACTGGAGGTGGGAAAGTGCATTTTTTTCCCGCTTGTCTCCATGACATTTTGGTTTGGTTGTTGCTTACGTTGTTAGTTGCGAACAAGCAGTGTAGTGGCCCTCTCTTTCCTTCGACTAGGGAACTTAGGTATGAGAGAGGAAAGTTATGAGTTGAGCACCTCACTCACCCAATCAAATATCAACCTCCTCTAATCATGATGTGATTTTTATTTACATAATATGCTGTTGTTCCGATTATTTATGCTAACCCAGAATCTATAACATATGTTACATGATAAGGAAATAGGATGAACATAAACAAATAAGATATGCCGTAATGGCTACAATCTTCCAAGACGGTGCTTGGTTACAACAAAAGTGAGTTTTAAATTCAATACAGATAAAGCGCTAGGCATGTACAAAAATAATTACAACAAGTAAACAAAATGAAGCTCTTTGCTTTGGTGGAGGCATATCATGAGCACCTGAAAATGGTTTTCCACATAGGGTGAGTCAAAGCCTAGTAGAAATACTACAACACAGTTTATGAGGGAAAATGCTGGGGTTCTTGATCACACAAAGAGGTATCGAGGTCGATCCTTCCAAAATCAAGGCCATCTTAGAAATGCCACCACTGAGGATTGAAAAAGAGGTGTAGAGACGCTTCAAGGGTCATCAAAGTATCATGAATTGATGTAAGATAAACCTTGACACAATAAACTCGGTATAACATCCGACCGAATTCAATCAATCCTATTGGTTCTTTATGTTGGTTGATTCATTTTAAACTCAATTTTATTAGCCTCTTTTATATTACCTTTCCTTTTCTTTAATCCATTAAGTCCACAGTGATATTTACATCCACTAAGTCCGAAATACAATAAAGGAAAATAAGTGTCGACTTAACTTGAGGAAATAAACCTTATTTTTTTCGGAGGCTGTCCTCGATGCCTGAGGAATGCCTACCCAAGGATGCCAGTCAATCTGTGGGTGGAAAAATGCAAGTCAAGTGTCAGATATCAAAAATATGGAAATAGCAATATGGAAATGGTTCAGTTTAATTCATACTAGAATTTTGTTATTAAATTTTGAATGTTTAGACCATCACTTGAGATAAAGTTTGTTGGGTCTATTTTGGTATATAATTGGGCTATATTTGGCTTATGGGTGAGAATTTAATTCAAGACCCATGACTTAGATTCAATTTAATTTGAGTTTGTTTAATGACTCATGTTTAACTATTTGGTCTATTTTAATTATGTGATTGGTTGTGATCACATTGTGAGTTGTTATTATTTATTATATTAGATTATAATATATATTTGAAAGTTAAATTTATGGTGTGCACCACACGGTGAAAAATTATATATTTTTGTAGTGAATAAAAATGGGTGTATATTTCATAGTGAGCAAAAAATTATATTTTGTGATGTACAAAAATGTTATATTTTTGTGATGAGAAAAATTATATCATTTTATAATTTATGTTATCAAATTTTAAAATATTTTACAATATATTTTATATTAAAAATAATCGCAACATTAAGGCCTCATTTGCGAAATTCTGGATCCTCACTGTCGAGCAAATTTCTAGAAATTCATTCAAATGTTTGTAAGGATCATCATGAGCTAGTCCATGGAATGATGGGAGCATTTGTATGGTGCTGGACTTAATCTCATAATGAGCAACAGTGGTGTTGGGTAATTGGATGCATGATTGTTATGTATATGCAATCATCTCGGCAAACATGACTCGCCCACGTGGCACCTTGGCCGACACCTCAGTCGAACCTTGGCCACGTGGTATCATTGTCAAAATACTTCCCCACACTACTTATCAATACATTGGCAACTAAATAATGATTAGATAATGGCTTCCACTGACAAAAGCAAAAGGAGATTCTCTCTTATCTCTTCAGACTTCAAACAACTTCAATTCCGACTCCTCTCTTCTATAAAAGCCAGCCATTCCATCTGAGGAGGGCACGCTTTCAGCATTTCAAGAATTTTCACCTTCACCTAAAAAAGGAGGGAAAAATCAAAATTTCCAGTTCAATCAGTTTGAAAAAGCAAAACTTCAACAGCAACAAACAAGTTTTGTAATGCAAATAAAATTAGATTCCTATATTTTATATGCACATCCAATATCGCCTGGTTGTGCCAGCGTCAAATGAACCGTACATGCAATATTGTGCCTGCATAAAAGAGAACTTTGACAGGTACAAAATAGTAGAAACACATGGTTGCCTCACTTCAGTGGACTCAGGCTCAATGCTCATCCTAGACTCTTAGCTAGATAGGGATAAACTCCCTAAAAGTTTAATCTTTATCCAGGTTGAGATCCTCCCCTGACATGCATGAACTACATTCATTTTGATCAAAACACAATGTCAGGACAAATCACCATTCATGGCTCAAAGTAACTGTGAAGCCCCTGAAAAATGTATTCGCTTTAAAAAAAAAAAACCTAATGTTTAAATTATTTGCTTAAAGCCCCTCAGTTACTAGAATTATTTCGAATCTTGTCGATTAGCATTTTTTCATCGAAACAGGAATATCCTAACTTGTCCATTCAATTCCAACTAGTGTCCATTCAATTTTCCAAATAGTGGTCCATTCAATTCCAACTAGTGTCCATTCATTTTCCAACTAATGGGCTTTAATGACAAGTAAATCCTAACTTGTCCTTTCAATTCCAACTAGTGGGCTTTTATGCCATGTTACACCAAATTTGCCTATAAATATCACCACTCCCTAGCATGGCTAACACAAGCAACACTCTCACACACACACATTCGACTAAAGGAGAGGAAAGAGAACAAGAGAGAAATCTTGAGAGGAAGAGGAAGGGAGAAGAGAGCTATCTTGTTCAAAGCTTAGCAAGTAAGCCACAACACAACCTTCTCTTTCATTTTTCCTTTTTCAAATACATGTTCTTAAGGATTCTAAATAATATTTTCAGATGTGTTATTGATGGATGTAGACACCCCATTTTTGACCGTCCTCAAGACCTGGACGTCACCGCTTGAACACTCGGTGATCATTTGTGTTCGTGTTTGTTTGGAGTTCTCGGAGTTCTCGGCTCGCGCGCCTTGCCTCAGGACTTCCGAACTCGACCGTTTTGTGTTTGGTTTTGCACCAAACACTTGTGTTTTGCCTTGGAGGGGCAGGGAATGCTTTGTGAGGCATCCCCATATACCACCGGCTGTGGCTAGAGGCCACCGGCTGGCTGGTGTTGCCATCGGCACTTTATTGTGCCGACCGGCACTCTTTTGTGCCGACCGGCACTAAGTTTTGTCAAAATGACACTCTTTGCCGGCCGGACACTGTGCAGTTGCTTTTTGAGATATTTTCAGACAGCTGTATAGTTTTGGTTCCCCTCCATACACGTGTATGGAGGGATGACCCTCTTAGTTAGCTTAGCTTGTAAGCTTTGCAAGCTTTGCTTGCCTATAAGAGGACCACTCCTCTTCTTGGCTTAGGGTTACAAAATTTTAGACATTTTAGACAGACCAAGCTCTGGTTTTTAGGGTTAGGATAGATACACCTCCTATCTCTCTTCTTCCCTCTTGTTTTGTACACTAGGTGTTTTGTCATACTATTGCTCACCAACACCTAGTGTTTCACCTTCCTCTTGCTCTGAGGTTCCAAGAGGTTGTTCTTGAGGTTCGTGACTGGTTTGGAGCTCAAGGAAGCAACAACATCATCTTTGTTGAAGAGGTCTACAAGGGTGAGCCAACTAGTCTTTTTTCCCCATTCTTGCACTCCATTTCTACTGCTTTAGAACTGTTTTTGTGCTTAGTGATTAACACATAAAAGTTCTATTTTTTAAGCCTCTTTATTGTTATTAAGAGTGTTTTGTGGTTTGAGCAAGTTTGACCACCCTTAGGCCTTGAAAAGGGCCCTTTTTGTGCTATTTTGTTGAGATCCGAGATTTTTGTGCTTGGGCCTCTTCACCACTGAAATCTTGAGGGATTTCAGTGGTGGAGGTGGTGCCATAAAGCCTCCAAAAGGAGAGGGCCACCCCCTCTCCTTAATGTCCTTGAAAAGGGCAAGTTTTGGCCTCCAAAGGAGCACCATGTTTGGTTGTGTTTGAGCATGTCTTGGCTGCATTTCATGCTTATTTTGCCATGATTTAACTTGATTCTAAGTTGTTTAGGTCTCTTATGCATGCTTAGCATAGTTGCCTTGTAATGCCTTTTGATCCTCTAACATGCCTAGGTTGTATGCCTTAGTTTCTAGCATGTTTTAGGCTTGCATTTGTGAAGTTTTTGTGCTCATATTTCCATGTTTTAGGTCTGTCTCATGTTGTTTGAGTCAACCATAGCATGTTTAATATGGCCCCTTTGCATTTTAGGCTTGCTAGCCTTCGAGTACGCATGTGTAGCATGTGTTACTTATCTCATTTTGATGATTTGGAACCATCTAGCATGTCATTTCAGTCCCTTTGGTGTGCTTGTATGCTTACCTTAGTTGCCTCTTTAATGCTTTAAAAGCATGTGTTGAATGCTCCATGTTTTGGCCTTAATGCATGCCTTTGATTTCAAGCCTCTTAGATGCCATCTAAGTGGTCCTTTGGGCCTAATTTGACATGCTAAAAATCTGTTTTGGGTTGATCAATGCATGCCATAATTGCCTTGCATAAGTATGGTTCAATGCTCATAGACTTGCTTTGAAGACTTGGGCCATTTGTTGCATGTTTAGCTTGCTTTGTTGCATGATTTGGCATCATGTTTTGCATGATTTTCAGAGCTTTATATGCATGCTAATTGTCCATGTTTAACTCATTTCAAGTGTGCTTGAGAGTTGCCATGTTTGTGTCTAAGTGTTGGACCATAATTGCATGCATGTGTGTGTGTATTTTAGCCTTCTTTTTGGGCACTTTGGCCACTGATTTTGGGCCTATTAGGGGCTGCCCAATTCATTTAAGTCCACCTTTTATTTGGTTTGCATGCTTGCCTTACATGTTTGCTTGTATGCTTACATAAGTACCTTGCATTGTCCATGTTGCATGCTAGCCAACATGCTTAGGATTTCATTGCATTGACATGCATGCTAGGCCTCTTGAGATAAACATGATAGAGGTTCGGCACCCTTGTTTGTTTATATGGTTTGCATGCATTTGAAATTTAAAGTGCACACTTGGTTCTTTGGGCCATCATGCATGGAAATGCGTGATTGGTGGTCCGAGAATCGAGACACATGCCCCTTTGAGTCACTAACATGATAAGGGATGTGTTTGGTGCATAAATGGCTTGAATTATATTGCCATGCATAGATTTCCCCTCTGCTGCTGTGAGTTGCAGGTCCTGCAGGCATTCAGTGCCGACCGGCAGTCATTTGGCAGCCGATGGATGAGTCTAATGCCGGTGGCCTCCTCCTTCAGCCGGTGGTGTCCTACCCCAGCCGGTGGTGATCCCCAGTGCCCTGAGAGGCACTCCTGGGACTTTGGCAATTTTCTGAGGAGGAGAGCAGAGGAAACAGAGGCAATCCGTGCATGGCAGTGCGGTTCCGAGCCAGTCCCGAGCGCGTGTTGCATCCGGTCCTCATCCCGAGGCGGTTTACTGCTTTAATTAGATTAATTAATTTATTTCGATTAATTTAGTTAATTTGTAATAATTAATTAGCTTGCGTAGTTAATTAAATTGTATATTCTTTCGGTCCCTCCGAGTGAGGGCGTATTGTAATAAGTGTGTGTGAGTGGGTGTATGTCTTCCAACCCCCACTTCTTTCTTCCCTTTTATTTACCTGCTTTGATGGTAGATTAGGGCACGTTTATTTTAGCATACCTTATGCAATGCATGCGTGCATCCATGCATTTGTTTACATGCACCGGGCTCGGTACATCATACAAACTGCATCGTCCTTCCAATTCCAAATTGAATACGTGCATAATAAAGTGCACTTCACATGCCATTTTTAGGGTTAGCCGAGCCTATCTAATTACATGCTGTATGTGTTGCATTAGCCACTTAACATGAACTAGGACATGCATGTTTGCTAACTAGTTTACTGTTTTGGCACGGAGTACGATGTAAGTATTTACGCTTTAGCATACCACATGCGTGTGAATGTTGCCATGACAGTATGCTTACCATGCGGCTAAGTGCTTATGTGAGATAAACTGTTTGAATGCCTGTGGGTGGAGGTTGGTTGCTTGAGTTGGAAAACTCATTGAAATCCGTATTTTAGCCTACTTGCGAGTAGCAAAACCCAAACGCTTTCAAAACAAACGGATATGCAATGATTATTTCCGAATTAGGCAATCTAGTCTATACTTGTTTGTTGTGCGCATAACATAGTAATTCTAGGCTAATAACTGGAATAAGAACGCATAAGGTTTTCAAAATCGGATATCATGGTTAGTAGAGGCCGGTCTTCGGACCGGGCGAAAGGGGGTGCTCATAGCTGACCTTCCCCGATCGTACCCAAGCTCCCGAGCCAAGACATTTGGTGATGACGGACACGTGGCCTTCGGCACCGAGTCAGGGTTTCCTAAATTTCCCATTTTAAAAATATTTAGGTGGCGACTCTGTATCTGGCAAAGCAGTCCATGTTTGGCACTTCTTTTCAAAAATCTGTTTCTCAAAACGATTTGCCGGATTTGGACTCTTTGGTTCAGATTTAGAACCGCAACAAAAAATCGAGTCCGAACTGTAACCTGTGAGTTCCCTCGCGGGCATGTTACAGTTTCTGGCGACTCTGCTGGGGAGTTTAGAGAGCTTGACTCGAACTCGTGATGTCCTGTTTTGACTACACTTATGTGTTTCTTTGCATTGCATTTGCATTGGTGCGCCTAGGACACCGTGTTGGCCATCTGCTATTCCTGAGCGGTTTGCCGGAGGCTTGTCTTATCAAGGCATGACCATAAGGCTGACCGGTTGCGGGCTCTGCCAGTATGGGAACACAAACCCCGGTTTTACCGGGGCCCCCTTTTCGACCATTCGACCTAGCGCATATTCGGATCCATAGTGACCATTCCAAACTAGGACAGGTTGCTTACCCGTTTATAGGTTGTTTGAAACCGCTGCGTGCGTAGTGAAACCCTAGCTCCTGACAAAATAGGACAGGGAAACCCTACCCCAACATAGGGGTGTATTGGCTCTCTTCTACCTGTTATGTGCTTTTAGAGTGTATCTTTACAGGGAACGCATATATCAGTTTGCAAGTTTGGGTATCCGGCCTGAGGGGACCAGTATCAGCATTGTTGAGAATCAGTTGTGTCTGCGGGTATCAGTTCAGTTTTGAATAGTGATTCTGGGGAACAGTGATCAGTAGTAGAGTACAGTTGTCCGGCTACATCCGTGTTTGATCTGTCTGGGGCTGAAATACTGTTTGTTTTCCGTTTCAGTTCAGAGATTCAGAGGGTCGATCCAGAACAGCTAGTGTCTTCTCCTTGCTGCGGCAGGACTTAGCATGACGCAAAATTCAGAAGAAATCGTGGTCATGACGGCCGCGTTGGATCAAGGAATCACCCTACATGATGAGACTACCGTTGACATGCCGCATCCGCCCAGATCGCCGGCCGCGCACCCGGTTTGGGCCCCTCAGCTATATCAGGCTCGCGAGCCCACTACATTTGAACTAATGGGGATGATAGGTGATCTTCAAAGATCCGTGACGGATCTCGCCTATGGAATGTCAATTTCGCCGCCAGCCGCACCATATGTCGGAGGCTTTGTACCCCAGGAGCCCCCGTTGTTGGGGCGAATTGTAATTGAACTCAACCAACCGGAGATGACCTCCAGTTATGGTAACGACGCAGCAAACCAAACTCTAGATCAGGCCGAGGCCAGAGATAAAGGCAAGATGAAGACAGATGCCGACCCTATCGAACAACTGCTGTGGGCAGTAGAGGCTTTGAAAGCCAGGGGGATGAACAAGCAACAGATATCTACAGTTGTGACAAAAGCTGTAGAGGGTGCCTTCCCCACTCCGCCTGAGGGCAGTTCCAGTCAATCAGAGAATCGGGATAGGCCCCGTCATGCCAAAACAGTTCTTCCCACTCCCAACCTTGCATCCGGGAAGGATCAGAAATCTAAGGCCGCCCCCGCCGATCCGTTTGCTAGTGCATCTAGCAAGAGTACTCAGGCCCCGAAGTATCTGCCCCGAGGGCATAGGGTCTTCCACTCTCTTTACATGCCTCTGTCTAGGGCACTTTTGATTTTGGCTAAAAAGGGGCATCTCAAACCCTTGGAGCCCCGACCCCTACCGAAGAATCTCCCTGCTGCACATGATGCTTCCCTGTACTGTGCGTACCATCAGCAGATAGGCCATGCCACTGACAATTGTTTTCGCCCCGTCACGAGGTGCAGGATCTGATTGACAACGAGGTTATCCTCCCGCCCACCTCGGCCAAGTCAGTCACTACAGAGTTCTTGGATTTTGAAGACACAGATACTGCGAGTATGTAATCGGAAGGTGAACCGCCTGCGGGCAAAGCTCGGCGTATTTTTGGATGTAGCGTTTGGCACGCATCTTTGGGCACCTGCTAAATGTTAATTTTTGTAAATTCTGACTTGGGTGTCGAGTCAGTCTTCTGTTTTGTCTTGAGCCTGTCTCATTGTTTTGAGACATTCCTTTTGCTTAAGGGTCTGTCTAATTGTAATGAGTCAGTCCCTCTTGTATAGAGTACCATGGTGATTTCGGGGTTGTTGCCTCAAACACCGTTATAAACAGTAGTTTTTGCTTTTTGAGTCTGTTTCGGTCAGGGAGCCAGTTATGCCAACAAATCTGAATGAAACAGCCGTGGCTATCATGTGCCGTATTTGTTGCTATTTGAGTCGGCCGTGCCAGAGGATGTGAATGGAACGACAGTGCGTACCACCTGCTCTCTCGTGCCTCGAACATCGTTATGATGACCTAAGCTTTTCATAAAACTCTTTTCCAACACTGCGGTGATGAAAATGAAGAGGAAGTAATTCCTCGGGTTTTGTAAAGTTTTGATCATTTTGAGAAAAAGGAACGCATGCTAAGCTTTTCATGAGTGAATTTATGCTTGTCGGCGTGAGTACCGAGAAGGACCCTGGCCTGATCCAGACTGGTTCCACACTATCTTCAGCACGAGCGATTTGTCGCTTTCTTAAAAACTTTCGAAAACAAAATATTTCGTGCAGTCTTGTGAAGACTTGTGTGGAATCGCTCTTAAGATTGTGTAGCCCAGGATCGCTCTCAGCCTCAAGATTTGATTTATTTGTTGTGAACCAGAACCCGTTCAAAACATTCAGTGCCATGAAACGCCTGTGTGGCCCGTATTGAAGCAGCCCTCGAGCAAGAAGCCTCAAAATCAGATCAGGGAGATCAGATCCCACCAAGCAAAGCTCGAGAAGCAACCGTGTTGGATTCTTCCTGCAAATCAACCCAACAGCCGCTCTCCCGGATACAGAGGGTTTCCATCTCAAAACCATTTGGCATGGGCTTGCTACACTTTTACCCTTTGAGAGGCTCGCTGGGCCGAAAACCCGGAAGGGCGGTCCAGGCAAAAGTTAGAGCAAAGAAAAGAAAAAAAAAAAAAAGAAAAAATACAAAAAGAAACCAAGAAAAAAAAAAGAAGAGAAAAATAGCAAAGAAAAAGAAATGAAAATGCGAAAGAAAAGAAAAGAAAAGAAAAGAAAGGAAGAAAAGAAAAAGAAAAAGAAAAACATAGCTCGCAAGGTCGAAAACCCGCATTGGGCGCCTTGGCAAAAGTTAGAGCCTGAAAAGTGAAGGTTAAAATACCCGAGTGTACCTTAACCGGAACTACGTAAGGCTTGATTCCCATGTTTGGGATACGTAGGCAACTTCATCTTGAAGTCCAGCCCCCAACGCTTCCATAGCGTCTCAGTCCATGTCATGGTTTTGATCACTTTTGCCTCCTCTGAATCCAACGTCTCGACTGCAGCAATCTGGAATTATGTGACCAACTTCCTCTTGAAGTCCAACCACCAACACCTTCCAGGTGACTGCGTCCATATATTGATTCAAACCGTCTTCGTCTCCTCCGCATCTGAGGGTCCGATCGTCGTCAATAAGGACTGGCTTACAGCATGCCGCGGCATCATCTAAACAAGGGGCAACTTTCCGTTGCCATGCAGTGCCATAAGTTGCCCTGAGTTGCCTCCCAAACCAGGGGCAACTTTCCGTTGCCTTATCGCCCTTTAAGCCAGGGGCAATTTTCCATTGCCTGCGATCCGAGGTTGCATGTCTCGAGGGTAAGTTCCGCGCTCGTTGAGCATTGACTGTTTGCAAAAATAGTTTTTGAAAATTTTTACTGAAGTTGACTATTTTCTCGAAAACTATTTCGTTTTTCAAATTGGACCACGTTTGGACCCAAAAGGAGAATTTTCAGTGCTCACTGCCTGATTCGCATGATTTTCAAATCAAGAATCGAATAAGTGTGTTAATCCAACTCTCATTTTGATCAAAACTGTTTTAGAAAACGTAAAAAATGGTCAAAGTGGCGGACTAGGGGCACAGTTGAGTCAGGTCTCCTGTCTTTCCCCCGTTGACATACTCGCCAGAAAGGCGCTCCATTCGTCAGAAGAAATAGCCGTGAGCTAACAGTGTTGGGCGTGAACCTGTGACTTTCTATTCATCCATCAATCACTCCGGGGAGGGATTGAAAAATGAGAGAATAAAGAATAGAGAGGTGTAAGTAGAGAGAAAAGTGAGCAAGAGGGTTTTGAGAGAAAAACCGAGCCTGAGGGCCGAGTGATGTGAGAATCACAAATCAGAAAGGGTGGGAAACAATACTCGAAGAAATTGGCTCCCTGAGATTCGAGGTCTCTCCTTGTGTAAACATGTCCGTGCGTCGTGTCTTTTGATTTGTCGGCTTCGGCTTTAGCTTTGAGTCTTTTCCGAGTATGTCTCATTATGTCAGGTCGTGTGCCTTTTATTTCCTTGTTTGAGTCTGTCTCGCTGTGTTCTGTGGTAGGCTCGATACCCCGGTTGAAAACCCTTCTTTATTTCAAAAAATCGTTTGTGCTCAGAATGCTGTGCCATTCTCTACATTCGTGCGAAGCAAAAGAAGAAAAGGAAATTTGGGACATCCGAGTGTGTTTCAACTTCAACCGTTTCAGTTTTCTGATCCGTCTTGTCAGATTGGGTTATTTGTTCAGGGTTCGCCGTGTGCAGAATGAGCCAAAAGCTGTGTTATGAGCTGTATGCAGATCAATCCCCAGTAAAGTATGGGCTGTTATTTGTTCAAGCAGTGGTTTGTATGAGTTGTTTGCTGTTAGTTGGTTGGTTATCCGATTATTACAGTGCAAATGCTCCGTTTCCAGACAATGAATCAATTCCATTTACATTCGAGGTGTAATATGATGCAATGCAGTGCAAAGTATGAGATATGTAAATAAAACACTTTTCAGATAAAAGTTTGTTTCATATCATCTTCTCCAAATACAAAGTTTTGGGAACAAAAATCTGCCTGTCGCAGTACAAAGTACTCTATCTACCAAAAAAGAGAAAAGTACAAGGAAAGAGAAAAAAAAAAAGGCAGCAAAAATCATCATCAGCAACATCCTCATGCCTAAGGATCCGTCCTCGCCCTCTTCCTGGGCAGAAGCCCAGGAGCATCACCAGGAGCATCGCCGTCTGAGCCTGAGCCTGAGCCTGAGCTGTCTCCGGTCTCCTCCTCCGACAACCCCGCCTCCGCCTCTGTCTCTGCCTCAGACTCATCATCCGGAACCGGAGCCCGTGAGCTACTCCCGGCGAAAGTATGCCCTCCTCTGGTGCGGGGATAGGCTCTGCCGTCCTGAGTAGAAATGGGAGGTCCAGCTGGAGCGCCACCCACCGGGGGAATCTGGAAGGGAGGCTGAAAAAGCATGAAAGGTGAACACATCAGAATACTGTAAATGCCGTGAGCAGTGAATCAGTGCAGAATGCAGTGTATGAGTACAGTGTACGTGAATGCCGTGAGCAGTGGATCAGTGCAGAATGCAGTGTATGAGTATAGTGTATGTGAATGCCGTGAGCAGTTTATCAGTGCAGAATGCAGTGTATGAGTACAGTGTATGTGAATGCCGTGACAGTTTATCAGTGCAGAATGCAGTGTATGAGTACAGTGTATGTGAATGCCGTGAGCAGTTTATCAGTGCAGAATGCAGTGTATGAGTACAGTGTATGTGAATGCCGTGAGCAGTTTATCAGTGCAGAATGCAGTATATGAGTACAAGTGTGTGAGTGCCGTGAGCAGTTTATCAGGTTTTGCGCGGTCATCAGATTGTATGAAACAGTCAGAGAAAACATACCGGAATGCTGTAAAGAGCCAAGATGTCGAAGGTCCGCTGCAGCATCCCCATCATGGAGGCATTCAACTCCACAGACTGCCGGGTGTACTCGGAGGATGCCTGCAAAAGTATCAGATGCACCAGTATTCTGTGGGATATCAAATAAACTGAAATGGAATGACAATGCAAGATACAAAATGAAGTGATACGTACCGGAGGCAAGTCGGGAATACCGACCAACTCATGACCAGCCGGGGGAGGAGCAAAGGGGATCTGAAAGGTCTCCCCACCCTGCCCTCTGTATGTCAGCATAGTGGGCAGAGCAGGCCAACCGACCCCCCGTCCTCTCTGAACCCTGCCTCTGCCGCGGACTCGAGCCCTCCTCGGCGCTCCTCCTCCTACTCCTACTCCGGCCGCCGGCGCCGCAGGTCTCTCTCTCTCAGCTCGGCGACCACCACTCAGCGGCCGCATGATGAAGGTCCGGACGTACTCTGAGTAATCGCCCTCGCCTCTGAAGCCGTCCGCCTCCCAACCGATGGTGTAGTCCGCCATCTGCTCAGCGGTGAAACGCTCGGTGTCCCTCATATGCTCAGGAGGATGCACCGGGACTATCTGCTCAGGTAACCCTAAGGTCTGACGCAAGAAGCGCTCGCCTAGGTACCAAGCCCGACAGACCGGGCCCTCCAGCAAAATCTGGTAACGCGAGGTCTCAACGGCGCCGGCAAACCGATCCCGCACCATCGCTGGCAGAGGAGCCCACGGCTGCCAGGTGATCTGAAATTGAAATACAGTTTGTTATCTACTGGTATTGCAAATATACAGTGGAAAAGTGAAGCTTAAATAAACTGCAAGTGAAACATACCTCGGCAGGAGTAATGGTGTCGAAGTAGCGGCGAAAGAAACTGAATGTCTCCCGTGGCCTCCGGGTGCATCTCTCGTCGAAACGGCGTGAGAAAGGGACCACCAGAGGAGTCTCCGTCTCCGGCACTGGCTCCAGCCTGGGAAAGTAGGCATAGACCCACAACTGCAAGACAGATGTCAGTATGACTATCAGATAAAGCAGAATACAGAATAGAGCAGAAATAATAAAGCCGTGTGTTGTGCAGTGTATTGAGCAGAGTATACCGTGTGAACAGTGTACAGTAGAGTATGTATGTGCCGTGTGTACAGTAAACAGCAAGTGTAAAGCAGACTACAGTGTGTGCAGTGTGCAGAATACAGAAAGTACAGAACAGAAATGTAAAGCAGAGAAGAAGACATACCTCCCAAGCCCGCCAGTAGCCCCCGAGCAACTGCCCGCTGCCACGGGAGACTGAGCTCATGTAGCCGTAGAGGGTGGCCAGAGCGGCGCCGCCCCAGTCATATCGCAGGAGGTCTCGGACGTCCACCAGTGCGCTGAGTAGGCAGAGAGGCACGGTGTTCGCCCGGTCGGCGAAGAGGGTCGTCCCTAGCAAAAACATCAAAAAGCCGCGTGCGTACTGCTCTACAGCCGCCTCGGTCATCGGAGCCGTCGCCACCAACGCAAGCTGCACTCTGAACTGCACCTCAAACCAGGAGTAGCGGACAAAGCCTGGACGAGCTAGAGGTGGCGCCTCGCCAAGCAAGTAAATCTGAGCGGCGATCCACTCGTCCATGTCGGTGTCGAAGGGGATCGGATCACCCCCTACCCCGATGCCGGTGAGCACCGAGAAGTCGTAGGGAGTCATCGTCATGTCTCCCGCTGCGGATAGGTGGAACGAGTCAGTGGTGTCCCACCACCTCTCTGCCAGGGTAGCTAGAAGAGGCCTGCAGGCAGTAAGCCGGGTCAGACCCCTGCAAAAGGAACTGAAGCCCGCATCGTCCACGATGTGTCGAACCGCCTCGGGAAGCTCCAAGTACCACTCTCGAGCCGCGACATTCCCATACCCGCGGATGGCATGGGAATCTCCCTGTTTTCAAGCAAATAGTTGCAAAGCAATATGAGATGTACAGTTCTGAGGAAACATGTTAAAGTCGATACAAATATGGCATGCGTACAAGTTTATCAGATTCAAACAGATAACGGGTGCCGGTGCGCTTACAGTAAACTACGATATGTGATGCGTCAGTGTGTTTTTGAGTGGTGCAGTGTAAACATGCTGCACGTGTGTACGTTTTTCTGATGCAAGCAAATGTCAGGTTTCAGTGTACCAGTAGGTGGACTACGGCCTGTGATGTGTCAGTGCTCCTGTGTGGATCAGTATAAATCTAGCATGTGTGCAAGTTCTCAAAGCTTAAACAGATGCCGGGTACCGGTATGTTCAGTGAATGACTAGCAAGTGATGTGTCAGCGTGTCTACGTGATTCAGTGCAAGTTTAGCATGCGTGCAGGCTCTTCAGATTCAAATAAGTGCTGGGTGTCGGTGAGTTCGTGGTAAGGTGCAATGTGCGCCGTGTGCTCGGGTGGTTGAGGCTGGTGCAGTGTGTGTGCATATGTCTGTCCTAAGCAGATATCAGTTGTGAAGTTGTCTACAATCAACTACAATATACGGCATGTCAGAATTAAGCAGTTAACGGGTGCAGTTAGCTACGGCAGTCGACAGAAAATTCTACATTGCAGAAAATAAAACAAAGTAGAGACGTTACCTCGGAAGCGCCGAAGGACAGGTGCGAGGTCGGCTCGCGCAGGAGGAGCTCTGGGTCCAGAGCCCTATCGAAGCCGCGGAAGTGGCGAAGCCCATCGGGTGGAAGCACGTGGATCGCCGGGCGATAGGTCGCCGGATCGAACGGGCGCTCACTCAGCGGGAGGAGCTCGACCCCGGGATCCATCTCGTGATCCGGGGGAGTCCCGACGTGTGGAACATCGTCAGCCATGGCAGTGGTGGTGAGAAAATAGCCGGAGAAGGAAAACCGGGGCGGAATGTGAAAAGTCAACCGGAAAAGTCAACCCCGAGCGGGCCGAAAATGGCCGGAAGATGAAAATACACGGAAATGTAGAGAAAATCGAGGGGAACAAGTCCCGAAAAGGCGAAAATAGCAAAGGAGATCCCGAAATGAGATTTTGATCGGGTGGAAATGTCCGAAACGCGAAGAATATCGCGAATCCGACGGTAAAATGGTGCGAAAACACGAGGAAATCGACAAAAAATCGAGAGAACAAAGCTCTAGAGAGAGAGAGTGAAGGATTTCGGCGGAAGAGGAAGTGGAAAATAGGGTTTAGAAGCCCTATTTTATAAAGCCTGAGGTGAAATGGCAGATCTGCCCCCGATCAGGCATTTTCTGCCGGTCGGCACTATTTTGTGCCGGTCGGCACATTATTGTGCCGGTGGAGAAGTTTAGGCAGCCGGTGGCAGCCGGTAGCCTTCCCACCCAGCCGGTGGTGTTCCCAAGACCTTGTTTTGGCAAATTGAGGAGTTTTGGGTCTTCATAGTTCAAGAAAGTGCAAGAAAGTGCATCCTCGATGCTCAACCGGCCTCCGTTTTGACCTCGGACCGTGTCTCCTGTGCGTGGCACTCGAATTCAAGTAAAGATTGTATCCTTTTGTATCCTTTTGTCTTTTACAAGATTCAAAAGTTACCCCGTATGTGTTGCATACATTCATCACATTGATCGGTGCGTTACATTGCACCGTCATGCATTATCATGCATTTTATTACAAGCGTTTTCACGCGTTGTCATGTACCTCGATACATGCATTGCCTTGCACATCGTGCCTTGATTTACGTTTCGTGCGGCATGCGTGTCACACTCGCATTGTTCTGCATCTCCTTTGAGGCACGCGTACCTCATTGCACCCCATTTTCCATTCTTGCGAGGCACGCCTGTCTCATTCGTCTCATTCGCCCTATTTGTGTAGGCGTGCGTCTCCCGTGTGCGTTGCCTCGCACTCCCCCCTCTCTCGCGTGTACTACGCTGAGAGGCTTTTTGTTTTTCCTCTCTCGCGTGTACTACGCTGAGAGGCTTTTTGCTTTCCTCTCTCGTATGTGCTACGCTGAGAGGTTTCATCCGGTCTAGGAGACCTTAAATCCTCGGGAGGTGCAAGACCTTCGGTGCATTGAGGTGCACCCCATCGCATTTGGCATGCATCATATCGCACCGTCTTGTGCACTCGCGTTGTTTAACGCATCGCGCTATTTTGCGCATCGCACTATGTTGTGCACTCGCGTTGTTTAACGCATCGCGCTATTTTGCGCATCGCACCGTCTTGTGCACTCACGTTGTTTAACGCATCGCGCTATTTTGCGCATCACACCGTCCTGTGCACGCATGGTCCGGCGGGACCGAAAACACGTACGGTCGGGCGAGACCTTAAACCCGTCCATTTGCATTTGTTATGCATCTCAAAAGCCGCGCGTTGGCGCGCATTTCAAACATCATGCATCATCTGCATTCAAAAGAAAACATGCATTGTCATGCATTGCATCCCGGTCTAGGAGACCTTAAATCCTCTGAAGGTGCAATTCCTTCGGTGTTTGTCGTGCCCGAACGACTTTCGGTGGTCTGGCAAAGCCACCTGCCTGTTTTTGCGGTGAGTTCCTAGAAGACCAATTGGGACGGTGAAAACTAGAGTTTGAATGGCTTATGCCTAGAACGCAAAGGTTCGGGATTTCCGAGACTAAAGTCTGGTTTAAATACCCAGGGGGTGTACCCTCGGCTTGAAATCTGTATGGAAGCCCCATAGGTTGAGGCGGCGTGTTTACGCCTCAATTCTGGATACTGAACCAACCTAGTGTATCGCCCTGTTGGTAAGATAGGGAAAGCTGCAATCATAGTCATTGCATCATACTGCATTGTCATGCATCATTGTAAAATATTGCATATGTCATGCATTTCAAAAAACAACAAAAACAACAAAAAAACATGCATATGTCATGCATCATTGTAAAATACTGCATATGTCATGCATTTAAAAAAACACCAAAAACAAAAAAAACATGCATATGTCATGCATATCATTGTGAATATCCATTTCATAGTGCATTGTAGTTTGCATGCATCCATTGCATCACTTCCATCTATGGTTTGCGCCTTTCCAGGTTGAGCTTGGTCTGGTATGTGCCCCTACTTTTCACGTCGAAGCACAGTTTTTGTGTACGCGCCTATTCCTTGATGAGCTTGGTTTGAGGGTTGCGGCACATTTCCTGTGTTAGATGCGGTTCGTATGCGTACATGCTTTTCCTAGGCAAGATTCGGTTTGGCCCGCGTGCCATATCCATTGCATCCATTTCCATTGCATTGTAGTGTAATTATTGCGTCCGGCATTAGGATCATTATTCCCTCCTCAGCGGGTCGTTTCCCCACTTATGTCATTCCATCTAATACTTGTTCTTATGTCCGTGCGAAGTACTCATAGATCAGACATCGTTCTATGGGAGACGGACTTGTTACCTCCATCAATCTATTTGACATTCGTGTGGTTTCGAACCGCTCATGATTGAATCATGACTCAATTGCCCTGCATGTAGTTTGCATTGCATATAGTTTCAATTGCATTGCATATTAGTTGCATTATTTATACATAGTTTTGTATATTTTGCATATCATTTTGCATTCATCATTTGCATTATCATGCATATTGCTAACAATATTGTACCTGTTAAGTTTACTTTCTTTGCAGGCACGATATTGTATGTACGGCTCATTTGAGGCCGGTGCAACCGGACGAGCCGCACAGGTATTGTATCCTCCGAGGGAGACGTATCGAGAATTGCATAATTCTCTTACATCCTTTCTACATCGTAGTGTAGATTGTTGTATGCTAGCTTATAACTGTCGCATGTGTGCTTCATTACAGCTTTCTTTGCATGATCATAAGTTATGCTCGGCCTTTTGCATCGTCAGTTCCATCTTGCACCCGCCCACGGGCGCATACCTTATCTGCGGCTTGTATGCCTGTGCCTGAACTACGCTGGTTTGA
Source organism: Camellia japonica (assembly GCA_030407325.1). Taxonomy (NCBI): domain Eukaryota; kingdom Viridiplantae; phylum Streptophyta; class Magnoliopsida; order Ericales; family Theaceae; genus Camellia; species Camellia japonica. The sequence goes on from JAPPVO010000007.1 coordinate 101,575,553, forward strand.
TTCCTAAGGGATACGTAGGCAGCTTGCTAGTTCAACCATTTGCGCTTTGTATGTTTGTCCAAGTCTTCGGCCTTGTCAAAAATGGGTCGTCTCTGGGCTTTCACATTCACTCCCGTCATTGTTATGACTTTCGAGTTCTGTCAAAGAGGGGCAACTGTAGACACCCCATTTTTGACCGTCCTCAAGACCTGGACGTCACCGCTTGAACACTCGGTGATCATCCGTGTTCGTGTTTGTTTGGAGTTCTCGGAGTTCTCGGCTCGCGCGCCTTGCCTCAGGACTTTCGAACTCGACCGTTTTGTGTTTGGTTTTGCACCAAACACTTGTGTTTTGCCTTGGAGGGGCAGGGAATGCTTTGTGAGGCATCCCCATATACCACCGGCTGTGGCTAGAGGCCACCGGCTGGCTGGTGTTGCCATCGGCACTTTATTGTGCCGACCGGCACTCTTTTGTGCCGACCGGCACTAAGTTTTGTCAAAATGACACTCTTTGCCGGCCGGACACTGTGCAGTTGCTTTTTGAGATATTTTCAGACAGCTGTATAGTTTTGGTTCCCCTCCATACACGTGTATGGAGGGATGACCCTCTTAGTTAGCTTAGCTTGTAAGCTTTGCAAGCTTTGCTTGCCTATAAGAGGACCACTCCTCTTCTTGGCTTAGGGTTACAAAATTTTAGACATTTTAGGCAGACCAAGCTCTGGTTTTTAGGGTTAGGATAGATACACCTCCTATCTCTCTTCTTCCCTCTTGTTTTGTACACTAGGTGTTTTTGTCATACTATTGCTCACCAACACCTAGTGTTTCACCTTCCTCTTGCTACTGAGGTTCCAAGAGGTTGTTCTTGAGGTTCGTGACTGATTTGGAGCTTAAGGAAGCAACAACATCATCTTTGTTGAAGAGGTCTACAAGGGTGAGCCAACTAGTCTTTTTTTCCCCATTCTTGCACTCCATTTCTACTTGCTTTAGAACTGTTTTTGTGCTTAGTGATTAACACATAAAAGTTCTATTTTTTAAGTCTCTTTATTGTTCATTAAGAGTGTTTTGTGGTTTGAGCAAGTTTGACCACCCTTAGGCCTTGAAAAGGGCCCTTTTTGTGCTATTTTGTTGAGATCCGAGATTTTTGTGCTTGGGCCTCTTCACCACTGAAATCTTGAGGGATTTCAGTGGTGGAGGTGGTGCCATAAAGCCTCCAAAAGGAGAGGGCCACCCCCTCTCCTTAATGTCCTTGAAAAGGGCAAGTTTTGGCCTCCAAAGGAGCACCATGTTTGGTTGTGTTTTGAGCATGTCTTGGCTGCATTTCATGCTTATTTTGCCATGATTTAACTTGATTCTAAGTTGTTTTAGGTCTCTTATGCATGCTTAGCATAGTTGCCTTGTGATGCCTTTTGATCCTCTAACATGCCTAGGTTGTATGCCTTAGTTTCTAGCATGTTTTAGGCTTGCATTTGTGAAGTTTTTGTGCTCATATTTCCATGTTTTAGGTCTGTCTCATGTTGTTTGAGTCAACCATAGCATGTTTAATATGGCCCCTTTGCATTTTAGGCTTGCTAGCCTTCGAGTACGCATGTGTAGCATGTGTACTTATCTCATTTTGATGATTGGAACCATCTAGCATGTCATTTCAGTCCCTTTGGTGTGCTTGTATGCTTACCTTAGTTGCCTCTTTAATGCTTTAAAAGCATGTGTTGAATGCTCCATGTTTTGGCCTTAATGCATGCCTTTGATTTCAAGCCTCTTAGATGCCATCTAAGTGGTCCTTTGGGCCTAATTTGACATGCTAAAAATCTGTTTTGGGTTGATCAATGCATGCCATAATTGCCTTGCATAAGTATGGTTCAATGCTTCATAGACTTGCTTTGAAGACTTGGGCCATTTGTTGCATATTTAGCTTGCTTTGTTGCATGATTTGGCATCATGTTTTGCATGATTTTCAGAGCTTTATATGCATGCTAATTGTCCATGTTTAACTCATTTCAAGTGTGCTTGAGAGTTGCCATGTTTGTGTCTAAGTGTTGGACCATAATTGCATGCATGTGTGTGTGTATTTTAGCCTTCATTTTTGGGCACTTTAGCCACTGATTTTGGGCCTATTAGGGGCTGCCCAATTCATATTTAAGTCCACCTTTTATTTGGTTTGCATGCTTGCCTTACATGTTTGCTTGTATGCTTACATAAGTACCTTGCATTGTCCATATTGCATGCTAGCCAACATGCTTAGGATTTCATTGCATTGACATGCATGCTAGGCCTCTTGAGATAAACATGATAGAGGTTCGGCACCCTTGTTTGTTTATATGGTTTGCATGCATTTGAAATTTAAAGTGCACACTTGGTTCTTTGGGCCATCATGCATGGAAATGCGTGATTGGTGGTCCGAGAATCGAGACACATGCCCCTTTGAGTCACTAACATGATAAGGGATGTGTTTGGTGCATAAATGGCTTGAATTATATTGTCATGCATAGATTTCCCCTCTGCTGCTGTGAGTTGCAGGTCCTGCAGGCATTCAGTGCCGACCGGCAGTCATTTGGCAGCCGATGGATGAGTCTAATGCCGGTGGCCTCCTCCTTCAGCCGGTGGTGTCCTACCCCAGCCGGTGGTGATCCCCAGTGCCCTGAGAGGCACTCCTGGGACTTTGGCAATTTTCTGAGGAGGAGAGCAGAGGAAACAGAGGCAATCCGTGCATGGCAATGCGGTTCCGAGCCAGTCCCGAGCGCGTGTTGCATCCGGTCCTCATCCCGAGGCGGTTTATTGCTTTAATTAGATTAATTAATTTATTCGATTAATTTAGTTAATTTGTAATAATTAATTAGCTTGCGTAGTTAATTAAATTGTATATTCTTTCGGTCCCTCCGAGTGAGGGCGTACCTGTAATAAGTGTGTGTGAGTGGGTGTATGTCTTCCAACCCCCACTTCTTTCTTCCCTTTTACTTACCTGTTTTGATGGTAGGTTAGGGCACGTTTATTTTAGCATACCTTATGCAATGCATGCGTGCATCCATGCATTTGTTTACATGCATAGGGCTCGGTACATCATACAAACTGCATCGTCCTTCCAATTCCAAATTGAATACGTGCATCAAATAAAGTGCACTTCACATGCCATTTTTAGGGTTAGCCGAGCCTATCCTAATTACATGCTGTATGTGTTGCATTAGCCACTTGACATGAACTAGGACATGCATGTTTGCTAACTAGTTTACTGCTTTGGCACGGAGTACGATGTAAGTATTTACGCTTTAGCATACCACATGCGTGTGAATGTTGCCATGACAGTATGCTTACCATGCGGCTAAGTGCTTATGTGAGATAAACTGTTTGAATGCCTGTGGGTGGAGGTTGGGTTGCTTGAGTTGGAAAACTCATTGAAATCCGTATTTTAGCCTACTTGCGAGTAGCAAAACCCAAAGCGCTTTCAAAACAAACGGATATGCAATGATTATTTCCGAATTAGGCAACCTAGTCTATACTTGTTTGTTGTGCGCATAACATAGTAATTCTAGGCTAATGACTGGAATAAGAACGCATAAGGTTTTCAAAATCGGATATCATGGTTAGTAGAGGCCGGTCTTCGGACCGGGCGAAAGGGGGTGCTCATAGCTGACCTTCCCCGATCGTACCCAAGCTCCCGAGCCAAGACCACTTTGGTGATGACGGACATGTGGCCTTCGGCACCGAGTCAGGGTTTCCTAAATTTCCCATTTTAAAAATATTTAGGTGGCGACTCTGTATCTGGCAAAGCAGTCCATGTTTGGCACTTCTTTTCAAAAATCTGTTTCTCAAAACGATTTGCCGGATTTGGACTCTTTGGTTCAGATTTAGAACCGCAACAAAAAATCGAGTCCGAACTGTAACCTGTGAGTTCCCTCGCGGGCATGTTACAATGGGTTACTTGTGTTAAGAATGATAAAAGTTGAACCATGATTTTTCCTCTCTTGTGGTTTCCCTCATTTCGATACAAAACTATCCTACTCATACCAATCTCTCAAACTTTCCAAAGGCAACATTCAAGCAAATTTTCTGGGTTAATATATGTTAGTTAGCATGGTTTCATCACAAAAGAAACAAAAAAAAAAAAAAATTCCTTAATGGATCCCTTTTCTCACAAATCTTCTTATTTTGAGTATGGTGCCTTAGAATCTGTTTCGCAGCCAACTTTCAAAAATTCTATAGAAATGTATAAAATTATTCTAGACCTCTATCTTATGTCAAAATCTTCCTCAAGGAGTTAGTTTTCAACTAAAATTGGTTTCATGGAAAAACAGTGAGCGGTTTACAAGAAAATCAAATTTTCGTAACGGTCGACGAACTTGGACAGCGCTGGAGTGTTTTCTAAATAACTTAAAATCTAGAAAAGCTATCCCATTTCCGAAATATGTTCTGGAAACTAGATTAAATTCTATACGAACCATAGGAAGGCCGAGTCCGATAAAAATTCTAAAATAGCCTTTTCATTCTAATCCTTATATGATATTGAATCTAGAAATTCTGTTGTGCATGGATGTTTTAAGCTCTTATGTTCATGAAAATGTTTATTAGCTCATGATCATATCTTGGCATGATATTATATGTGTTATGGTTATGTTCTTTATCTCCTTCATCTTAATGATGCATGCTTATGTGGATATTTTTATCTTGTTAAGTTAGTCTAACCTTGATTTAAAACATTTAACTAAACGGAAAACTTTACTGGGGTGGTATTGGGTTTTCGATCTTTTGAAGTAATGGAAGATGATAAAATGTGATGTATGGATTCTTGGGATGCGTTCCCTATTTGGAAGTCAAAGTCTTGCGCAAGCGGTTTTCGGAACCCTTGAACGGAGCGGTTGCATTCGAACCCTAGGTGGTTTGGTGTGAGGAGGGATTTGGGCAAGGCCCTATCTTACCATCTCTTTCAAGGCCCTGCGGTTGGCGCTACGCGGTATATAACCGTTGGTAGGCATCCGAGGTTAATTCTGCAACAAAGCAACAAAAGAGGGGGCATACCGAATAATCCGTGTCTGATTCTTGTGGTTGGGAGGACGAAATCTCTTTGGGGGATTTCTAGTTTGCTAACATCTAACTTGTAACCTTTTATTTATTTATTTGTGTATCATGCTTTACTACTTGATGTTATATTGTGTATTGGACTCAGGAAAAAGGGATGGGGTGTGTGTGTGTGTGTTTACTGGGCATTCAAAGCTCATGGCGTGTTATACCAGGTGCCGAAGAGGAGCATATAGCTGGAGAGGACGAGCCTGAAACCTTCGAAAACCTTTGGCTATCTTAGAAAAGTTTAAAATTTCTCTTTTGATATTTTTGTAAGACTCATACGAAGATTTAAATTTTCTTTTTGGAATGTAATGTAATGGAACAAGCTTTTGAAATTAAGGATATTTGTGGTTGTTATGTATTTATATTCTATATAATTAGAGGTATACACCTTATCGTTGCTTATGAGACCTTGTATCAATACTTGTTAAGATCTATCAAAAAGATAGTGCGCTGCCTAAGAAAGCCGGACTTAGAAGGGAGGCTAATTTGACTCCTTCGGTGATCTGGGATCTTACCTGGTTATTGACCATAGGACTCAGCAGTGACTCTCCATTGACTACAACTAATAGTGTAGAATCGAGGCGTCACAACTTGGTATCAGAGCCTAGATTCAACCCTTAACCTGCGCAACCCAATATGCGACTCTAGAAGCCCTTACCCCTTTATTTTATTTTATCTATCATGCTACTATATTTAAAGAAGACTAACAAATAAAAATCTTTTTCCACCTTAGGATGTCAACGGGAGATTATCTAGGACGCGGCGTCAGTCTCGACTCGTGGGGTACTTTCCGTATGCAAGGAAGGAGGGCCATGTTTGTCAGCCCCTACTTTAGCCGCCGACGCTGTGTGAGTGCTGTCGAGGAGATAATCAAAACGGAGATACGTAAGGTGGAAACGGAGTACTCCTGCTATACGAGGGAGCAGAAGAGGTCCCTGGTGCGGCGCCGCCTACAATTTTTGAGCCGGGCAGCGAAGAAGGCGGTCCGAATAGAGCAAGATGATCAGAGGATGGACTCCTTGATACACCAAACTATGACCACCATAGCATACCATCGACCACCGACTCAGGCTGAAAGCTACGCATCTTGTTATCAGGGGCCAGGCAACAATCAACCAATGAATATGGAGCAGCCACCAGAACAACAAGGAGCAACCACAGCCTACCCTATAGAGGTGTCATCTGAACACAATCCCCCCTCACCAACGTACACCCCTCGCTCTCCGGACCAAGCCATTGACTCTGCTGATGAAGACCCAGAAGAAGACTTTGATTGGTCAGGAAATGAGAACTAGTTCGAGGAATAGTAAAACTAGACTTTTGTAAGAATCCGCTCATGGGATCCTTAGAATAAGAGAGCCTAAACTTTGTAATGCGTAGATGCCCTTTGAATGTAACTCTGATTAGGAGCCCTTTTGTAATGATGCCTATTATAATATACGAATGATGTGTTGACCTATGTTGTTGACTGTTACTTGTTTAGTACACCCTAAGGAAACTGAACCTTCATTTCAAATCTAAATAGTAAGATTCTCTAAAATCGGAAACCAACTCAGCATGTGCCATGAACAAAATGGTGGACACGCGTGCTAATGACTATACCGGAACCAGCAACAACGCACGGAACCACCCCAGAAACCAACACGGACCCGTTCCCACAGGGGCTGACATCCCCAATAATCTAGGACATGAAATTTTGGAGGAATTAGGGCAAGTAAGGAACAATCGGCAGAATGAGAGGACTTGACTCTTTTCCGAGTTTCGAAAGCAGAGGCCCCTAAAGTTCATAGGTGTACTGGACCCAAAGGTAGCTAAAAACTGGCTTCGGCAGATAGAGAAAATGCTAGACACCATAGACATAACCGAGGATGTTGATAGAATAGCTTTGGCAGTATTCGAGCTTGATGATGAGGCTGACCACTGGTGGGAGTTAATCAAGAACACTCGTGACGTAGTGAGCCTATCATGGAACCAGTTCAGGGAACTGTTCCTAAATAAATATTTCCCAAATGCGATCCGTCGAGAGCGAGTCAAGGAATTCCAAAACCTGGAACAAGGAAATATGACCGTGACCCAGTATGCTGCAAAATTTGACGAGCTAGCCCGTTACGCAACTAGATATGTAGCAAATGATGAAGAGAAGGCAAGGATGTTTGAGTGGGAGTTGGACCTTACAATCAGGGAAAGAGTTCTTCCGCAACGACTCCCCTCATATGCTGAGGTGCTGGAAACAGCGTTAGAGTCTGAAAGGGAAGTAACCGACGCTAGAAAGGCTTGGAACAAGAGGAGAGGGAGTCAGACGTCTATTGGACCTCAGAGGAACCAAAAAGGAAACATGACCCTAAAGCCCTACTCCAGACCACAACCACACACAGCAACGACAGCAACTGCAGCAACAGATCCAGAGAGGAGGCTATCAGCAAAGGCCGACGGGACAAATCCAGTGCTTTCATTGCCAACAATTAGGGCACAAAAAGAGCGAATGCCCCCAACTCCCTCCATCTGAGAGGAGGTTCTGGAGCAAATGCCCAGGCATTAGGTGGGCAGAAGCCTTGGACGAACAAGACAGGATCGACTGGGCAGCAGCACCAGAAGAATGGGGGAACTCAGAACACCAAGACAAGTGGCAACCAGAAGGCAACCGGCAGAGTCTTTGCCTTGCAAGAGGAAGAAGCAGACCCATCTGTAATTGAAAGTAATTTAGTACTATACAATTCTTGCGTGCATGTTTTATTTGATACTGGTGCATCACATTCCTTTATATCCTCTGCTTGCGCTAAGTCATTAGGATTTGTATGTGAACCCCTAGAAACTGCCTTAAATGTAATGTCACCTATGGGAGGATGCGTTCGGATAGGACTGCTCTGTAAGGACTGTAAGATAGGAATGTCGAACCTACACTTAACGTGCGACCTTCGTGTCATGGAAATGTCGGACTTCGATATCATTTTGGGCATGGATTGGTTGTCTGCCCACCGAGCAGTGATCAACTGTCATCAGAGGAAAGTGGTAGCTCACACGCAAGATGGAACTCGTTTCTAGTTTAAGGGGGATAGACAAGACCCCATGGCTTCAACAAAACATAGGATGTAGTGGTGCGATCAAATTGCAGGTAGGATAGCAAGTTTGATTTTGAATGAGGGTGGCCAAGGAGAATTAGAACTTCTGCGCATAGTATGTGAATATGCAGATGTATTTCCTACGGAGTCACCGGGATTGCCACGAACCCGGGAAGTAGACTTGAGCATCGAGCTACAACCTGGAACTACCCCAATATCTATGGCCCTGTATCGTATGGCACCAGCAGAATTACGAGAATTGAAGACACAACTACAGGAATTGCTCGAGAGAGGATTCATTAGGCCAAGTACTTCGCCATGGGGAGCACCCGTGTTGTTTGCTAAAAAGAAGGATGGGTCGTTGAGGCTATGCATAGATTACCGTCAACTCAATCGACTCACGATAAAAAACCGATACCCACTCCCAAGGATTGATGACCTTTTTGACCAACTTAGAGGCTCAAGGTGCTATTCACAGATTGATCTCAGGTCAGGCTACCATCAACTACGAGTCAAGGAGGAGGATATACCAAAAACTGCCTTTCGTACTAGATATGGCCACTATGAGTTTGTAGTAATGCCCTTCGGACTAACCAATGCACCAGCAGTATTCATGAGCCTAATGAATAAGATCTTTAGACCATACCTCGATCAGTTTGTGGTAGTGTTCATTGATGACATCTTGGTATATTCAAGGTCTGAAGAAGAGCATGAGCAACATTTAAGGACTATCCTTCAAGTTCTTAGGAATAATCAGTTATATGCCAAGGCAAGCAAATGTGAGTTCTGGTTGAATGAAGTAAAATTCTTAGGGCATGTAGTATCAGAGAATGGGGTTGCAGTGGATCCAACTAAGATGGAGGCAGTATTAGATTGGAGACAACCAAAAACCGTGTTAGAAATCTACAGTTTCTTAGGATTGGCCGGTTATTACCAGAGGTTCATCAAAGATTTCTCCAAACTAGCCAAACCAATGACTCGTTTGACGCAAAAAGGAGTAAAGTATGAGTGGGACGAAGCTTACGAAAAATCCTTCCAAGAGCTAAAGAAGAGGTTAACTAGTGCGCTAATTTTGACCATCCCAGAACGAGAAGTGGGGTATACTGTGTATTGCAATGCGTCTAAAGAAGGGTTAGGGTGCGTGCTCATGCAAAATGGAAAGGTAGTCGCGTATGGATCCAAGCAGTTGAAACCTCATGAGCGTAACTACCCAACACATGACTTGGAGTTAGCGGCCGTAGTTTTTGCCCTAAAGCAATGGCGACATTACCTATATGGGGAACAATTTGAGATTTTCATAGATCACAAGAGTTTGAAGTATCTATTTATACAGAAAGACCTCAACTTGAGATAGAGACAATGGATGGAGTATCTTGAGGATTTCCAGTTCACTCTCTCATATCATTCTGGTAAAGCCAATGTAGTAGCAGATGCTCTCAGTCGCAAGAGCAGAGGGATGATGGCTAGGATCTCCGTCAAAGAATGGGATATGGTTAAGACACTCAATGAATTCAGGATCCAAATAGAATCTCATGATACAAAAGCATATCTTAGTGCACAGAAGGTGATGCCTAAGTTGATGAATGAGATCATGGAGGCCCAGAAGCACGATCAAGAGGTAGCCTATATCAAGGGACGTCTGGAATCAGGAGAACCCATGCTCAACTGGGAAATTCACCCCGATGGGAGTTTAAGATACCGAGGTAGATTGTTTGTACCAAGTGACGAGTTACTTCGAGAAAAGGTACTTAAGGAATGTCATCATTCTGCATTTGCAGTACATCCAGGAGGGACTAAAATGTACCAAGATTTAAAGAGGCAGTATTGGTGGAATGGAATTAAGAAGAGGTGGCTAAATTCGTGGCAAAATGTCTAACATGCCAACAAGTGAAGGCGGAACATCAAAAACCAGGGGGAATGTTGCAACCTCTACCAATAGCCGAATGGAAGTGGAGTACGTGACGATGGACTTTGTGACAGGGTTGCCTAAGTCGCCTAGAGGGCGCGATGCTATATGGGTAATAGTGGATCGCCTCACCAAGTCAGCACATTTCTTACCCTATAAGATGACCGACATTTTAGAGTCTATGTGCAGGCTCTACATTGAAGAGATCATTCGACTACATGGAATTTCGGTATCTATTGTGTCAGATCGTGATCCACGGTTCACCTCTCGATTCTGGGGAAGCCTGCAGGAAGCTCTTGGTACTGAGTTATGTTTTAGCACCGCCTTTCACCCGCAAACGGATGGACAATCTGAACGTACCATTCAGACACTTGAAGATATGTTGACAGCTTGCGCAATGGATTTTCAAGGAAGTTGGGAATGACACCTACCCCTAATTGAGTTCGCCTATAACAATAGCTTTCAAGCTAGCATCGGTATGGCGCCCTTTGAAGCATTATATGGACGACCTTGTAGATCGTCGATTTGTTGGGCGGAAGTGGGTGATGCAAATCTGATAGGACCCGAACTTGTTCTAGAAACTACTGAGAAGGTCAAATTGATCCGACAACAGTTAAAGACTGCCCAAGACTGTCAGAAGAATTATGCAGATAGGAGGAGAAGGCCATTGATATTTGAAGTAGGCAGCCACGTGTTCCTAAAGGTGCAATCTAGGCGTGGAGTCACACGTTTCGGAAAAAAAAGGAAAACTGCCACCATGATATATTGGGCCTTTTGAGGTATTGGAAAGAGTGGGCAAAGTAGCATATAGACTAGCTCTACCTCCGCAGTTAGCAGGGATACACGATGTCTTCCATGTATCTATGTTGAGAAAATACATCGCCGACCCATCACACGTCCTCAAATGGAAAGAAATCAGTCTTGACAAAGATGTTACATTTAAAAAAAGACCGGTAGCAATACAAGATAGTCGAGAGAAGAACCTTAGAGGCAAAATGGTTCACTTGGTAAAGGTGCTATGGCATCATCGGGGTATTGAGGAAGCTACTTGGGAATGCCAGGATTGGGTGAAGGCAAACTACCCCGAGCTTTTCGAAGGCAGTATGTAGTTGAATTTCGGGGACGAAATTGTTTTAAGGGAGATAGGTTGTGAAGCCCCTGAAAAAAGTATTCGCTTTTTTTTAAAAAAAAAAAAACCTAATGTTTAAATTATTTGCTTAAAGCCCCTCAGTTACTAGAATTATTTCGAATCTTGTCGATTAGCATTTTTTCATTGAAACAAGAATATCCTAACTTGTCCATTCAATTCCAACTAGTGTCCATTCAATTTTCCAAATAGTGGTCCATTCAATTCCAACTAGTGTCCATTCATTTTCCAACTAGTGGGCTTTAATGACAAGTAAATCCTAACTTGTCCTTTCAATTCTAACTAGTGGGCTTTTATGCCATGTTACACCAAATTTTCCTATAAATATCACCACTCCCTAGCATGGCAAACACAAGCAACACTCTCTCACACACACATTCGACTAAAGGAGAGAAAAGAGAACAAGAGAGAAATCTTGAGAGGAAGAGGAAGGGAGAAGAGAGCCATCTTGTTCAAAGCTTAGCAAGTAAGCCACAACACAACCTTCTCTTTCATTTTTCCTTTTTCAAATACACGTTCTTAAGGGTTCTAAATAATATTTTCAGATGTGTTATTGATGAGTTACTTGTGTTAAGAATGATAAAAGTTGAACCATGATTTTTCCTCTCTTGTAGTTTCCCTCATTTTGGTACAAAACTATCCTACTCATACCAATCTCTCAAACTTTCCAAAGGCACACATTCAAGAAAATTTTCTGGATTAATATAGGTTAGTTAGCATGGTTTCATCACAAAAGAAACAAAAAAAAAAAAAATTTCTTAATGGATCCCTTTTCTCACAAATCTTCTTATTTTGAGTATGGTGCCTTAGAATCTATTTCGCAGCCAACTTTCAAAAATTCTAGAGAAATGTATAAAATTATTCTGGACCTCTATCTTATGTCAAAATCTTCCTCAAGGAGTTAGTTTTCAACTAAAATTGGTTTCATGGAAAAACAGTGAGTGGTTTACAAGAAAATCAAATTTTCGTAACGGTCAACGAACCTGGACAACGTTGGAGTGTTTTCTAAATAACTTAAAATCTAGAAACGCTATCCCATTTCCGAAATATGTTCTGGAAACTAGATTAAATTCTATACGAACCATAGGAAGGCCGAGTCCAGTAAAAATTCTAAAATAGCCTTTTCATTCTAATCCTTATATGATATTGAATCTGGAAATTCTGTTGTGCATGGATGTTTTAAGCTCTTGTGTTCATGAAAATGTTTATTAGCTTATGATCATATCTTGGCATGATATTATATGTGTTATGTTTATGTTCTTTATCTCCTTCATCTTAATGATGCATGCTTATGTGGATATTTTTATCTTGTTAAGTTAGTCTAACCTTGATTTAAAACATTTAACTCAACGGAAAACTTTACTGGGGTGGTATTGGGTTTTCGATCTTTTGAAGTAATGGAAGATGATAAAATGTGATGTATGGATTCTTGGGATGCATTTCCTATTTGGAAGTCAAAGTCTTCCGCAAGCAGTTTTCGGAACTCTTGAACGGAGCGGTTTTATTCGGACCTTAGGTGGTTTGGTGTGAGGAGGGATTTGGGCAAGGCCCTATCTTACCGTCTCTTTTGAGGCCCTGCGGTTGGCGCTATGCAGTATATAACCGTTGGTAGGCATCTGAGGTTAGTTCTGCAACAAAGCAACAAAAGAGGGGGCATACCGAATAATCCGTGTCCGATTCTTGTGGTTGGGAGGACGAAATCTCTTTGGGGGATTTCTAGTTTACTAACATCTAACTTGCAACCTTTTATTTATTTATTTGTGTATCATGCTTTACTACTTGATGTTATATTTGTGATTGTGTATTGGACTCGGGAAAAAGGGATGGGGTGTGTGTGTGTTTACTGGGCATTGAAAGCTCACGGCGTGTTATGCCAGGTGCCGAAGAGGAACATATAGCTGGAGACGACAAGCCTGAAACCTTCGAAGACCTTTGGATATCTTAGAAAAGTTTAAAATTTCTCTTTTGATATTTTTGTAAGACTCGTACGAAGATTTAAATTTTCTTTTTCGGATGTAATGTAATGGAACAAGCTTTTGAAATTAAGGATATTTGTGGTTGTTATGTATTTATATTCTATATAATTAGAGGTATACACCTTATCATTGCTTATGAGACCTTGTGTCAATACTTGTTAGGATCTGTCAAAAGGGTAGTGCGCTGCTGTAGACACCCCATTTTTGACCGTCCTCAAGACTTGGACGTCACCGTTTGAACACTCGGTGATCATCCATGTTTGTGTTCGTCTTGAGTTCCTGGAGGTCTCGGCTATGCGCCTTGCCTCAGGATCTCTCGACTTGACTGTTTCGTGTCTGGTTTTGTACCAAACACTTGTGCTTTGCCTTGGAGGGGCAGGGAATGGGTTGTGGGCCATCCCCACACTCCACCGGCTATGGCTTGAGGCCACCGGCTGTGTTTTGTTGCCACCGGCCAAATGTTTGGCCGGCCGGCACTATAGATGGCCGGCCGGCTATCTTTTTTTGGTTAATTGCATGTTTGGCCGGCCGACTACTGTGCATCTGCTTTTGCAGATATTTTCATGCAGCTGGCATGCACTTTCACCCCCTCCATACAGTGTATGGAGGGATTTCCTTCTTGTTAGCTTCCTTTGGAAGCTTTACAACTAAATTGTCTATAAGAGGGAGCCTCTTCTCTCTTGTATTAGGGTTAGACAACTTAGACAAGTTGGACAGCATTTTCAGAGGGTTTTGAGTTTTAGGGTTAGGGCTTATATATTCTCCATCTCTATATATCTCTCTCTTGTGTTTAGTGAGTGTTTTGCCTTAGTTTTGCACACAAACACCCACCATCACACCTTCTCTTGGAGCTGAGGCCCTTGAGGGTTGTTTTTGAAGTTTTGAAGCTGGTTTGAGCCAAAGAAGCAGCTAGTCTTCCATTCTTGAAGAGGGTCTACAAGGGTAAGACTTTTGTCCCTTTGTACCCCATTTTTGCATTGTATTTTTGCCTACCTTACAACTATTTTTGAGCTTTGTGTATAACATAGAAAAGTTTTGTTTTTTAGTGCTCTAAATAGTTGGTTAAGGTTGTTTTAAGCTTTGGGGTTGTTTGACCCCTCTTAAGCCTTGTTAGGCTCCATTTTGTGCCATTTTTGGTTGAGCTTCGGGACCATTGTGTTTGGGCCTCCTCACCACTGAAATTAGTGGTGAGGATGGTGCCTTGAGGTCCTAAGAAGGAGAGGGCCACCCCCTCTCCTTGTTGTCCTTGAAAAGGGCTATTTTTGCCTCTTGAGGGAGCATCTAGTTTAAGTGTGTGTTGACCATGCCTTGACTGATATTTATGCTTATTTTGCCATGAAATAGCATTGTGTTGAGTTGGTTTGGACACACCTTGCATGCCTTGCATATATGTCTTGTAATGCCATCATTTAGCCTTACCATGCATCTAGGCTTTGACCCTTGTTCAAGCATGTTTTAGGCTCAGCTTTGTGAAGCTTTTGTACTTGTTTTTCCATACCTAAGGTCTGCCCTTGGTTATTTTGGTCGACCATGGCATGCATTGCATAGCCCCTTTGCATTTTGGCTTGTAAGCCTTAAATGTATAAACCTCTAACATGCATCACTTGCATTGTTTCAGTGGTTTGGAATCACTTACCATGTTATTTCAGTCCTTATAACATGCCTATATGCTTGCATTTGATGCTCCTTCAATGTGTTAAAAGGTTGTTGCCTTATGCTCATGAATGTGCTCCTTTGTATGCTTACATGTTTAAGCCACTTAGATACCATCTAGGTGCACCCTTAGCCTTGTTTAGGTCTGCATTGGACTTGTTTTAAGTCCCCTCAGCCTTGTGAGGTTTGGTTGACTTAGCCTTGGTTTAAGCCTCCTTGGCTTGCCTTGAATCTTGGACCATAATTGCATGCTATGCTTGTCTTGTTTGCTTGATTTGGCATCATCTTTAACATGATTTTCAGTGCTTTCTATGCATGCTAATTGTCCATGTTTAGTCTCTTTTAAGTGTGCTTAAAAGTCGCTTGTTTTATGCTTAAGTGTTGGCCCATTTGCATGCATGTTTGTGTGCACATTAGCCTTCATTTCCTTGGCATTTGGCCACTGATTTTGGCATGCTTGCGAGCTGTCCATGTTAGTTTAAGTCCACCCCTTTGCATGTTGTTGCATGCTCACCTTGTATGTTGTTGCATATTTGTGTGTTGTTGCATGATTGAAGTTGCATGATTGAATGAAGTCACATGTTTGCTTGCATGCTTGAATACCCACATTGTGCCTTGCGTACTTGTTGGTTGCATTGTCTCATGCCTTGCATATCTTGCATGACCATTGTATGCTTTGTATGCTTCTTTGCATTTCCATGTTGCATACTTAGCTTCTATGCCTAAGTTGCATTGCATTAGCATGCATGCTTGGCCTCATGAATTGCTTGTGATAGAGGTTAAGCCCCATTGTTTGATTATGTGCATTGCATTCCATATCAAAATGCACACTTGATTCTTTGGGCCATCATGCATGGAAATGCGTGATTGGTGGCCCGAGAATCGAGACCCATCCTCCTTTGAGTCATAAATATGATAAGGAGTGTGGTTGGTGCATACATTCCTTGGAATACACTACCATGCCAAGTATTGTCCTCCACTGCTGTCAAATCAGTTTCTGCAGGGAGATTTGGCCGTTCGGCCATCTTCAGTGCTGACCGGCCATCCATTGTTGGCCGACGGATTATTTTGTGGCCGGTGACCATTATACATGGCCGGTGACCAATCCCTTTAGCCGGTGGTGTTCTATAGCACTCAGAGAAGCAATCCTGGGACTTGTGCAGTCTTCAGAGGAGGATAACAGCCAAAGCAGAGGCATCTTGTGCATGGCAGTGACTTTCCGAGCAGAACCGAGCGCGCATGCATTGGACCCTCTTCCTGAGGCTGTTGTTTACTGCTTAATTAGATTAGTTAATTTGCTTAGCTAATTTAATTGATCTGTAATATTTAATTAGCTTGTAGGTTAATTAAATTGTATTATTCTTTCGGCCTCTCCGAGCGAGGGCAAATTTGTAATAAGTGTGGGTGCGTGTGTGCATGTCATCCAAACCCCCACTTCTTTCTCCCTTTTACTTACCTGCTTTTGATGGTTAGTATTAGGTCATATTTAAATTAGCATCCTTATGCTATGCATGCGTGTATTCATTCATTTGTCTTGCATGCACCGGGCTCGGTACATCATGCTAACTGCATTGTATTTCAAATTCCAAATTGAATACGTGTTATTTGTAGCATCTCACATGCCATCCTAGGATTAGCCGAGCCTATTCTATGTGACATTCTGTATGTGATGCATTAGCCACTTTAACATGAATTAGGATCACGCATGTTTGCTAACTAGTTTACTGTTTTGGCACGGAGTACACTGTAAGTATTTTATGCTTTAGCATCTCGCATAAGTGTGAATGTTAACATAATAGCATGCTTACCATGCGGCTAAATGCTTATTTGATTAACTGCCTGAATGCTTGTGGGTGAAGGTTGGATTGCTTGAGCTGGAACAACTCATTGAAATCCGTATTTTAGCCTACTTGCGAGTAGCAAATTCCAAAACATTTTCCAAACAAACGAATATGCAATGTTTTGTTCCAATTTAGGCGATCTAGTCTATACTTGTTTGCTGTGCGCACAACATAGTAATTCTAGGCTAATAACCGGAATAAGAACACATAATGTTTTTTCAAAATTGGATATCATGGTTAGTAGAGGCCGATCTTCGGATCGAGCGAGAGGGGGTGCTCATAGCTGACCTTCCCCAATCGTACCCAAGTTCCCGAGCCGAGGTAACTTTGGTGATGACGGACACGTGGCCTTTGGCACCGAGTCAGGGTTTCCTAAATTCCCCCATTAAAAAATATTTAGGTGGCGACTCTGTATCTGGCAAAGCAGTCCATGTTTGGCACTTCTTTCAAAAAAATCTGTTTTTCTCAAAACGATTTGCCGGATTTGGACTCTTTGGTTCAGGTTAAGAACCGTAAACTAAAACGAGTCCAAACTGTGGTAGCATAAGTCCCTCGGGGCGCGTCCACAGTTTCTGGCGACTCTAATGGGGAATTTAGAGAACTTGACTCGAACTCATGATATCTAGTTTTGATTACACTTATGTGTTTCTTTGCATTGCATATGCATTGGTGCGCCTAGGACACTGTGTTGGCCATCTGCTATTCCTGAACGGTCTGCCGGAGGCATGACTTTGTCAAAGCATGCCATAAGGCTGACCGGTTGCGGGCTCTACCAGTATGGGAACACAAACCCCGGTTTTACCGGGGCACCCTTTTTCGACCAATCGACCTAGTGCATATTCGGAATCCATAGTGACCATTCCAAAGCTAGGACAGGTTGCTTACCCGATCATAGGTTGTTTGAAACCGCTGCGTGCGTAGTGAAACCCTAGCTCCTGACAAAATAGGACAGGGAAACCCTATCCCAACATAGGGGTGTTTTGGCTCTCATTTGCTTGCTATGTGCTTTTAGAGTATATCTCTACAGGAATGCGCATATCAGTTTGCAAGTGTGAGTATCAGGCCTGAGGGCACCAGTGTCAATATTTGTGAGAATCAGTTATATCTGTGGGTATCCGATTCAGTGTTTTGGGGCAGTGATTCTGGGGAACAGTGATCAGTAGTAGAGTACGGTTGTTCGGCTACACCTGTGTTTGATCCGTTTGGGCTGAAATGCTGCTTGTTTTCCCTTTCAGTTCAGAGAGTTGATACAGAATAGTCAGTGTTCCCCCTTGCTGAGGCAAGACAGATATCTGACCCGTCAGTCACCATTTAGTACAGCAGATCTATGATGACGCAGAATTCGGAAGAGATTGTGGTTATGACAGCCGCATTAGATCAAGGAATCACTCTGCAAAGTGAGACCAATGTTGATGTACCGCATCCACCTAGGTCGCCTGCCGCGCACTCGGTCTGGACCCCCCAGTTGTACCAGGCTCGTGAACCCACCACATTCGAGTTGATGGGGATGATAAGTGACCTCCAGAGGTCCGTGGCGGATCTCGCCTATGGAATGTCAGCTTCGCCACCAGCTGCACCATATGCCGGGAGTTTTGTACCACAGAAGCCCCCGCTATTAGGACGGATTGTGATTGAACTTAGCCAACCCGAGATGGCCTCCAACCATAACAATGACGTATCAACATCAACCCAAACCCTTGATCAGGCTGAGGCCAGAGGTAAAGACAAAGTGAAGGCGGATGCTGATCCCATTGAACAACTGCTGTGGGCAGTCGAGGCCTTGAAAGCCGAGGGGATGAACAAGCAACAGATATCCACAGTTGTGGCAAAAACTGTGGAGGATGTTTTCCCCACTCCAGTCGAAGGCAGTAGAAGCCAGTCAGAAAACTGGGATAGGCCCCGTCATGCCAGAACAGTTCCTTCCACTCTCAACCCTGCACCTCGAAAAGATCAGAAAACCAAGGCAGTGCCTGCTGACCCGTTTGCTAGTGCGTCTAGCAAGAATACTCAGACTTCAAAGTACCTGCCCCGAGGGCACAGGGTCTTTCATGCTCTCTACATGCCTTTGTCCAAGGCACTCCAGATCCTGGCCGAAAGAGGACACCTTAAACCCCTGGAGCCTCGGCCTCTCCAGAAGAATCTCCCTCTCACGCATGATGCACTCAGTACTGCGCGTACCACTAGCAAATAGGTCATGCTACCGATAATTGTTTTCGCCTCCGTCATGAGGTGCAAGATTTGATCGACAACGAGGTTATCCTCCCACCCACCTTAGCTAAGTTCGTTACTACCCAGCTATTGGATTTTGAGGATACTGATACTGCGAGTATGTAATCAGGGAGTGAACCACCTGCGGGCGGTGCTTGGTATATTTTTGGATGTGGCGTCTGGCACGCATTTTTGAGCATCTGCGATTGTTAGTTTTGTAAATTTTGGCTTGGGTGTCGAGTCAGTCTTTTGTTTTGTTTTGTCTCATTGTCTTGAGTCAGTCCTTTTTGCTTAAGGGTCTGTCTTGTTATAACGAGTCAGTCCCTTTGTATAGAATGTCAGGTGATTCCGAGGTTGTTGCCTCGAGCACCGTTTTGTTTTGTAATTACCCCTTTTGCTTTCTTCTTGAGTCTGTCTCTGCTATGGAGCCAGTTACAACCAGGAAATCTATGAAACAGCTGCGGCTATCATGTTTCCGTGCTTATTGCTATTTTGGGCTGGTTGTGCCAGAGGATTTGAATGGAACGACAGTACATTCCACCTGCTCTCTTGTGCCCTGAAAATCATTGTAATGACTGAGTTTTTTTCAAAACCTTTTTGAACACTGTGGTGATAAAAACAAAGAGGAAGGAACTCCTCGGGTTTTGCAAAACTTTGATCAATTTGGGAGAAAGAGAGGCATGCTAAGCCCTTAATGAATGAAATCATGCTTGTTAGTGTGAGTACTAAGAAGGACCCTGGCTTGATCCATATTGGTTCCGTACTATCTTCAGCGCGAGCGATTTGTCGCTTTCTTAAAAACTTTAAAAAACAAAATGTTTTGCGCAGTCCTGTGAAGACTTGTACGGAATCGCTCTTAAGATTGTGCAGCCTAGGATCGCTCTCAGCCTCAAGATTCAATCCATTTGTTTTCAAGCCTTGACCACAATCCGGACTGTTCAACGGTCAACCGCCACGTAAGGCCCGTGTGGCCAGATTTGAAGCAGCCCTCGAGTAAGAGGCACCTAAAGTCAGATCAAGAGGTCAGACGTCGTCAACAGAAGCTTGCAAAGCGAGAACAGAAGCACCCCTTGAACTAGGGGCAGAAAAATGTCAGATGTGCTCGAAGAGCCAAAGATGAATCCTTCTGCAAATCAATACAACAGCCACTCTCCTGGATACAGAGGGCTTCAATCTCAAAACCATTTGGCATGGACTTATTATGCTTTTCCCCTTTGAGAGGCTCGCTGGGCCGAAAACCCGGAAGGGCGACCTAGGCAAAAGTTAGAGCAAAGAAAAATATATACAAACAAAAAAAAGAAAAAAAGAAACATACAAAAATGCAAAAAAAAATATAAAATCAAAAAATATATATGCAAAAAAAAAAAAAGAGAAAAAGAAAAAGAAAAGAAAAAGAAGCTCGCAAGGTCGAAAACCCGCATCGGGCGCCTTGGCAAAAGTTAGAGCCTAAAAAAAGTGAAGGTTAAAATACCCGAGTGTACCTTAACTGGAACTACGTAAGGCTTGATTCCCATGTTTGGGATACGTAGGCAACTTCATCCTGAAGTCCAGCCCCCAACGCTTTCATAGCGTCTCAGTCCATGTAATGGTTTTGATCACCTTTGCCTCCTCTGAACCCGATAGTTCGGTTGTGACAACCGGAACCACGTAGTCAACTTCCTCTTGAAGTCCAGCCTCCAACGCTTTCGCAGTGACTGTGTCCACATATTGGTTTTGACCATCTTCGCCTTCTCCATGTCCGAGAGTTCGTTTGCAATCATCACCGATGAGAGCATGCTGCGGCATCATCCAAACAAGGGGCAACTTTCCGTTGCCATGAGTTGCCATGAGTCGCCGTTCAAACCAGGGGCAACTTTTCGTTGCCATGCAGCCCTTTCAAGCAAGGGGGAATTTTCCATTGCCTCCGATCCGAGATTGCACATCTCAAGAGTAAGTTCCGTGCTCGTTGAGCATTGACCGTTTGCAAAAATAGTTGTTGAAAATTTTTACTGAGGTTGACTATTTTCTCAAAAACTATTTTATTTTCCAAAACTAGACCATTTCTGGGACCCAAAAAAGGAAAATTTTCAGTGCTCATAGCCTAACTCGCATGATTTTCAAATAAAAAATCGAACAAGTATGTTAATCTAACTCTCATATTGGTCAAAATTGTTTTAGTAGAAAACCAAAACAAAAAAAATGGTCAAAGTAATGAACTAGGGGCACAGTCGAGTCAGGTGTTCTGTCTTTCCCCTGTCATCAACATACTTGCTAGAAGGGCACCCTATTCGCCGGAAGAAGGCACAAC
This sequence comes from Camellia japonica, assembly GCA_030407325.1. Classification (NCBI taxonomy): domain Eukaryota; kingdom Viridiplantae; phylum Streptophyta; class Magnoliopsida; order Ericales; family Theaceae; genus Camellia; species Camellia japonica. The sequence continues at coordinate 101,596,663 of JAPPVO010000007.1, forward strand.
CAAAGCTGTCTGTAAAGGGCTGAAAGCTCTCAATATCCTCCGAACAACGAGGTATTATGCCAAGTGCGAAGCACAAATTGGGACAGATCAAGATACACCATTTCCTATCTGGAACATCGACCGAACGTCGCTGAAAGAAATAGCCGCGAGCTAACAGTGTTGGGCGTAAACCCGCAATTTCCTATTCATCCATCAATCACCCTGGGGAGGGACGAAAAATGAGAGAATAAAGAATAGAGAGGTGTAAGTTGAGAGAAAAGAAAGAAAAGGGTTTTGAGAGAAAGACCGAGCCTGAGGGCCGAGTGATGTGAGAATCACAAATTAGAAAGGGTGGGAAACATACCCGGAGGAACTGGCTCCTCGAGATTTGAGGTCTCTCGTTTTGTAAACATGTCCTTGTGTCGTGTCTTTTGTCTTGTTTAGCCCAGCTTTCGTTTTGGGTCTTTTCCAAGCGTGTTTCGTTGTGTTTAGGTCGTGTACCTTTTGTTTGAGTCTTTCCCGCTGTGTTTAGTTGTAGGCTCGATACCCCGATTGAAAAACCCTTTTTCAATTTCAAAATTCGTTTATGCTCAGAGTGCTGTGCCATTCTCTACATTTAGGCGAACCAAAAGAAGAAAGGGAAAATTTGGGTATCTGAGTGTGTTTCAGTTTCAGCCGATTCCGCCTTCGTATTCCGTCTTGTCAGATTGGACTATTGCTCAGGGTTTTCGTGTGCAGAATGAACCGAATGCTGTGTTATGGGCTGTATGCAGATTAATCCCCAACAGAGTATGAGCCGAGTGTTCAGACTAAGCAGTGGGTTGTGTGAGTTGCTTTGCCATTGGCTGGTTCGTTATCCGGTAATTACAATGCAAGTGTTCAATTTTCAGACAACAGATCAATCTCATTTACATTGAGGTGTAATATGATGTATTGCAATGCAATGTATAGATATACAAATGTAACACTTTTTCAGATAAAAGTTTGTTTCATTTCATCATCTTTTCAAGTACAAAGTTTTGGAAACAAAAAAAAATCTGCCTGCAACAGTACAAAGTTGCCTAGCTACCAACCAAAAAAGGAAAAGTACAAAAAAGAAGAAAAACAGCAAAAATCTGTGTCAATATCAAGTGGCCTCAGGGCTACTGGTCCGTCATAGTCCTCTTCCTGGACGATGGTCCAGGAGCATCATCAGCACTGTCATCTGACCCCGAGTCCGAGCCATCTCCGGTCTCCTCCTCCGATGACTCTGCCTCCGCCTCTGCCTCTGCCTCGGACTCCTCCTCTTCATCGTCATCTGGAACTGGCGCCCGAGAGCTACTCCCAACGTGAGTGTGCCCCGCCTTGGTGCGGGGGTATACTCTGCCCTCTCCATCTCCTCTGGCAGGAACATAAGGCTTGGCTGGAACACCTCCTACGGTGGAAATCTGGAAGGGAGGCTGAAAAGTACAAAAGGCAAATGCATCAGTATGCCGTGAGCAGTTTATCAAGGCAGAATGCAATGTATGAGTACAGTGTGTAAATGTCATGAGCAGTTTATCAAGGCAGAATGCAATGTATGAGTACAGTGTGTAAATGTCGTGAGCAATTTATCAAGGCAGAATGCAATGTATGAGTACAGTGTATAAATGTCGTGAGCAATTTATCAAGGCAGAATGCAGTGTATGAGTACAGGTATGAATGTCGTAAGCAGTTTATCAGGGGTTACGTAGTGCATCAGATTATGTGAAGCAGTTTATGTATGGTTTGAGATTGTGGTTGAAGAACATACCGGAATACTATAAAGGGCCAGGAGGTCAAAAGTCCGCTGTAACATCCCCATCATGGAGGCATTCAGCTCCAGAGACTGCCGGGTGTACTCGGAGGAAGCCTGCAAAAGTATTAGATGCATCAGTATTCTGCGGAATATCAAAGAAATGAAATGAAATGAAACGACAATGCAAGATGCAAAATGCAGTAGTACATACCGGAGGCAAGTCGTGGAAACCGACTAACTCATGATCAGCCGGATGAGGAGCAAAGGGGATCTGGTAGGTCACCCCACCCGGCCCCCTATATGTCATCGCCGTGGGCAGAGCAGGCCAACCAGCCCCCCGTCCTCTCTGAGCTCCACCTCTGCCGCGGACCCGAACTCTCCTCGGCGCTCCTGCTCCAACCCCCGCCCCTGCCCTAGCCACTGGCGCCACGGGCCTCTCTCTTTCAACTCGACGACCACTGCTCAAAGGCCGCATGATATACGTCTGCACGTACTCTCTGTAGTCGCCTATGCCTCTGAAGCGGATCGCATCCCAGCCGATCGTGTAGTCGGCCATCTGCTTGGAAGTGAACCTCTCGGTATCCCTCATATGCTTGGGAGGGTGAACCGGGACTATCTGCTCTGGTAACCCTAGGGTCTGGCGTAGGAAACGCTCACCCAGGTACCAAGCCCGACACACTGGGCCCTCCAACAAAAGCCTGAAGCGGGCAGTCTGCTCCGCACCTACAAACCGCGCCCGAAACTCAGTTGGCACTGAAGCCCAGGGCTGCCAGGTAATCTGGAAATGAAATGCAGTTTGTTATCTATTTGTTGTTGAAAAAAATATAGTGCAAAGCGAAGCATAAATAAACTCTGAAGTTAAACATACCTCTGCAGGGGTGATGGTGTCAAAATAACAGTGGAAGAAGATGAATGACTCGCGGGGTCTCCGCACGCACCTCCCGTCAAAACGGCGCGAGAACGGAATGACAAAAGGAGTCTCCACATCGGGCACTGGGGCTAGTCTAGGAAAGTAGGCGTAGACCCACAACTGCAAAGTAAATGCCAGTATGCTTATCAGATAAAGCAGAATGCAGAATAAAGCAGAAATAGCAGGACCGTGTATTGTACAGTGTATTGTGCAGAGCGTACAGTGTAAGCAGTGTACAGTCAGTGTAAAACAGTATGTGTGTGTGCCGTGTGTGCAGTGTACAATCAGTGTGAAGCAGACTACAGTGTGTGCAGTGTACAGATTAAGAACCGTAAACTAAAACGAGTCCAAACTGTGGTAGCATAAGTCCCTCGGGGCGCGTCCACAGCTGCCTAAGAAAGCCGGACTTAGAAGGTAGGCTAATTTGACTCCTCCGGTGATCTGGGATCTTACCTGGTTATTGACCATAGGACTCAGCAGTGACTCTCCCTTGACTCCAACCAATAGTGTAGAATCGGGGCATCACAGTAACCTGTGGGTCTGATCACTTGCATACTTGTTTGGCACCACCTTAAGCCTTAGGATCTTATCAATTGGGATAGTCTTAGATCTTTGACAGTCGCTTGTTGTCACTTTACGATTGTTTGAGCTCTGTCAAAGAGAGGCAACTGTAGACGCCCCATTTTGACTGACCATAAGACTTCAGGCGCTTGTAGGCCTCCTGCTAATGAAATGGTGATACCTCTATTGTTAGAATGTTGAATATTGCTTAAATTTGCTGTTTTTCACGTTCCCTCGACGTCCTACTCCCCGTGCGTGTAGGCTCGCCACCTCGATTCATCTCTACGTCCAACTCCGTGAGTGTTCTCCCTTCTCCTCTACTATTAAAGAATAACCTTCTTGCCATAGTTTTGGTCCAAGATGGGATGTAAGGTTGGGATTTGAAGCTCTCCTTTTTGAAAAAATCGAACCTTGCACAACATAGCCTTCATTCTCGAGCAATCAACCTGAAACAACTAGAAGAATGGCCTGCAACGATTTAAAGCCCAGCTGATGAATCTGTTATGCACGGCTACCAATCTTGCTAGATGTTGCACTTCTTTGGGAGCTCTTGAATTGCCATAATTTGTGAAAGATCTGCAGCCATGATTTATTCTTTCTAGATAATAGCGACACACACGACACACATGTTTTGAAACACGTGTGCCCTAGAGGTGGCACCAACGAGGTCAAGTGCTTCTTGGGAAGGTCATAAATGGGAGCTCGGTTGTCTTTCAGCACCAAATCCCCTTCTTTGAGATTTCGGGACTTAACCTTCTTATTAAAAGCCGTAGCAATCCTGCGTTGATAACCCTAAACATCCGGGGAAGGGTGAGAAAGAAAAAAAAAAAAAAAAACAAAACAGAGAAGAAAAAAAAAGGGCAAAAGGGGTGCAACACGAGGACTTCCCAGAGGGTCACCCATCCTAGTACTACTCTCGCCCAAGCACGCTTAACTGCAGAACTCCCAGAGCTGTACTGCATAACCGCATCTGCGTACCACCTAAATTGGTCGAATGAAACATGGTAGTCACCATACACTTCACCTCTTGCCTTCTCCACACCAAGTCCAGGAGTGAGACCTACATCAAACTATGCATTATCCATCAAAGATCTAGCATCTGTTTATGCCACGAACTAAGAACAAAAAACTTCCACTTCTTAAGTCAAAGAAAGCGAAAGTTTTAGTGCTATTGGGGGAGCTAGAAAAATATCCTAGCTATAGGGGTAAAATATCCTAAACAAATATCATATTTCCTTTATAAAGGAGCTAGCCAAAACATATTTGGCATAACACTTGTTGTATAACCATTTCAAAGTTGTACATGCATGCAAGAAAGTTGTCCAGCTACGTATGTTTGGTATGGCCAAGGCCAAAATGAAGTGCAAACAGGATATTTCCAAATGATTCTCCTCATTTCCATTCATTTCTATACTGTCTCTGATAGGGTTTTGAAAGTATAAAGTTTGGATTGAAATGTGAGCTTGAACAAAATACTCTTACAACACTCAAATCGAGGTCACAACTCATGATCTCGAGGTGGCATGTCAAGGGCCGAAGGAGGGTTTCTTTGAATTTGTGACAAGGTGGAGGGCCAAAGCCTCAATGATTACCATTTGACCTTCGGAAAAAGATTAGATAAGAATGGTTGTCCGGAATCTGCATGGCAAGTTGGTGCAGAAGATGATTGTTCTACCTCTATTTACTTTTATAGAGCTTCATGAAATAGGACCTTTGTCCTGCAATCTCTATTTGCTTGAAAAGTTCTCTGGACTATTTAGAAAAGAAAATATAAAACGCCAACTATGAATGACAGTGTAAGTAGATTATGACAAAAGCTTATCCAGCTGAATTTATTAATCAAGACCCTAAGAACTCATCCAGCTGTTTTGCATCCTCGATAATTTCAATGCATATATGATCTTGATATTCCTATTGCCAAGAGAAAGGGTGTGAGATCTTGTTTCTCAACATCCTATCTCAAACTTTGTGTGCCGAAATCCCCGATTCTCGCATCGGCAGACCTTCTCGGCAAGTTTTTCCCTGGTCTTTTCTATCCCGACCTTTCGGCCTTCGTGGAAGCCTTTTTCATAAGCCCTTGTCTTGGTGGACTCAATCGCAAACATGATAGCCACATCTCGATCGGCGATCGCATGACTTATTAGCCGTTAGGTCACCCTTTCCTCTACGATCGGGTATGGCAGGAGCGTTGAGGGAATCCATGGACGCTGAGAATCAAGTCCAGGCCAATGTAACTGAGGCAGGGCCATCTTTTCTGAAGAGAGAGTTTTTCCGGTCGAATCCGGACGAGTGTTTAAGTGATCCAAAAGAGCCACTAAAGGCTGATGAATGGCTAGAGCTGATGATGAAGACATTTGAGATGCTAGGCATCGAAGACAGAGGCTTGAGGGTGACCTTGGCATCCTTCCAGTTGAAGGGAGATGCGGGTCAGTAGTGGAAGTTTGTACGAGGGCGTATTCGATGGACTTGGGAGGCTTTCGTTGATGCTAGTAAGTTAGTATTAATAATCGAAACAAGAGCATATAATGTACATAAAAATCACATCATGATTTGTAGAGGCCGATCTTTGATCAGGTGAGTGGAGTGCTCAATTCACAGAATCCACCGAAGAACAACACTCTCTTTTGTATTGAACGAAACAAACAATCCTTTGATGTATACTTTTCAAACCAGATTTAAACTCAAACAAACAACAAAGAAACTAGCAAAGAAGCTCCAGATATAAACCCTAATATCCAAGAAGAAGATCTGGAAGCCGTAACCTTAAAAACGGATGAAACTATATATTTATAGAAAACTGATCCGCGATCTCCGCTCGAGCGCAAGAATGACCACTCAAGCGAACTGACACTTGAGCTCAAAAACACAACTTTCAGTACCTCGGACGTTATTGTTCGAACACTCGATGATCATCCATGTTCGTGTTTGTTTTGAGTTTCTGAAGGTCTCGGCTGCGTGCCTTGCCTTGGAGCCTCTCAACTTGTCTGTTTCGTGCTTGGTTGTGGACCCAAGAACTGCAACTCTCACAACTTTGTTCATACTAAAGCGGTTTGAGTGAGAAAACTTGACTTGTGTTAAGTTGTTTATTCATTTTTTTTCACATGGGCTCCACACTCTCTCCCGTGAATGGCCTCCATAAGACATTTCGCTTCTTCTTTTTCAACACATAGCTTATGCATTCCCAGATGGCCACTTTTGTATAATTTGCCCTTGCAGATGATAAATTGGAAGGCCAGACGCCGTATTCCCTGTTTGTTTTTGGCATTTGCCGTTGGTGGATACGTCTTTTTTTTTTTTCCAGAAAGTTCCAAATATCGTAATACTAGGTTTAATCACGATTTCTCATACTAATTTTATTAATTTTAAACAATTAAAAAATTTTCTATTGGCTAACTTTCATTTAGCCATATAAAAATAAAATTCTAATGAGTTATAATTTATTTTATAATCCCATATCGGAAAAAGAAGAAAAAGAAAAATTTGTTTCACTATCTATTTATATATTATATAAGGAAAATAGGGTTTTTAAGGAGAAATCTTCTAAAAGTTTCAAACCCTTATTCTAAAATTATTGAATTTTCTTAATTTTAAAAAATTAAGAAAATTTTCATTAGCTAGTTCCATTTATCTTTTATTTTACAATCCCACATCGGAAAAAGAAAGAAAAAGTGAATTGTTTCACTTATATAAAGTGAATCTTTTGCTCCCATTTATATAAGTAAAATGAGATTTTTAGTGAGAAACCCTATGATCAATATCTCATACTCATATTACGTGATGTAATTTTTTCTTCTTATATTTTCTCATACTGATTACTAAAATAACAAATAATAATAATAATAATACATTTTTCATCTTTTTATACTCTACTTAAACATTATTGTAACAAAAAGTACAATCCATGAACTAATGAACTAATAAATAATCAGTCAGTTAAATCTGATCAGTTGGACCAGGCCCATTCTATGTTTCTACGAGGCCCAGCCGCAACTGAATTCATTGTATTCCTGGAGCATGTTATTGGGAATTTCCTTTATTTATTTTTTTTATATTTTTGGAATTAGTAAAATTAAGGCAATAAATAGACATTGTTCATTGCTTCTCTTTCTCTACCATTGTCACTGCCCTTTTCCTCCCATTCCCTTTCTACCATCGCCACTCCTTTCTCTCTTTCCCCCTCCCGGCCGGCACGCCATGCCACGGCCTTGGCCGGCAGCACTCCGTGCCACGGCCTTGGCCAGCAGCATGCCCTAGCATGGCCTTTGCAAGCATGCCATGCCATGTCGTGGCCTTCGCAAGCTTGCCATGCAAATGCCTTGGCCTGCATGCCATTCCACGAACTCGCTCGGCATGCCATTCCGCGAACTCGCGTACTGCGGCGATCAACTCATAGGCTGACACGTACCTCTGTTCAATAATGATCGGACACATTCGGACTCCGAAAGGGGATTTTTGAATGGTGAATTCTGAGCACATTCTCTTTCATGTCTTTTATTATTTTTCCCTGGCCAATATTTATTTTCATTTTTCCTTTCATTTCCTTGGTGTATGTTTTCATTTGACTATTGTTTTGGGTCTTAAGCAAAAGAACCCACAGTTCGCAAGGCAATGATTAGACATTCTTCTGATTATCTACCTCCCGGATAATCAGAAATTCAAATTCAAATTACATGGATAATTTGAATAGGTCATGGGTTATGCCACATGGGCACCCAAATCCGGGTCCAATACCTGACTCAATTTCTAATATCTCCCACTCGCGCTATGTTTGTTTATTGCATTCCTTGAACATCATGCATTGTATTGCATTGTACTTATCAAGTTTCTTTCTTATTCATGCACGATATTGTATGTACGGTTTATTTGAAGTTAGCGCAACCAGGCGATATTGGATGTGTGGTTCATTCAGAGAAGTTCCGTTTAAAATTGGTTATGTTTTGTGCATCTGTCACACTTCATTCACTTAGTGTAGACTCAACTAAGCCGTACAAGTAAAAATGATGGCAAATTAGTGAATTTTGTGACGACCCGCATTAACTGCTGAATGTATACAAGGAAAGTGCAACAGCCAACGACCTAAAAAATGGTACATGGTCATGAAGGGACTGACCCATCTGTAGCAGCAGCAGCTAAAGCAAGATTGTCCTCAATTCTCAGATCTCTCCTAAACCACACAATAATTTTTGAATTGCTATCCGTAATTTGAGAATTTAGATCTACAAGTGAACGTTGACAGAGAAGGGGTCAATTTTGAACAGGAAGTCAGCACCATAATCAAATATTTGAGCGCAATGTCACCATATTTGAAATATTGACAGAGAAGGGGTCAAAATTCATTCACTATCGCTCAAATACCCCAAATATGCAGTCCCATGGATGATCATCGAGGGTATTTGGGTTCTAATGATAGGCAAGCTTGGCAATTTGAGTCCAATCATTGGCAAATTAGAACCCATATGAATTAAAACTTTTAAAATTTCGTTTGAAAGAGAAGGGGTCAATTTCTACATATAATGTCCAAGAAGCGATGGTAGTTTGTAAGAAGATGAAGCATGTGGAGTTTGTTGTCTATTTTAATTCAACTGAATGTGAAGTTCAATGTATGTGTCGGTTGTTTGTGTTTAGAGGCATTATGTGTGCTCTTAAAAAATAAAACATTTAGAGACCAAATTATTTTGTTCCTCAAAGTCTATTTATTAGTGACATTTTCAAAATTTTGTCGCTAAAAGCCTTGTTTTTTATTTTTCGGGACGACATTTTAGTGACTATCCTTACGACGATAGAAATTGATCCCTAAATATCTTTTGCAAGTCGGAATTATGCTAAATTCATGGGATTCTGAATTATATATAATTTCACTCTGTTGATTCAGGCTCTAGGTGACCTGGTAGAGTTTTGTGTCGGACTAAACAGTAAGCTAACAGTAGCATGACGTTCAAATAAAAGGAGATGATGTACATTCATTCCTACGGATTGAGTTCTGTTGAACCAAATCCTAGATATCCATGAAGTGCACTTGTATCTCGTTGTCACCACCATCCCATATTATGGACCTACAAATCCAGTAATCAATTTCGATCATTAAATTATGTCTCGAGATTGTCTTGTCTGGAAATTTATTTGAAATACTAATTTCAAAACACACTGCTAATGTCTAATGATATTTGCAATGTCTATTACTAATAATAGCGCAATGTCTATCATTAGTAAAGGATATAAGCAGGTTTCGAAGACAAGAAAAAGGTTAAGCTTTTCTATCACTAATCTATCTTTACATTCCATCTCTAATGTTCAACTTAAACAAACAACAAAGAAACTAGCAAATGGACATTGAACGGTTCGAATTCTTCTTGTTCAAGCATTAGACATTCCCACTTTTGCACTACAACTCCTAGCCACACACCACCATCTCTGAGTTGAGGGTCTTGGAAGGGGTATTTGGGTTCTAATGATAGACATTGCGCTATTACTTCTCTCACAAAATTCGTTCACTATCGCTCAAATATTTCTCTCACAAGTGAAGAGACACATAAATTTTGGAGATAGCGCAAGCTGGTAATAGCGCAATGTCTACCGATTTCTCATTTTAAGACACCAAATATTTGCCAAGCAGCTTTTGGAGGTCCAATGCCAGGCAAGCTAATGTCTATCATTAGAACCCAAATACCTCTCACAAAACGGCCCACCATATTTGAAATGTTGACAGAGAAGGGGTCAAAATTCGTTCACTATCGCTCAAATACCCCAAATATGCAGTCCGAGAGAAGTATCATTAGAAACGAGCATGGATGATCATCGAGGGTATTTGGGTTCTAATGATAGAAATAGACATTGCGCTATCACAAGTGGTGGTCCGCTTGTAGTTGACCACACATCAAGTATTCGCGAACCTGGCATTGAACAAGAGAATGATTGAAAACACAAAGTCTTACAATGGATGACCAAATATTTGCCAAGCAGCTTTTGGAGGTCCAATATATCTCATATCGAGATATTGTTGGATCTCATTTATCAATTCCAACACGATCATTGTACGATCATAACCCTTGTAAATGTAGGTGTGTATATATTTTAGGAAGTATATTTGTTGACTTAGTTTTCAAACCGGGAGTCCCATGCAAGTTCCGTAAGTTTCCACAACACACGTTGGTCCCTTCCTAGGTGGGCCTTCACTAACCCCAGTTTCTAGAGCATCTTCAACTCTCCCTAAAAACAATTTGAGGTATAAATATCCCTCTCTTTCTATAAAATGATTCAAGGAACATGTAATTTTTTGTTTTTCTTTTTTTGGGTTGTGAAAGCCTAAAATTCATAACACTTAAATTTTATCTTATAGTTTCATCTTATACTTAATTTATACTAGTAGCCAGTGGCAGAGGGGGCATGGAACTAGGGGGGTCACGTGCCCCCCTTGGATTTTGGGAATTTTTTATTTTTTGTGATGGGATTAAATAATTTGTACCTTATTGTACTGTCACCATATCCAACAAGGATACACTTCTCCCCTTTATCTTCTAGCATAATAGTATGTGTATGGGTGATTTTCCTACCACACTGCCAACTTAGTACTCAGTTGGAGAACACCGGCAGAATAGATTAAGCCTGAACAACCTGCAATAGAAAGAAGAGATTCCGGCGGTGGCTCGTCCACCCGGGGGCACTCCGACGATCAAGTCAGTTATCTCTCAAAGATAGCAAAGTGCTTAACTCACTATTTAGAATACAAAAGCATACCTTAGACCCATGGGGGTGCCTCTCTTTTATAGCCAACACTTACCTAATCCCAATAGAAGCCTAGCTTCAATGGACTTAGGATTATTGCTAATCTTGGACTCCCAGTAGGATGAGGATAAATCCTCTAAGAGTCTTATCTTTATCCAAACTGAAGTCTTCTTCCATTCTAGGACTCTTGTCCCTTACCCGCTTATCTCGGACTCCGATATCTTCGGAGATAACCTCGGCCTAGCCGAGATCATCTCGGCATCATGACCAAGACACGTGGCACCTCGGATGACACGTCGGCGTCACCTTGGCCACGTGTTGGTACTTAGAAAATATATCCCCACAATTGACCCCTAGGTTCTATTACCTTAGCATTCTGAGGTGATGGAACCTATTTTAGTGCTTCCTTCCAGTACGTCGGCTCAAAATTTATCAGCCGAGATCATTCATATAAGCCGACATGTCTTCTAAAGAATAAATATTCTAAGAGATCCTTCACGCGTATGAGCTGTTATGCACACCAACTCAACCGTTTCATCCACACGTCTTTTTCTTACTGGATCGTACTTCGTACGCGCTTGTAAGTCGTCTTGCGCTTGTATGCGCCACCTAATGAATTTCGTCCTTCTAGGATCATTAATTTCTTTGTACCGCTGTTTCAAGTTTTAACAAAACTTTTTTCCCTCCTCTGTCTTTTCACTTTACATTCGTTTTCGTTCGAGCTTTCCCTCTCTCTAACTTTTCTTGCAAATCCACCATTGTTCAAGCCCCTAAAGCTCTGCAACTCGCTCCGTTTACCACTTCCGACGTGATTTTCATCGACCTTCCGTCTTTGCAGCCATCGTCAGACTTCAGCAATCCCCACTCTGGCTTCCCTTTTCCTGGTAAGCCACTGTTCCTCTTAGTTTTATTTCTTGTTGCTCTCCAAGTAGTTCTGCTTCATTATTAGCCGCCATTGCTGTTTTACTCAAGTATTTGATTTATGAACCATGTATCTGAGTGTGTTTATTTCATGATTTTGCTTCTTTGCCTATGTCTTGAACACACGCACTGCTCACAACTTTTCTGCACTTTTGCCACTGTTCTTGACCTTATATCCTTTGTGCTTACAATGTTCTTGATAGTCTATCTTTGTTCTTGATTCTGAAGCGCATTCTTGCTTTTCTGTTTTCCAGATTCGTGCATTCAATCTTCTTTTCCATAGATTTAGGTTTGGGATTTGTTCGTAGAACTTACAATTTTTAGGAAAATTGAAACGATTCCCCCAAATTCTTACTGCAACTCTCCTTTAGGTTTTTGTCGAGGTCCATATAACTCTTACAAAACACCCCTCTGAAATTCAACTCCCACAATTTAAGCCGATATCATGGGAATGTGGAAGCATAGGGTAGATACCCTATCCAAGTTAGAGCACTTTAGGTGAGAGTTTGACATCCTGGCCGACGTCCATCTGAGGTTGGCTGGGGATGATGACTCCATCATGCCTACAACTGATTCTATGCCCTTCTCTGTAGTAGCCTTCATCGAGTGCGGACTTCGGCTCCCACTCAATATCCTTTTCTGTGAGATTCTTCATTACTATAAGTTGAACCCGATGCAACTTGCAATCAATTCCTACCGAGTCATCAATGGCATAATAGACTTAGCCAAACAAGAAAACTCTAGGGTTACCTTAGCCGATATTCAATACTGCTACACCATGTGTGGCCTCAAAAAAGATACGGGCTACGTTTACTACCTCAAGCCGAGGTCCACCGAGTACAAAATTATTGCCGACCTCCCTGACTCCAACAAGGGAGCTGGGGATGACTATTTCGTTACCTCGGGGAACTGGGAATTTGCTTTAGACGAGGACCTCCACCTCTACTCTCTTCCTCGAACAGTTTTTGTAGAGGGTAATGGTAAGAGCTCTGTGTTCATAATAACTTGTTTTTAAAGTCTTCAATACTTTATTTGTTCTAATGTCTGCTTTTCTTGCAGCTCTTCCTTAGCCACCAAAGGGCTTTCATCAGTCTTTCATTCCCAGCAAAGACTTGAAGAAACTTTTGGACTTTACCAGTTCTCAAGTAGAAGGCCCCTCTGCTACTCAACTTCATCCCTACTTACAAGTCGGCTCTTCCCGACGTTCCAAAAAAGAAGAAGAAAAGCCTTTCCCCGCCTTCTGCCACAACTCCTCAAGCCACTTCCATATCTCGGCCAGACCAAGGGTCAACTTTAGATCCAGCAGAGCAGCCGTCAACCTCGGCTCCTTATTTGATCCCAATATCCCAGCACCAACGTCGGCGACGAACTGTTTTTCCAGCTGAGATGGGCCGCCAGAAAGCAGTCGCAAAAGATCTTTTAGCCAGCATTCCATCAACTGTTGACGATCCACCAGCGCAATCACAGCCTCCTCCGAAGCCGAAAAGAATAAAGAAAGCTCAGCCAAAGGCAAAGGTGACTCAGATTGACACTGAGGATACCTTGCCAATCTCGAAATTGGTCTCGAGTGAGAAAACCTCCACTGTCCCCAAGAAGAGACTAGCCGAAGCCCAACAAACCAAATCCACTCGGTTAAAGAGGCCGAGGTCCGAATCAACGACTGCTTCAGGTTCTATGAAATCTGACTCCCTTTGGGCCCCCCAAATCACATTGGAGGATAGGCCAGTTAGAGCTTGCGATAGCGCCGATGATGTTAATGTCGGCGTCACTCTTAACACAGCTCTGCTCCTCCCTGGAGATCTTAACAGAAACGCCGATATGAGCGAGTATGAAAACTTCGCTCTGATGTTGCAACACTCTGTTCTGGTAAGTCACTCTGCCTGGTAACTTTCTTTTTCCTTTTTTATACTTAGAAGATTTTGCTGACTCCTGTCTTGTTCACTTTTAGGCCATCCAACATGCTCATTCCTTCTCAATGCAAGCCTTTGAGAATCGAAATGAGCTGGCCGACAAGAAGAGGGAGGTCTTAAGTCTGCAGAAGACCAATAAAAGTTTATAATAAAAAATGAAGAAGTTGGAAGACCAGGCCGAGGCTGCCGTTAAAGCCAAAGATGAAGCCAAAGAGAAAGCGGGTGCTGTTGAGGCTATAAACAAAGTCCTTCAGGCCCAGCTGAAAGAAGCCGAAGATAAAACGGCCGAGGCGCAAAAGGAGCTTCAAGACGCCTTGTCCACCAAGGAGGCCGAAGTCAAGGCCGCCGATGAGAAGGGCTACAATAAGGGGGTGGCCGATGTCACGGCAGACTATCAAAGGCAAGTGAAGCAGGCATGCAGCAAGGGTTTCACCCTTGGTTGGATGTCTTTTCTAAAAAAGCTTGAAGTCCCCGAGGACTCGCCCCTCAAAAATGCCGACGTCATTCCTCTACTATTCCCTCCAACTCCTAGTCCATCTGACGACGAATCTGAGTCTGAAGAGGAGGAGACTTTGGTGAGGAAACCAAAGGAGGCTATTGGGACCAAGTCTCCCTCTCTGAATGAACAAGTTCTAGACTTGACTCAGGATGAGGAGGGTGATGAAGTTCCTAAGGATGCTTCTCTCGAGAAGGTGTCATCGGACGCGCCTCTCGCCGATAAGAGCCTTGATGAAACCCTCCAAGAAATTGATGCTGAACTTGCGGCCGAGAAGGCCGCCGAGATATCTTCTCAGCAGTCCTCTGAAGTCCAAATTCAACCATCTACTGTTGCTGAGGAGTCTTAATGTTGATGTCTTTTTTCCTTTGTATTTTGTACTTTTATTTTTCTTCTTTTTGGAACAATTGTAAGCTTTTCACATGGCCGATGTGCCTTTCTTGTAATCTCTGAACAATTACTCTTTGGCTTAGGCCGAAGTGCCCTCTTTCGTACATAAATGCAACTTCTTTCCTTGAATGCTTGTGTTTTTGTCTTCCTTTTGTTGCTATTGTATGACTTTTATACTTAGAATAATTTTGTGTCTTCAACATATACCTTAGTCTTGTACAACCTTCTCGGGGTTATATACCTCGGCTATACCCACCAACGGTTTACATCGGCAAGTACATAAGTACTCAGTGTAATATATCCTTGGTTTCAACCTTAGCTTAACTTCAACTTACAAATTTCAACAAGTGTTAAACTGATCTCGGTTTAACTTCAACTTGTAAACTTTTCTCAAGTTTCAACAAGAGTTAAACACGATCTCAGTTTAACTTTAACTTGTAAACTTTTCTCAAGTTTTAACAAGTGTTAAACATTATCTCGGTTTAACTTCAACTTGTAAACTTTTCTCAAGTTTCAACAAGTGTTAAACATCATCTCGGTTTAACTTCAACTTGTAAACTTTTCTCAAGTTTCAACAAGTGTTAAACATCATCTCGGTTTAACTTCAACTTGTAAGCTTTTCTCAAGTTTCAACAAGTGTTAAACCATTTTCCAACTCTCTGCCCCTTAATGTGAACTTAAGTTCTACTTGGGTTCTCATTATACATGTATTTTAGAAGCATCATCTACTATATTTATCAGCCATAGGTGTAGAAAAAATCAAGCTAGAACTTTATTTATTTACTTCGGCAAATAACAAAAGAACAAGAGATCTTAATGGTAGAAAAATTTAAAATTACAAGTATTCCAGGGTCTTGGCAACTCTTTGCCTTCATTATCTTCGAGCCGATATGCCCCATTGCCTAATACTGAGGTGATTCTATAGGGACCTTCCCAATTCGGGCCAAGCTTTCCTTCTCTTGGATCCTTCTTGTTGTCGACGACTTTTCTCAAAACGAGGTCACCGATTTGAAACTCTCTTGGGTTAACCTTCTTATTATAAGCCCTAGCAAGCTGCTGCTTGTAAGCTGCTAGTTGAATTACAGCTCTCTCCCTTCGTTCTTCTAGCAGATCCAGATCTCGGGTTAGTAGAACGTCATTAGTCCCACTTTCTACTCCTTGAGTTCTGATCACTGGAATGCCGACTTCTAGAGGAATTACTGCTTGTGTGCAACTATTGCTCTTGGAATCCCAAACCGGGTGATGATGTTCTTTACATCCACATCTCGGATTTTGGCAAGGGGTTCAGCTTCAATCCACTTCGTGAAATAATCTGTTGCTATCAGCAAGTACTTCCTTTGTCCAGTTGCTTGGGGCAGTTGCCCAACGAGATCCATGCCCCATTGGGCAAACGGCCAAGGACTGGATACAGGGTTCAGGTCTGCTGCTGGTTGGTGTATCAAGGGTGCAAACCTTTGGCATTTTTCACACTTCTTGACGTAGGCTTCTGCATCCCTTTGTATGTAAGGCCACCAATACCCCTAGGTAATGGCCCTATGGGCAAGTGATCTGCCCCCAGCGTGGCTTCCACATACTCCTTCATGAATTTCATACGAAAAATCTTCGACTTGGGAAGGATGTACACACCTCAAAAGGGGTCCAGTGAATGACCTGCTGTAGAGATGTCCCTCTGCTGTCAGACTGAATCTTGCCGACTTCAACCTGATCTTGTGTGCCTCTTTGTGGTCATCTGGCAGTTCTTTCAAGAATGCTACTATTGCGTCCATCCAGCTTGGTCCCATGTTCCCGCACATTGTTTCGTGCTCTGTGGTCAGTGGTTCAATGCTCGGGCCCGACAAGTAGTCGACCATTATCGTTCTAGCTTTTCCTGGTTGTATTGCACTGGCCAGGTTGGCCAGTGCATCGGCGTGACTGTTGTCATCTCGGCTAACCTGATGTAGTCAGCAATTTTGAAATAGGGCTACCAACCTGTTGACCTCCTTTGCGTAGGCTGACATTCTTTCATCTCGGGCTGTGAACTCACCTGTTGTTTGGTTGACTATGAGCTGTGAGTCACAGAAGACTACTACCTCATCTGCTTCTGCTGCCAGTTTTAGTCCTGCAATGAGTGCTTCATACTCTGCTTCATTGTTTGAGGCCTTGAACCCCAAACGAATCGATTGCTCAAGTATCTGCCCATCTGGAGATATCAGTACTACTCCTGCCCCTGCTTCTTGTCGGTTTGAACTCCCATCGACAAACAGTCGAAAGGAATCTCCGATGTAAATGCTGCAGGGTCTGAGTTTTTCTTCTTTCCTTTGCTCTGCTGCTTTTGGCTGGGCTCCTTCTTGTCTGCTTGGACATTGTTCACCTCGGCTCAACGGAGCCCGATGTATGATGGAGTCTGGCGTGAACTCGGCCATGAAGTCGGCCAAAACTTGGCCTTTGATTGCTGTCCTTGGTCTGAACTCCAAGTCATATTGGTCCAAGGCCACTGCCCATCAGGCAATTCTTCATGTTAGGTCTCCCTACTGCAATAGGGACTTCAATGGATGCTCTGTTAGCACCACGATTTTATGGGCTTGAAAGTAATGGTTCAGCTTCTTTGAAGCCATTACTAAAGCTAGTGCCAACTTCTCTAAGGGTAAGTACCTGGTTTCTGCATCAGCCAGGGTTTTGCTTACGTAGCAAACAGCCCTTTGTTCCCCTTTTTCTTCTCGGATTACCACTGTACTTACCGTATGCTCCGAAACTGCTAAGTACAAGAACAATTCCTCTCCAGGTTCTGGATTTGAGAGAACTGGAGCCGTGGTTAGATATGTTTTCAAGTCGGCCAAGGCGGCCTCGCACTCCTCGGTCCAATAGAAGTCTGTGGCTTTCTTCACTAAGTTGAAGAAATGTTTGCACTTGTCTGAGCTTCTGCTTATGAACCTATTCAGGGCTGCAGCCCTACCAGTCAGCATCTGCACCTGTCTCGCCGACGTTGGGCTCTTCAACTCCAAGATGGCCTTGATCTGATCTGGGCTGGCCTCAATGCCCCTTCTGGTTACCAGATATCCCAAGAACTTACCAGATTCAACTCCAAATGCACACTTTGACGCATTGAGTCGGAGCCGATATGTCTTCAGGATATCAAAGACTGCCTTTCGGTCAGCCATATGACCTTCAGGCTCTTTGGTCTTCACGACCATGTCGTCAATGTAGACTTCCACCGGCTTGCCAATTAGATGTCTGAACATCTTGGTTACCAATCTTTGGTAAGTTGCTCCTGCGTTTTTCAATCCAAATGGCATTACTCTGTAGTAGTATAGCCCTTTTAGGGTGATAAACGCAGTCTTCTCCTCGTCCAGGGGGTACATGGCTATCTAATGGTACCATCTGTAGGCATCTAGGAAGCTCATCCTTCCATGCCCTGAAGTGGCATCTACCAGCTGGTCAATCTTGGATAGAGGGAAGCTGTCTTTGGGACAGGCCTTGTTGAGGCTAGTGAAGTCCACGCAGACCCTCCATTTACCATTCTTTTTCTTCACCACTACGGTATTCGATAGCCATGTCGGGTAATTTACCTCTCGAATGGCCCTAGCCTCCAGAAGTCTGTCTACTTCTTCTTCTACTGCCTCGACGTGCATCAACGTCGGTCTTCTTGCTCGTTGGATTACAGGTTTGGCCGACCTGTCAACGTTCAGTTTATAGCAAGTGACCTCGGGGTCAATGCCAGGCATTTCGTAAGGCGTCCAAGCAAACACTTCAATATTTGTTCTCAGGAAAGCCTTCAACTCCTTTTCCTCTTCTCTGGCTAAGCCCGAGCCGAGAAGAAAGAACCGTTCTTCATCTCCCTCTTGGACGAGGATTTTCTTCAGTGCTTCCTCGCTCTTCTCGGCTGGCTCCTTGCCGACATCCTCTAGGACTTCCACGTCCTCATCTTCGATCTCTGCCTTTTCTGGTTCTCGTATGCTGCAGGTGGATTTCATTGCTGTCATGGAGCAATTCTTTGCCTGCAGCTGATCTCCTCTGACCTTCTCTATCCCATGCTCTGTTGGGAACCGCAATAGTTGATGCAATGTTGAGGGAACAGCCCCCATTGCGTGCAACCATGGTCTTCCCAGGATAATATTGTAAGGGAAGGGTGTGTCGATTACGGTGAACTCTGTCTTTATCTTCCTGGTGCCTGCCTGTACTTCCAAACTGGTTGTTCCTAGTGGCCACGTCGGCATTTCATTGAATCCGACCATGGGGCCATTGGATTGTTCCATATCGTTTGGGTAAAGGCCAAGCTCTTTGTAACACCTGACGTACATGATGTCATAAGAGCTGCCTTGGTCAATCAAGATGCGCTTCACTTGGCATTCCCCAACCTGGAGGGATACTACCAAGGCATCGTTGTGCGGATGCTGCACCATCTCAAGGTCGGCTTCGGTAAAGGATATCACTGGGCCCTGAAGATCATCGGCCCGATGTCGTTTCTCCCCGACCTGGTACACATGCTGTAGGTGCTTCACCTTCTGCGTTTCCCCCCGAATTTCGTTCTCGTTGACCTTCGAGTGAATTACATTGATTACCCGAGGTCCTCCTGCCTGAGGTTGCTGTGCTGGGGGAGGCGGAGCTGTAGGTGCCTGAGGCAGTCTTGCCTGTTCTTCCCTTGTGCTGGTTTCATCGACAAGGTCTCTCAGGTGGCCTTGCCTCACTAGGTCTTCCAAGTATGCTTTCAGGGCTCTACAACCCTAGGTCATATGCCCATCTTCGTTGTGGTAAGCACAATGCCTACCAAGGTTTCTTCCCATGAACTCTCCTGGTACCCAGCTGGTGCCCTGTAATAGGGTTAGTTTCGTATTTTATCTAGGACTTTATGAATAGGGATTTGGAACACGGTTGTAACTGCCTGGGTAGCCCTTAGTCCTGCTTCCTGCTTGCTGGATCCATTGTTACCTCGGCCTCGCTTCGGTGAGCCGTTTCCTTTTTCTTGCCCGTCCTCCTTAGCCCCCGATGTATCTTCCTCGGCTCTGGCATACTTCTCGATTCTTGCTATGAGCTCTTCCATGCTTTTTGGCAATGTCTTTGCCAAAGATTTTCGCAGCGGACAGTCGTCTTTTAGGCCGTTCTTGAAAGATACGACCGCCACCTCTTGATTACACTCGGGTATTTTGTTCAACACCTTATAGTACCTTTTTGCATAGGCCCTAAGGCCTTCATCCTTACTGATCTTCAGAGCCATCAATGTGTCCACCCTCAATGGCTGCAGCTTGTTTGTCACGAACCTAGCCACAAACGTCCCGGCCAGGCCTTCCCAGGTCTTCACACTTCCCTTTGGCAGTTTGTGAAACCAGTCTGATGCAATCTCCCCAAAGGATGAGGGGAATACTTTGCAGAGCAACGGCTCGTTCCCACTATATAATGCCATTGAGTTTAGATATAACCCAACGTGGAAGTTGGGGTCTGACTTACCATCGTATATTTGAAACCTCAGCATACTGAATCTCTTTGGTGCCTCAAATTTGTCCAACTCCACTGAGAACGGTGTTCTTGGCTTATCAGGGGAGTTTACCTCGGCGTCGGCATTCTATTGCTTCCTCTTGAGGTAATCTCTCAAGTCCTCCTTTGTCCGCCCAGGAGCTCGGCTATCTCCTGATTTCAATCTTTTTGGTGCATTACTTTCGGCTTCGTGGTGGGCGCTCTTCGTCCTTTCTCCATTAGTTGTATCGAAGCATAGTGCCTGCCCTTGAACATGCCGATGTTCCTTAGGGTCTGCCTCCTTGGTACGGTGCATCCTCTGCGATTCTTCCCTTCTTGACTCTCCTCGCCCGACCTCCCTTGAAGGCCGATAAGAGTGTTTTTCGCTCCTAGTGTGCTGAGGGGCTACAGGGATGGTTTTCTGGCCACCCTTCTGGGCATTGGCCACTGAAATTGGCGTGTCCTGCAGCGGGAATGGTGCCTGCATGACGTTATTTTGCATCATGAAATTGACGACCAACTGGTGGTCCGCCAATTTGTTCGCCATCTCTTTTACTTCTTCGTCCCTCCGCAGGCATCTGTCTTTCCATACTTGGAGGTCGTCTTCATGGTAGTATCGGCTTTGGTCTATTTTCTTTGGTGCGTCGCCTTCCTGGCTGACGTCCTTTCCTCCGTGATTCTGACCACGAGTTTCTCTGTTGCAGTTGTCTCCTTCTACATCAAGGTCAATGGGTCTCTCACTCCCAGCAGGGGTGTCGTCCCAAATCTTCTCTTTTTGTCCGTTGCTGGCCATCTATTATCCTTTCTTTCCCACAGATGGCGCCAAATTGTGTGGGTGATTTTCCTACCACACTGCCAACTTAGTACTCAGCTGGAGAACACCGACAGAATAGATTAAGCCTGAAAAACCTGCAACAGAAAGAAGAGATTCCGGCGGTGGCTCGTCCACCCGGGGGCACTCCGACGATCAAGTCAGTTATCTCTCAAAGATAGCAAAGTGCTTAACTCACTATTTAGAATACAAAAGCATACCTTAGACCCATGGGGGTGCCTCTCTTTTATAGCCAACACTTACCTAACCCCAATAGAAGCCTAGCTTCAATGGACTTAGGATTACTGCTAATCTTGGACTCCCAGTAGGATGAGGATAAATCCTCTAAGAGTCTTATCTTTATCCAAACTGAAGTCTTCTTCCATTCTAGGACTCTTGTCCTTTACCCGCTTATCTCGGACTTCGATATCTTCGGAGATAACCTCGGCCTAGCCAAGATCATCTCGGCATCATGACCAAGACACGTGGCACCTCGGATGACACGTCGGCGTCACCTTGGCCAAGTGTTGGTACTTAGAAAATATATCCCCACAGTATGATAACTAAACTTTTTGTTTTTTGCAAAAAATATAGGGAAATATTTTTTAAAAAAAATTAATTTATTATAAAAGCAGTGACTTATAATTACATTACTTATTTTCTTTCAAAATTTTTGTCATAATCAAATTCATAGAAAAAAGTATATTTGCTTTTCCTTTTCTTTCACTTCACTTCATTTTTCCCCCCCTCTTTTCACTTCACTTTATTTCATTTTTTTTTTCTTATCAAATTAACCTAAAAGAAACACGTAATTAATTTGTATAAAACATAAGAGAGTAAAAAAATACCGAGGGTGGCGGCAGCATTGTGGAAAGGCGTTGGCCTTTTACACAAGTGAGTAGAGCTCGATTATTGGGGCACAATTAAGGATCCATTTACACAAGTGACTTTACCTCATGTACTGAGGATTGATGCATTCCCTACTTACTCTAGTGGTGACTTCATTCTTAAAACAATAAAAAAGTGAGAAATGTGCAATGGGACTGAAAAATACAATTAAATTAATTATAGTGCAGTCGGTTTGCCAACACAAGTAAAATTAAACAAACGCCGAATAAGGAAATACACTCCTTAACGTGACCAATTCAAACGCAACCTCCGATTTACCTCTCGGAGGGGTCACAATGTACTTAAAAAAGGATACACCTTGGTCATTTGAATCATGAATTGGGCCTTAAGTGGTGAGCCATGTCCTTTATCGGCCTACCTATGTCAGTAGTCCCCCATTCCCAAGTGCAGCTTTTGGCGACCAGCTACAAATTTGGTTGCGTAAGGTCACATTTTGGCAATCAAAAAATAAGTTGGTCGCGGAAGATCAAAATAAGTTGGTTGTGGAATTGGTGACCAAAATTTTAGTCGCCAAAAACTTATTTTCCCTGACCGAAGTGGGTGATGCATCGTTACTGCAACACCTCATCCAAGCAAGCCTAGGCAATCCAATGCAAGGCCCTATTAGCTACTCTAAGGCACCACTTAAAAGATATACCCCTTGGCTAGCAAGAGAACGAATGTCCCTAATAATTATATGCATAAATGCCTGTGGATGAAGGCTTTGTTGCTTGAATTGGAACAATTCAATGAATGTGTGTTTTAAGCCCAATTTGCGAAGTGGAAAATCATGTTTTAAGCCCACTTGAGGTGGCAAATCCGCTTTTTAGCCCACTTGAGGATGGCAAATTCAAACCATTTTCGAAAGCACACATGAGTTGAATTCGTTCTAAGTCTGGCGATTTAGTCTATATTTGCTTGTGTGGGTTAGGATTATTAAAACTTGATATCCATCAATTAGTTAATTTGATCTCATTAGGATTTATTCTTTTAGGTGTAATTTTATCTATTGGTATTTCATTGGTAACAGAAAACTGCTCGGGGTCATGCTTCGCACGTCCCGAGATAAAACAATAGAGGGGTGTGCGATAGATGCACCAAGCAAACAAGTGCGATAGATGCACAAAGTGAAGTTCTATCGTGACAGATTGGTCTTAGTTATTGACAACCCAATTTGATCACTATGACAGATTGGTCTTAGTAAGTTAGTTGTTGGCAACCCAATAGGATCCCTATAAGCAATTGAAAGATTGTTCTCATATTCTTGGATCCATGAGGTGGCTTGTGTTCAAGGGGCAAAATAGGTCAAATGTGCTCGAAGATTCAAAACTGGGTCATTTCTCAAGCCAATGGAGATTGACAAGAAAGCCAAATCCCAGAATCTAAGAGAAGAAAATTTATTGCTGAAAGGACAACTGAGTTCCTATCCACAACACTAGGGAAAAATTCAGACCCAATTGGATGACTCCCGGTTTGAAAACTAAATAGAAAAATGCACTTTCCCAACACTTAGGCTTGAAAATAGGCCATCGAGGGCCAAAATCGTGAAACACCCACAAGAAGGCCACAGGAACACCCCGAACACATCAGGAGGGACCAATGTAACTTGTGAAAACTTATGGAACTAGCACTGGATTCCCAGTTTGAAAACTAAGTAGAACCAACAGTCAGATCTGATCGGATGCGATCAAGGGACATGACCATTCGATCAAATGTATCAAGGCCTATAAATAAGCTGCGAAATCAGCCATTTCAATCCATCCAAAAATCTAGAAAGCATTCCTACAATTCTTTCTCTCTCTCTCTCTCTCTCTCTCTCCCTCTCTTAATTTAGAGTTTTCGATCAAGAGTTAGGTTTGAGTGATGACGTGGATCCACGTGGCAGGGGTGACGTGGAATACAGTCAGCTCCACGTGGCAGTTTGTCTTGAGCTATCCTTTTAGGCCTTTAAGGTCACCTTTGTTTGGTATTTTCACCACTGAATTCCAGAGGAATTTCAGTGGTGGAAAGTGTTTGGAGAGAATGTTAAATTTTTTAAATTTCTTTAAAACTAGTGACTTTTTAAATTTTTTTTTTATTATCAATTATGACTTTATTAAATATTAATACATGCTCCAAATATATATAATTCTGTTTGATTGAGTTTTCAGGATTTATGTGCTAATTATTTTTTAAAAAAATTAAAAATTAATTTGACAGCTGTAGTGCCAATGAAACAGGATTTCCTTGATGAAGAGCTACTGGTAAAATTTGTGCACCAAAAACATTCCAGAACAAAAATGTGGCTGCAGAGAGTGCCATTACTCCATAAGTGAAGTGCCCAGCCACCTAATAAACCAAAAGCAATGTCATTAAAAGGTAAATGGACATTCTAGAAAAAAGTAATGACATGACGAAAAATATATTTAGTAATTAACAGAGAAGGAAATATGAAAAATTGACATGCAAGTATATTTCTCTAATTACATTTGTAGAGAAATTTTGGAAAAAATCAAATGTGTTAAAGAAAATCAACATGCAAGTAAATTTTTCTTACTACATTTATAGAGAATTTTTTTTATTCATATGTCAATTATTTATAAAAATAATTAAATAGATTTGATAATTATAATTACATAATTTAATAATCATTGTATATAAAAAATAGACGATAAATATAATTTTAAAAATAAATCATTCATTATTTTACAAACAAATTTAATGAAAACTTGAGTTATGATTGTTGAATTAATTTGATTTTGTTAAAAATAATTTAAATAAAATTAAAAAAAGAAGCTAATTTTGGAATAGGAAAAAAAGGAAAAAGTAAAAAAAGTAAAGTGAACGGACATCATCACCTCCTATTGGTGGTTTCCATCTATGCAGTTACCAAAGCAAATAAATTCACTAATGCTGTGTATTATTAAGAGATTTGGGAAGGAATTTGGAAACGAAAAGGAAAAAGTGTGTGAAATTAGGTGAAATGTAGATGTATTTATTTACATTTCACCTACCTTTTCTTTTTCTTTTTCCAAATCCCCCAACCAAACACAGCGTAAAAAGCTCAGTGAGAACTAACAAGACAGTGCTTCTGTTATCCAATCAACGTGATTTTTTACAGGGATAATGTACTCAGCAAATTTTAAAATGTGAACAATTTAGATTATCGAAAAGGGATCCAAAACTAGTCTTATCATTTTACAAAAGTCTTATTTAAATCAATACATATAATAATTTTAAGTAAATTATTTGTATATGTTTTAATAATTTTAATTCTATTGTTTAGGGGTGGAAATTTGCAACAAGACACCACATTCACAGATAACACAAGTGTACTATAGATACACAATCATAACAACAATCACAATGTCATCCTCCACCGATGACCAAGGACAAAACCTCTAAACAAGATACAGAAATACGAAGTAGAAAGCATGTGTTGAAATAGATGTAAAGCAGAAACTGTAAGATGCAGTGCATTTAGAAGTCCAAATCACAGTCAAAATTCAATTGAGTAGTAATTACTTAATTTTCGATCACACCAGTTCTTAATATGTGCCACCTTGACCACAAATAATGTCAAACTTAGACCTCATATGGGCAGACATGGAATACATAATCTATAGTTGTGAATGCATTTGAGGTTTATTTGGCAATAATTTTGGAAAGATGGTGTGCACTATCATGCATTGGTTCAAATTTCCTGTAATCTCTTGTTGCCTATTCTCTTATTTGCTATAACACTTTGTGTGTGTGTATTCATAATTGGCTGAGACTAAGTGTCCAACTTAGTGCCAGTACAGGCTGGAAATTTGAAACAACCCACATAGGGGAGTGGGTTTAATCCTGAACGAGACATGTTGCGCATTAGATACAATATATATATATATTAAGAGGGGGGGTCACTATTATTCTTATGAGTTTTGTGTTGATCGTCATTTTCCTATCTCATATGTGTAACCTTTGGTTAATGTCGTTCATATTCAAGATTAAGTCATTACCATCTTATTTTCAATTCCACCATTGTTAAATTGACAACCTTTTAGCCTTGATTATCCTATCTAGTACTAGAATTGACAACCTTTTAGCCTTGATTATCCTATCTAGTACTAGAATTCTCCTTGATACACTGTCCCCTTTTACTAAGAATGCAGCATCCATGGAAGCGATGATAGAGGTTTTTAAACAAGTTAAAATCAACCTTCCCCTGTTGGAGGCGACTAAGTACCCTCCTATGCTAAATTTTTGAAGGACCTTTGCACGCAAAAGCGTAAATCTAGGACACATGTGTCCCAAAAGGTCATACTCACAAAGCAAGTAAGCTCTATTTTATTGAGTGACACACCCCCTGAGCTTAAAGACCCGGGTGCCCCAACCATTGCATGCATTATAGGGTGAGAATTGTATCTAAAACCCCCAAACATTTTGCCTCTTGATTCCATTGATTGATGTGTAAAAAACAAAATGTTTGCTTCTTCAATTCTATACGATAATTATTTGTGGTAACTTACCGTTTGTTTCACAAATTGAACCAAAATCGTTTTTAGAAGCTGAAAATGATGAAAACTAGATTTTAGCAATGCAAGAAGAATTAAATCAATTTGAAAGAAATGAAGTTTGGTTGGAATTTTTGGACATTTGGTGACAATAATCCACATGGCATAATCAGTAGCTTGTAGGTATAGGGTCATCTTATCCTTCCAATGACTCTAGTTGTTTTTCTCTGGGTTCATTTTAACCAAATTTCTCTAGATCTATGAACTAACATAAAAAGCCTTTAAACCCTTCATAAAATTTCTCTAGATTAACATCAAATTTCTTTGGATCTCTTAACTAACATCAAAAACATTTGAACCTTTCAAAAATTTCTCTGGATTAATCATCAGAGCCAATTTCTACTGTGACATTTAAGCATATAAACAAAAAACTATAGAAAAACCCATTTGAAACAATCAATGTTGAATCCTTGATAATTTTGTTGAAGAAATCTAGCTTTTATTGCCCTAGAATTTATACTATTGAGCCTTGAAATTCTGTTTGATAAAATAGATTTGTAATCTATTTTTTGGCCTCTGAAATAGCCTGCTTTAGCTCTATTTTGCGCCGGTTAGTTCATTTGGGTCTTGTTTTGCATGGTTGTAGTGTAATAGTCCTTACAAGTTGGCCCTGACACGTGCCTAAGGCCACGTGTCCGTCATCACCAAGTTGCCTTGGCTCGGGAACTTGGGTGCAAGAGGGGAAGGTCATGAAATGAGCACCCCCGCTCGCCCGATCAAAGATCGGCCTCTAACCTACCCGTAAGTGCCGGTTTCTCGAAAATATATTTGATGGGATCTAATCTCGAAACCAGTATTACAGAGTGAGCTAACAAGTAGTGCCTCAGCTTCCTGGTAGCCCATACCAAGGCCAGACAAGCCTTCTCCAGCAGAGTGTAGCGGGTCTCGTAGTCTAGCATTTTCAATTAAAACACCGCAATAAGTTTATCCATATAAATCAAAGGTTCCAACAAACCTTGCAAATTCCTCACTCCCATGGATAGATACTTCTGTAATCAACATGTTTTTCGGGAGTCCCGTGCTAGTTCTATAAGTTTCCACAAATTACATTGGTCCCTCCCGAGGTGTTTGAGGTGTTCCTTGGGCCTTCTCGTGATTGTTACACGATTTTGGCACCTGATGGCCTATTTTCAAGCTTAAGTGTGAAAAAAAGTGCCTCATTAACTGGTAGTAGATGTTATAGATTTAGGATGAACATTAATGAATGTATATTGCATGTGTTACCTTTTGTAATACGAACTCTGATAAATGAAAGCATATTATTTCTATCAACGTTCTATTTTAAGGATTGGATTTATTGTAATAATTTGGGGGCGTTACAACTTGGTATCTGGGCTTAAAATGCACATTTGATGAATTGTCCCAATTCAAACAATCAAGCCTTCATCCACAGACATTCATGCAGTTAATCACTTAAGCAAATAGCCTCATGGCAAGCATGCTATCATGGCAACACTCACACTTATGCAAGGATGTTAAAGCATAAACACTTACAGTGTACTCCGAGCCAAAACAAA
Organism: Camellia japonica; assembly: GCA_030407325.1. Classification (NCBI taxonomy): domain Eukaryota; kingdom Viridiplantae; phylum Streptophyta; class Magnoliopsida; order Ericales; family Theaceae; genus Camellia; species Camellia japonica. The sequence continues at coordinate 101,624,486 of JAPPVO010000007.1, forward strand.
AGCTAGTTAGAAATATGCATGATCCTGACTATACAAGATGCCTAATGCAACACATGCAATATGCAACTAATAGGCTCGAATATCTAAGATAGCATATGAATGCAACAATTTGATACATGTATTCAAAGAGGTATTGAAATACAAAAACAAAGTCTTTTAGTTTTTTTCTTTTTAAAAAAAATGGAAAGTCAAAAAATAGAAGCACTATAAATCAATAAGCATTTCAAAAGAATTCAAAAGTGGGAAGAGATAGAGGCAGAGGGAGTATTTTACAAAATTTCAATTTTTTTTAATATTTATTTTTTTCTAACTAGTTTGTACATTTTTTGAAAAAGAAAAATCAGAAATGATTTCCAAAAACTAATCCGAAAGAAGTTTTTTAGGTTTTAAAAAAAATAAATAGAGAAAGATGGAAAATAATGCATGAATTACAGTTAGGAGCCAAATTTGTTAGGTTTTTATGCTTGGAAATCCCATTTGACAAAACTCCTTTCAGTTGTAATTGCATTCGATCTTTTATTTCAGTGAGGCTATGAGTTTTAGATGTATTCAAATAGGAATTGAAATACAATGCAATTAGTATGATGCGCCGAGCTCGGTTCATGCAATACAGATGAATGATGCAAACATGCGAGCATAAGGATGCTAATTGAAACATGTCCTAAAACTAACCATCGAAAGCTGGTAAATAAAAGGGAGAAAGAAATGGGGGTTGGAAGACATGCATCACACACACGCACACTTATTACAACAGCTGTGCCCCCTCGACGGAGGGTCCGTAGTTTCTTGGAGTTGGCCGGGTATTACCCTTGGTTCGTAAAGGATTTCTCCAGGCTAGCTTCGCCGTTGACTAGATTGACGTGGAAAGGGGTCAAGTTTGTGTGGAGTGAGACTTGTGAAAAGTCGTTTCAAGTGCTTAAAGTTAGACTTATCACTTCTCCAGTCTTGATTATTCCGAAGAGGGGTTTAGGTTATGCAGTGTACTGTGATGCCTCACGAGAGGGTTTGGGTTGTGTATTGATGAGAGAGGCCACCAACTTTTCTGTCACTACCCATTAAACTGATTCTTTTACAACTTGTTTCGCTGGAACATCAATCTCAAACAAGGCCACCAATTTAGGACAAACGACAATGTACATTTATGGGATTGGAAATAAAACAGTAGAAGTTATGACTGATATAATATTGATGGGGAATGGAAAGGCGTGGGATAACAACAAATGAAAATCAGTTTGAAAATAATTTTTGTAAAATAAAACCAACAAATAGGATTGAAAATAATACAATGCACATATATGCGTTTCATAAAAATGTGAAGAACCCCAAAGTTCTTTTGGTGGAATTAGAGAAGCTCCACAAAGAGAGAATGGAGAAGCTGGCAAAAGAAGCAAAGGAAAAAGAGTTCAAGAAAAGCTTAGTAAGCAAAATGGGGTTTTTAACCCCCAAGGCGTGTGGGAGCTTCAATATCTCAATCTGAATTTTCTAAATTTTTTATTAAAAAAAAAAAACTCAATATTTATTGATTTGGTCAAAATTAGGCCTTATTTAGGCCCAAAATTTGTTATATTTGTTAGTATTTTTGTAGTTTTTCTATCTAGTATGCAGGTATATTTATGGTAAAAGTAAAATATAAAAAACAAATTGAATCAAATTAAACCAAACAGGGTTGCCTTACTATACATAGGTGAATCTCAGTTTATTTTTCATTGATGTGGAACTTTCCCAAATATTTATCATTAATACTAGATTAAGTGTACTAAGGCCTCATTTAGGAATATTTTATTTTAGTAACACTTTGGTTTTTTTGATTAAAATATGTATTAAAAAAATTAGTATGTTTATGATGACTTTTTGATTTTTTACGAAAAGATGTGCAAAAAAAAAGAAAGAAAAGAGAATTTTTTACTTTTTTATATAATTTGTTGGATTTTTTTTACTTTTTTAATAATTTTTAAACTTTTAGGCTAAAGATAAACTATAATCAAAGGGGTTGAATGTAAAGCATGTCAGAATAAGTACCAACTAACTAATACAAACCATTACCTACACAGAATATACAGACCATTCCCAATAAATCATCTCATCGAACAAAAACCCTAACCAGAAAATCCAAGATCGAAATTAACAACAATAATCTGACGATCAGATTTACAAAATAAACAAATATAAGCATGAATAAAGCATCAAGATGCAGAACAAGTAGGAAAGAAAAACACAACTCGCATTTGAGAGATCTGAGCAAATCCAAAGTAGATGAACAAAAAACAGACAGGATTAAATAAGAATAAAATAATCTGTATGGATACGGAAAAAGAAGTAGCAGATCTGGCGATAAAAGATGACGACGAAAATGAAGATGAAGATGTTATGTATATACCTTTGCATAGCTCTATGATTGAAGAAAGCAAATCGAATCGATCCATCGGCCAAGATAAGGATGAGATGTACACACAGTGAGCGAGAGAGACGGAGAAAGTATAAAGAAAGGCACACAGGCTTTCAGGCTTGAGTATTGGTCTGCTGTACCTATCTAAGCTTCAGGCTTTTCCTCTCCCTCTATTGGCCTGCTGTACCTATCTGAGCTTTAGGCTTTCAAGGCTTTTCCTATCTCTCTTTGCTGTACCTATCTGAGTTGGATTTTTCTATGATACATGAAGGTGATTTTTAGAGCATCTCCAATGGTTTGCCATTGGAGCTGCCAGCTGTGTTGAAAAATGATGCTCCAATGGTTGAATATAGCAGCTGCCAAATTTGAGAAATAATGCTCCGAAACCCCCAAACTCTACCCCCATTCGGTCTCCAATTCGAATATATAGAGAAGAGAGAGTCAGAAAAGAGTGAGAGACAGGAGTCTCTTCGATCGTCTATCTCCGGATGAATCGGCGATCGTCGATCTGGTGGTGATCTCACTCGCTCCCTTTCCTTCCTTCAATCGCTCCCTCTCTCTCATCCCCAAATGCCTCTCTGAAACCTCCAAACTCTACCCCCCTTCAGTCTCCAATTCGAAGCTAGAGAGAAGAGAAATAGGGTTTGTAAGAGATATAGAGAGGAGAGATATAGTGATGGGGTGTAAAATCAGAATGAGGAAAAGGAAATGAGAGAGGGTAGTGTAGAGATAGATAGATAAGGTTTGATCTCAGCCGTTGGATCTATATAATCTAACGGTATTTCAATCTCTATTTCAATCTAGAAGGTACTCTATTGGACGGTGGTGATTTATCTTGGGAAGGCAAAAAAAGCCGTGTTACTTCAAAAAAAAAAAAAAAATTTAGCTATAAATTAACAGTCATGTTTTTTTCAAACGGTCATATTTTGCATTTTTATAAATAGAAACCTCAATCTCAATTTCATTCACAACACATATTTCAAATTTTATATTTCTTTTCTCCTCTCTTCATCTCAATTACATTTGATAGCAAACTTTCAAAATTACTTTTGAAAATATTTTTATTTTATTTTTTCGGCCAATTGCTATGGAAGGTTCATCAAAAACAAAAAGAGGAAAATCATTTAAGAAGATATGGCAATTTGTAGAGCTTGGTGTCACATTACTGAAGACCCAATTGTTGGAAATTCGCAATCGCATGCTCATTTTTTGGAAAGAATTTTTGAAAATTATTGCTCGTTGTAGAATGATCACTCAAGAACTCAAGTGTCTATATCATCTTGATGGGGTGTAATCATGAAATGTTGCAACAAATTTCGTGGGTGTCTAGCACAAGTCGAAAATATACATCTAAGTGGGGCGTCATAAGTTGATATGGTAAGATTTCATTTTCATTTATTATATTAGTTTTTTTAGTTTTGTCTCACATAAAAATTAACTAATTAATTAATTTAATATTTTATTAATATAGATGCTTCGAGCAAAACTGTTATACCATCAAGATGAAAACAAACATTTTGTTTTTGAATATTGTTTGTCAATCTTGCAAAACAATATCAGGTAGCAAGATGTAACTCATACGAATACGGTGAAGTCAAGGATACATACACCATTTTTTTTTCAATTTTTTTATTTGTCTAGTCGGGAATAATATAAATATATAATTTTTTTTTTTTACAAACAGTTAAAAAAGGTCACAAAAGATAAAAAAATAAACAAAAATATAATCACAAAAAAATCTATATCCAAACAACACCTACAAACTTGGAGGGAAAGTTAGTTGAGATTTGCCAAAATAGCAAATGACTATTGGAGCACCATTGCTATAATTTGGCAAAATAGCACTATTCATTACCAAATTATAGCAATAGCAATGACATTATAGCAATAACCATTGGAGATGCTCTTATGTACCATATATAAATAAATTTGGAACATTAGATCTAAAAATAAAATAAATCTAACTATTGATTGGTAATAATTAAAATCAAGTTAAGAAATCTATGTAGTTTCCTAAAAAATAAGATTGTTTTCAATGGTTTTGAAACCAAAAGTGGTTTTCAACTTACCATAATAACTAAGCCACTGTTTGGGAAGTGAGTTTGGGACTAAAATAGTCACAAAAAACAAAATAGACATTTTAGCCCTTATAAGACAAAACATCACATCTAATTCATAATTATTATATTCTTTCGGTCACAAAAAAGTCAAAAGCCCTTCCCAAATTAGGCTTTTTAGCCCCAGGCTAAAATAGCCAAAAAAACTAAAAAGTTAACACACTTCCCAAACCAAGCCTAAGTACACTTATTATTTGATATGATTATACTTACTATTTTAATAACTATACTTACCATTCAATTATTAATAAAATACACTTAACCTGCTATTCAGGTAACAGGTAAACTTAAAAAATTAAGTTATAATAAATTTTTAAAACCTCCAAAAGAAATATAAAATTAAAAAAATAGAATTTAAAAAAAATATAAAAAATAAATGTGAATTTTATACATTTTATTATAATTTATAACATTTTATGAAATATAATTTTTTTTAATTTATTTATCTACTTAATGGAGAAAAGAGTTTACATGTAATTTTCAATGAAATTCTAAAAGCATTTTCGTTGTGATTTTTGACTAGCCCTTTTAAAACAAAAGATTAACAAAACTAGTCGCCATGTGTGGGGGTCGTAGCGCTGAACCGTTGCTTTGGAATTAATCTTGGCATTCCTGCCATTCGGCACTGTTATGCTTTGGCCAAGTCCTCCGGTCGGCACGGGCGTTACTTCCTCAGAGCTAAGGATACAGATCATCAGTTAATCACTATGCTTTCCAGCTCTGGGAAACGAGTTGATGACGTCATGGTCGTTGTCCGCGGCAACTGGGAGTTCGGCGAAGGGGAGGATCGTGTCGATCCTATTCCTAGACGTAGGGGCGAACCAGGTCGCCGAATGCTCTCTTGCTTGTATTGTGTGCTCATATTTGCCATACCCTGTTTTCTTGAGTCTTATGGCTTGTCTTCTGCAGGGAACGATTTGAAAAAAGTCCGAGCTTCAACTGACGACGCCGTTCTTTCGGACATTAGGATTGCTCTTAGTTATTTCGGCCGTCGCAGTCTTCATAAGCAGGGAAGAGCAGCTCACGTTCTGCTTTGCTACGAGCCTACATATACAACCTTTTCGGCTGCGGAAAACATACCGATTCCGAAGCGGGAAGATTTTCTCGTTGCTCGTATTTTTTCCGACTTCAAAAACTTGAGACAGGTAGGTTTTGAAGGGTCCGATTCGGAGAATACTAAAGTATCTGATACTGCCAAATCAGATCAGTCCGAGGCCGAATCTGAGGAGGTATTGGATTCTGCCGATCCTCCCTCTACTTCGGGGCGGGGGAACCTCTCTGTTGACGACGTTCCTCAACGTACAGACAATCTTCCCATCTCGGGATCCACTAACATGGCTGGGTTAAGCCTGACAAAGCTTGCTAAGAAGGCAAATGCGGAGAGGTTAGCTGCACGGGGAAGAGCGGAGGGCCTTTCGACCGAACCGCCCACCAGTGCATCTCAACATTCCCTCCCAGTTACCGAATCAAAATCCTTGGGAATTGTTGAGGAGGCGGCAACAAATAAGAATTCCGAATCCGCGTTGGTTGGGAAAGCCGTCCAGGATGTTGAGGGAGAGGCGGAGAAATGCGCTAGGGATCGTGAGGTCGGTTTAGAAGATCACGGCGGCAAACGTCCTCGAAAGGGGGGATCGAGTGAGATTGTGCCCTTTGTGATTCGACCGATGGTAAGAAACGTGCCGGTTCCTTCGGATGCCTCAGCGCTTAAAGACCCAGAGGTCGCGTTCGGCGTGGCAACGTCTTTTTCGTTGCCGTGTGATATGGAGGCTTTCCATTTGGAACCGGATTTGAATGCGACAATGTTAGCCGTGCAGTCGGCCCTTTTGGTGCGTATTCTGACTTTTCCTTCACTTCATCCAAACATTGTTCGCGTTACGTTTTTTGAATTTTTCTTTTGCAGACCGTTGGTAGGATAGCCGATGTAGGCCGCCGTCATCTCGACGCCGTCAAGCAGATTAGTCATTTACGAAAGCAAGTTGAGGACCAGAGGAAAAGGGCCGAGGACGAATTTTTAAGAGCGAAACAGGAAGCTTCTCGGGCAGAGGACGAGGTAGAGAGAGCTCGTCATGCGGATAAGTTGAGAGCGGAGGCCGAGAAGAAGGCCGACGATATGGAAGCTGCACTTGGCTTGTCCCAAAAGGCAGTTGCCAGCCTGGAGGTTGAGTTGGCTGAAATGAAGGCGGCAAAGGAGATTGCCGATTCAAAAGGTTTCGAAGCCGGGAAAGAGGCTGGACTCGCCGAGTATGTGGACCAGGTCTCTCGGTTTGAGAATCGGGGCTTCAAACATGGTTGGGACAAGGCCCTTGCTGCAGCTGGAGTTTCGCTGAATATGCCAATACCGTATGAGCAAGTGGACATCGATCCGTTGGAGACTGATTCCGAGGGTTGATCTTTACGATACACAATTGTTATGATTTCGAGAAAGTACTTTTTCCGTTTGTTTTTGTTATTTTGTATTCGTTTATCGGACATTTTCCATGTTTTTCATGCGGGTTGATATTATAAAAGTTATGATACAGAAATGGACGTCGATACTTTTTTGTAGTTATAAGATGTTATGAATTCTGCTCAATGTGCTGGTGTTTCCGTAATTTTATGGTGATATTTTTAAATAGATCTAAAATCTGCCCTTGCCTTGGCCAGGGCGCGAGCGTGAATAGCCGAACCGGTTCATACTCGCGGGCTGGCCGAGGCATTCTTCGAAAAGGTGGCCGAGTAAAACGGGGCCGACTAGATTAATAAATCTGCCCTTGCCTTGGCCAGGGCGCGAGCGTGAAGAGCCGAACCGGTTCATACTCGCGGGCTAGCCGAGGCATTCTTTGAAAAGGTGGCCGAGTAAAACGGGGCCGACTAGATTAATAAATCTGCCTTTGCCTTGGCCAGGGCGCGAGCGTGAAGAGCCGAACCGGTTCATACTCGCGGGCTGGCCGAGGCATTCTTGGAAAAGGTGGCCGAGTAAAACGGGGCCGACTAGATTAATAAATCTGCCCTTGCCTTGGCCAGGGCGCGATCGTGAAGAGCCGAACCGGCTCATACTCGCGGGCTGGCCGAGGCATTCTTCGAAAAGGTGGCCGAGTAAAACGGGGCCGACTAGAATAATAAATCTGCCCTTGCCTTGGCCAGGGCGCGAGCGTGAAGAGCCGAACCGGTTCATACTCGCGGGCTGGCCGAGGCATTCTTGGAAAAGGTGGCCGAGTAAAACGGGGCCGACTAGATTAATAAATCTGCCCTTGCCTTGGCCAGGGCGCGAGCGTGAAGAGCCGAACGGTTCATACTCGTGGGCTGGTGTAACAAGCCCGCGGGGGACCTCGCTACAGCTCGGACTCGATTCGTGTCACGGTTCTTAATCTTGAACCAAAGAGTCCAAATCCGGCAAATCGTTTTGGAAAACAGATTTTTTTGAAAGAAGTGCCAAACATGGACTGCTTTGCCAGATACAGAGTCGCCACCTAAATATTTTATTTTTGGGAAATTTAGGAAACCCTGACTCGGTGCCAAGGGCCACGTGTCCGTCATCACCAAAGTTGCCTCGGCTCGGGAACTTGGGTACGATTGGGGAAGGTCACTTCGTGAGCACCTCCGCTCGCCCGGTCAAAGACCGGCCTCTACTAACCATGATATCTTATTTTGAAAACATTGTGAGTTCTTATTCCGGTTATTAACCTAGGTTACTATGTGATGCTCGCAGCAAATAAGTATAGACTGGGCCGCCTGAATTGGAACAAAACATTTCATGTTTGCTTGTTTGAAAATGGTTTGATGGTGCTACCCGCAGGTAGGCTAAGACGTGGATTTGCCACCCTCAGGTGGGCTTAGAAAACATGATTTTGTCACTATCTAGTGGGCTTAAAACAAACAGTCAATGATTTGTTCCACTTCAAATAACTCAACCTCCACCCATAGGCATTCAAGGCAGTTATATCATATAAGCAGTTAGCCTCATGGTAAGCATGCTATCATGGCAACACTCACACGCATGCAAGGATGCTAAAGCATAAAACTCACCGAGTACTCCGAGCCAAAAACAAAAATCTGATTAGAAATCATGCATGATCCTAATTATACAGAATTGCCTAATGCAACACATGCAAAAATGCAATTATAACAGGCTCGGCTATTCTAATCATGGCATATGGAATGCTACAACTAACACGTATTCAATTTGGAATTGAAATACAAATGCAGTTTGTATGATGCGCCGAGCCCGGTGCGTGCAAAACAGATGAATGATGCAAACATGCTGTCATACTGTATGCTAATCGAAATATGCCCTATATCTAACCATCATAAGCGGGTAAATAAAAGGGAGAAAGAAGTGGGGGTTGGAAGACATACATCACACTCACCCACACTTATTACAATTATGCCCTCGCGCAGAGGGTCTGAATAAATAATACAGTCCGAATAATACAGTCCGAAATAATATACAAATTCCTAATTAATTACCAAATTAAACTAAGAAAGCTGTAAACTGGCATGCAAGCCAGGGGGCTGCCTCGATTCTAATGAATGATGTATGCTCAGCTGCCTTGCGCGGAAATCCACTGGGATGCCCCGATTAGCCTCTGTTCGCAATGTTTCTCGAAATGCGTGCCCGACTCCAAAAAGTTGCTGATTCTTCATTTGGCTGCAACAGAGAGCAGGAAAGGGGCACAGCAATGTATTTCACAAATATATGCATGCCTCGATCCTCGTGCCACCAATCATGCATCTCGATGCATGATGGCCGAGGAGTCGGATCGCACAACTCAATATAGGATGAATGCGGATGAATGCTACAACAAAACCTAACTCCATCATGGATAATCCGGAGTGTCGGTGACTGGGAATTGAGACCCGTTCCGTCACTCGGAGTACGAAACGTGCCTCGTTTCCCGTGCCCGGGCTAACTCCTATCCCGAACACAATGCAATATGCATGATATGCATGAAATGCAGCTAATATGCAATCCTAACATACACAATGCTATGAAAATGAGATGCCTCGAAACGCGTGCACGCGGGCACGCAAACTGAGGCGAGGGCCGTAAGGCATGAAATGGCATGGAAATGATATGTAATGAGATTAAAATGAGATATCTCGAAGTGCGTGCCCACGGGCACGCAAACCGAGAAAATGGCATACGGAATGCAATGAAGCTAAAATGATATGCAAAATGCAAAATGGACTTACACTAACATGAGAGAGCCTCAGCTACACTCACATAAGAGGCCGTCAGATAAAAAAGAGGCGCCTCGAAATGCGTGCACACGGGCACGCAAACCGAGGCAATGACATAAAGCATGAAATGGCACTCCAAATGCGAATTGGACTTATACTAACATGAGAGGGCCTCAGCCACACTCACATAAGAGGCCGTCGGATAAAAAAGAGACGCCTCGAAATGCGTGCACACGAGCACGCAAACTGAGGCAATGACATAAAGGATGAAATGGCACTCCAAATGCGAATTGGACTTATACTAACATGAGAGGGCCTCAGCCACACTCACATAAGAGGCCGTCGAATAAAAAAGAGACGCCTCGAAATGCGTGCACACGGGCACGCAAACCGAGGCGATGGCCGTAAGGCATGAAATGACATGGAAATGATATGCAAACATGCAAATGGATTTCAGCACTCACAAATGATGCAAAACAGTCCCGAAAGGCGGGGAAATAACACCGAATGCACGGAATGGTCCCGAAATGCGATATTAAGCACCCGAAATGGCCTACAGCCATACTAAATATGCATTATTGGACAATGACATGAAAAACAGTAGCAAGGCAGCCCCAAAATAGCATTTTTTACAGTACAAAACATGGCGAAAAAGTGAGCATAGATAGGACAACAATGGCCTACAAAAATGGGGCCAAGAGAGGGGTATTGAAGCAAGTAATACATGCGATGCTCAAACTGAAAAATACCCTTCTACAACACTGATGAGGGACTAAAAATATGCATATTTACAGTAGATGACATCCCCCAACTCAGTATGCAAACATGCCAAAAATTCCATGCAAGATTGAGGATACATAAGGCTATAACATGAGGTACCCCAAAAATTCATCAAACCAGAAAAAAACCTCAATGAAATATGTCAAGGAGATCAAAATATGAATATTTTCAGTACTGATGATGTCCGAAAACAGAAGCTAGATAAGCTTAAAAAAGCATGCAAAATGGGGGTCAAAGAGGGGTATAGAGACAAGTATAACATGGAGACCCCCAACAAGGTTGATCCCTTCTACAATGTTGTAGAGGGACACAAAATAAGCTTACTCACAGTTCATGATATGCTCCAAAACAGACTACATGTAGGTCAAATAAATCATGCAAATTTACGGTAAATTGAAGGAATTGTGAAGCAAGTGCATGATAGAGAGGCCAAACAGGGTTGAACCCTTCTTCAATGTTGAAGAGGGGCTCAAAATAGGCCCACTCACAGTTTACATTATGCTCGAAAACAGATCACTCATAAGCTAGAAAAAGCATGCAAAAACAAGGGCAAAACATGGATTCAAAGCAACTTGCATATGGAGCATGAAAACAAGGTTGAGCCCTTCTTAAATGTTGAATAGGGGCTCAAAATAAGCACAATATCAGTTCATGAGATGCTCCAACTCAGATCATACATAGGCCAAATATTCAATGCAAAATAAAGGCATACAAGAGGATATTGAAACAAGTGCAAGATGGAGGGCTCAAACAGGGTTGAGCCCTTCAACAAACATGAAGAATAGCTCAAAATAAGGCCCCTTTCAGTTCTGGTCGGAGCCAAAACAATAAGAAATAGGCTTAAGAATTGAAGCAAAAATGAGCTCAAAAGAGGGTGAAGTGTACTTACCCTTGAAGATCAAGACTTTGGTTGCTTCTTGGACCAAATTTGTTGCCTCTTAGCTGCTGGAAAGCTCTCCTAGCTGCTGGAATGGAGTTGTGATGATAGGGCTTGGAGATGATGAAGAAAAGGCCCCAAAACTTGAAGAAAATGGAGTTGTATGTATGTATATCCTTCAATCAACACTTGTGGCTTGTGTTCTTGAGGTGGGAGGACACTAATATGTGCAAGAAGGGAAGAGAGGAGTCTTTTTTGGAATGGAGGGAAATGAGCTCTATATTTCCCTCCAAAGAGGGTCCCCCGGAGAGATATTTTTGGGGGAAATTCGAAGCACAGCTGGAAAGCTCACATCCCAAGGAAGCTGGCCGGCTAGCCACCTTTATTGGAGGTGGCCGGCCGGCCACCCCCCATGGCCGGCCGGCCAAGGGAAAAAATGGAAAGTGACAATTACTGGCCGGCCACCAAAGGTTGGTGTCCTCCCATGTGTGTACAACAAGACCCTATGGTTGGAAATTGGCAACTCTGAACCAGGAGAAGCAACAATCCACTTTTAGGAGAGGCTCAAAAATGAAAAGAAGAATTACTGGCCGGCCATGTGTTTTTAGGGTCCTCCCATGTGTGTACAACACGAATATGTGGTTTTGGCTCGAAGAAAATGGCCCTAGGGTGGTCAATATTAGCCCGGAAGTGAGAAAAACGGGCGTCGGGGGGCGCCGGAAGAGCATAACAGGTTGCTTGGACAATTACTAGCCTCCCACCCTCCAGTGATCTTCCTTATGATAAAACAGAGGTACCTGCCAAAAATGAACAAAAACCGATGCAAAACGAATGCTCGGGGACCAAAACACGCAGTTCGAGGTCCCGAAAATAGGCTGTAAGCACCGAAAGTGACATTCGGCCATGAAGTGGGTATCTAAGACCCCAGTGTCCCTCGTTATGATAAAACAGAGGTACCTGCCAAAAATGAACAAAAACCGATGCGAAACGAATGCTCGGGGACCAAAACACGTAGTTCGGGGTCCCGAAAACCAGCCGTTAAGCACCGAAAGTGGTGTTTGGCCACGAAGTGGGTATCTAAGACCCCAGTGTCCCTCGAAAGGGAGTAAATGAGATGCATGCCAAAAATCGGAGGAATCGGAGATGGTTGGGTGGTCCCGAACGGAGGCACACGGCCTGACGGCTCCGAAAATCGGGAACCGGGCTCCGAAATGGGCAAAAATGGCCTACGGGCACGAAATGTAGCCCACGGCCACAGAGAGATGGTCTACTGGACCTCTCCCTTCCCTCAGGAAAGAAAACAGAGAAAATCGAGTATGGTTCGCAAACCGAGGCAAGGTACAGAAGAGGGTTCGGAAGTCCGGGGGCAGGGTGCACGGCCGCGGCTCTGAGACTTCTGAACGAGCACAATATGCAACATCACCGAGCGCTCAATCAGCGACGTCTGAGTCTTAAGGTCGGTCAAAAATGGGGTGTCTACAGTTGGCCGAGGCATTCTTCGAAAAGGTGGCCGAGTAAAACGGGGCCGACTAGATTAATAAATCTGCCCTTGCCTTGGCCAGGGCGCGAGCGTGAAGAGCCGAACCGGTTCATACTCGCGGGCTGGCCGTGGCATTCTTTGAAAAGGTGGCCGAGTAAAACAGGGCCGACTAGATTAATAAATCTGCCCTTGCCTTGGCCAGGGCGCGAGCGTGAAGAGCCGAACGGTTCATACTCGTGGGCTGGCCGAGGCATACTCGTGGGCACGCGCATCATCGTCCGACGTTTGGCGTTCGGTCATACCGACGCTGCCTTGGGGGAGCTGCGCGTATCTCGGAATAAGTGGGGTAAGTTCGTACCAAGGGTCCTATTTATTTGGGTACAGGGTTGAGCCAATACTGGGGAAGGACCAAGATTGGCTGAATTCAAACGTCGAAATGTATTGCAGCAGCGAGCCCACTGGTAAGGGAAGAAGAGCGTCCAAGGATCAAGAAAAACAGCAGCGCCTTAGTCGTCGAAGCACGTCCCCTCAAAGGGACGGTCAACGGGGAGGTTCCCCATGCCCGCGACCGGGAATCGAGGTGGACGCGACGTCGCGTCCAATTAGTTTTGCGGTTTTTGTGAAGAATAAACCGATGACGGAGGCGGATTCCATCATTAAAGATCCAGATGTGGCAGTCGAGTTTGCTCGACAGATTTTTCCACCGGAAGTCCAACAATCGATGGTTGGTCGTCGTGATTTCGAAGTGTTTCGGGACGGCATACATGGGGCTGTAAAGGGGTTGTATAATGCTTATGAAATTGGCATGCGTCCGCGTGAAATGAGACGCGACATTGAGAAAAAGGACGAAAGGAATCGCGGTCTGGAAGCTTGCGCGAAAAAGGCCGAGAGTGAGCTTCGGGAGCTTAAGAAGGTTCGAATGGCTGAGCTGGCGACGGCCGGCCAACTTAAAGTGGGCGGAAATACGTCCCAAAAGGCCCCGGGTTACGAGAAAGGGTATGAGGACGGTTTCAAGGCCGGGGTTGATAAAACCAAGACAGACCTTGCTGAGGAAGTTTGTCGATGCGAAAATCGCGGTTTTAAGCATGGCTGGATCAAGGCCCTTCAAACCGTGGAAGTTCTTGGGTCCCTAGGCATAGATTCGGCTTCACCTTTATACCATCGACATTACCTTCCCTATTCCGAATTTGAAATGGAGAAGCGCGACGATGAGGAGGCCGATTAACTAGAGTGTAATGCAACGACAGGCTTCACTATGAATAAATAGGCTTTCATTTTCAATGTCCGTCTTTGATCGTAAAATATTTTGATTGTAAAATATTTCTAGTTCAAACGTGTCGATTCGTTTTATTGGAATATTTAGATTTTGATTAGAATATTGTGCACTGCATGGTAGAAACGCTCAGAAATGCATTAGTCGGCCCTAAGGCGTCATGCCCCAAAGGGCGCTCCGAATCCGGAGACTTGTTGGGGCCAATCGTGACATCCACGAAGGGCGCTCCGAATCCGGAGACTTATTCGGCCCTAAGGCGTCATGCCCCAAAGGACGCTCCGAATCCGGAGACTTATTCGGCCCTAAGGTGTTGTGCACCAAAGGGGGCTCCGAATCCGGAGACTTGTTTTGGCCAATCGTGACATCCACGAAGGGCGCTCCGAATCCGGAGACTTATTCGGCCCTAAGGCGTCATGCCCCAAAGGGCGCTCCGAATCCGGAGACTTATTCGGCCCTAAGGTGTCGTGCACCAAAGGGGGCTCCGAATCCGGAGACTTGTTTTGGCCAATCTTGACATCCACGAAGGGCGCTCCGAATCCGGAGACTTATTCGGCCCTAAGGCGTCATGCCCCAAAGGGCGCTCCGAATCCGGAGACTTATTCGGCCCTAAGGTGTCGTGCACCAAAGGGGGCTCCGAATCCGGAGACTTATTTTGGCCAATCGTGACATCCACGAAGGGCGCTCCGAATCCGGAGACTTATTCGGCCCTAAGGCGTCATGCACCAAAGGGGGCTCCGAATCCGGAGACTTGTTTTGGCCAATCGTGACATCCACGAAGGGCGCTCCGAATCCGGAGACTTATTCGGCCCTAAGGCGTCATGCCCCAAAGGGCGCTCCGAATCCGGAGACTTATTCGGCCCTAAGGTGTCGTGCACCAAAGGGGGCTCCGAATTCGGAGACTTGCATTACAACGATGTTGAGCTCAAAAATGTAAAAACACGAAACCTTGCATTACAACATGTGTACAAGTATCAAGCCCACAGGTCGGGTCATTGATAAAATTTACGTAGATGTGTTGAATTCCACGGCCGTGGCAGGCTTCTTCCTGACATGTCTGAGAGCCGATATGCCCCTGCGCCTGCAACGGAATCTATCTGATAGGGGCCGTCCCAGTTCGGACCAAGCTTTCCATCGGCTGGCCTCCGGTCGGCTAGCAGTACCTTCTTTAGGACCAGTTCTCCTGGATTGTAGCGGCGCAACTGAACTCGCCGATTGTATGACTTAGCGAGCTGCTGCTGATAGCGTGCCATGGATGCTAAGGCGCGGTCTCTTCGTTCTTCAATCAGAACCAGGTCCAGGGCGAGCATCATGTCATTTCGGCCTGTGTCAAAGGCTTGCGATCTCAAAGTTGGTAAGTCGATCTCTAGGGGTAAGATTGCCTGGGTTCCGAAGCACAAGGCAAACGGCGTTTCTCCGGTAGATCGTCTTCGCGTTGTACGATGGGCCCACAGTACACTCGGCAACTCTTCAACCCATCTGCCCTTGGCATTTTCCAGCCTCTTTTTGATGCCGTCCAAGATGGATTTGTTTGAAGCTTCCGCTTGACCGTTACTTTGGGGGTAGGCTGGCGTAGAGAAGTAAGGCTCAATACCATATTTGCTGCACAATTCTCGGTATACGCCACAATCGAACTGGGTACCATTATCCGAGATCAATGGTCTTGGAATGCCGAATCGTGTAATGATGTTCCTCCACACGAAGCGCTTAATGTCGGAATCTCGTATATGGGTTAGAGCCTCCGCTTCGACCCACTTTGTGAAGTAATCGGTTGCTACGATTAGAAATCGCTTGTTCCCTGGGGCCCTCGGCAATGGTCCTACGATATCAAGTCCCCACTGAGCAAACGGCCAGGGGCTTGTGATGGAATTCAAAGCTTCTGCCGGCTGATGAGTTAGTGGGGAGAACTTTTGGCATTGTTCGCATTTCTTGACATAATTTTCTGCGTCGGCTCTCATCATCGGCCAATAATATCCCTGTGTTATCGCCCGATGGGCCGGGGAGCGTCCCCCCGAATGGGCACCACAGCTGTCCTCGTGTATCTCAGTGAGCAGCTCCTCTACTCTGTCCGGGTGCACGCATTCCAAGTATGGACCAGAGAGGGACTTTTTGTAAAGCCCTCCTTGTGGATCTAAGTAGTACCGCAGGGCCTTGTTTCGCAGTTTGTGTGCTTCTTTTTTGTCCTCTGGGAGTTGCTCAGAAGAAAGGAATGCAGCAATGGGGTCCTTCCAACTTGGAACGGATTCTATAATGTTGATGTGGGTTTCCTCCGGAAGGCCGATACTTGGTTCCGGGACGAAACCTACTTCGATGGTACGCTTGAGCTCAGAGTTGATGGCGGAGGCTAAGCAGGCCAGGGCATCTGCGTGTGTATTTTGATCGCGTGTTATTTGGTTTAGTTCATGATGGTCGAATTTCGTCAGCAAGGAGTTAGCCGTTTTCATATAGGCCGCCATACGCTCGTCTCTTGCCGCGTACTCCCCCTTCAGCTGGTTGATTACCAATTTTGAGTCACAAAACACCAACAGCCGCCGCGCGCCGAGCAGATGTGCGTTCCGCAGTCCGGCTAAAAGCGCTTCGTATTCGGCTTCGTTATTTGATGCTTCGAAGCCGAGCTTGACGGCCTGCTCAATTACTGCGCCGTCTGGAGACATAATTACGACACCGGCGCCGCTGCCCCGTTGATTAGACAATCCATCACAGTATAATTGCCAAATGTCCCCAATATAAATTCTCCAATCTGGCTTTGACCGAGCTTCGGCCTTTGGCTGGATGTCATCAGGCTTGAGGTCGGCAAGCCCTCCTGTGAATTCGGCAACAAAGTCGGCAAGCACCTGCCCCTTAATTGCAGTTTTGGGTAAAAACTGAATGTCGTATTGGCCGAGTTCGAGAGCCCACTTCGAAACACGCCCTGATGCTTCTGCATTCCGCAGTACTGATCGAAGGGGATAGTCTGTTAGCACCCTAATGCTGTGTCCTTGGAAGTAATGCATCAGTTTTCTTGCTGCCATGACCAAGGCTAGGACGAGCTTTTCCAGCGGTAGGTAGCGTGTTTCGGCGTCCACCATTCCCTTGCTCACATAATACACTGGCTGTTGCTGCCCTTCCTCCTCTTTTAATAATACGGCGCTGACGGCCCTGTCGGAGACTGCCAGATATAGAATGAGGGGGTCACCGGTGGCGGGTGTTGTTAGAAGAGGTACTGTCCGGAGGTAGGTCTTGAGCCCGTTAAAAGCTGCTTCGCATTCGGCGGACCATTCGAAAGCTCTGCCCTGACGTAGTGTCTGAAAGAATTGTCTGCAGCAGTCTGTAGATCGGCTGATTGTTGAGTGCAGCAGCCATTCCCATCAACTTTTGGACTTCTTTCACTGAACGGGGGGAACTCAGTTCCAAAATTGCTGTGACTTGCCTTGGGTTGGCTTCGATTCCTTGGTGATTGACGATATAACCCAGGAATTTGTCAGAGCCGATCCTGAATGCGCATTTGGAAGCGTTTAGCTTCATTCTGTATTTGCGTAGGGTGTTGAATGTCTTTTCCAGATCGGCTATATGGTTTTGTTCTTCTTTGGATTTGACCACCATGTCGTCGATGTATACTTCCATAGTGTGTCTGAGCTGTTCTTTGAACATCGTGGTGACCAGTCTTTGGTAAGTTGCCCCTGCATTCTTCAGTCCAAAAGGCATAACCCTGTAGCAGTAGGTTCCTCTTGGAGTGAGGAATGCAGTTTTGTCCTGATCATCCGGATTCATGGCGATCTGATGGTAGCCCCTGTAGGCATCGAGGAAACTCATGCGGCGGTGGCGTGCCGTCGCATCGACGAGTTGGTCAATTCTCGGTAAGGGGAAGCAGTCTTTGGGGCAAGCTTTGTTCAGATCCATGAAATCGACGCACACTCGCCAAGTTCCATTTTTCTTTTTCACCACGACTGTGTTGGAGAGCCACGTGGGGTAGGTGACTTCTCTGATTGCCCCGGCGTCAAGCAATTTGTCAACTTCTTCTACAACGGCGGCGGTGTGTTCTGCGGAGGATCGCTGGCCTTTCTGAATGATCGGCTTGCACCGGGGGTCAACATTCAGATGGTGCTGTGAGACTGACGGGTCTATTCCCGGCATCTCGTATGGAGTCCACGCAAAGACGTCGAGGTTGCCGAGTAAGAAAGTGATCAGCTGCTGTCTGTCGACCTGGCTCAGAGAGGCGCCGATCATAAAAAACTTTTCCGGGCTTCCATCAATGTCAACCCGGTCTAAACCTTCCGTGGCCTTTTCGTTTGGTTGATGCCCGACGTCATCCAGGATCTCTCGACTGGGCACTTCAATGGAGTTTACTTGCAGTTCCTTCGGCGTCTTGGCGGCGAGAAGGTAACATGCTTGAGCTGACTGTTGAGAACCACGGATCTGCTCAACGCCATGTTCCGTTGGGAAACGTAGCAGCTGGTGGTAGGTGCTTGGGACGGCCTGCAGGGTATGCAACCATGATCGCCCCATGATGAGATTGTACGGCGACGATAGCCTGACGACCAAGAATTCCACGTCCACCGTTCTGGAGCCAGCTCGAACGGGTAGACTGATCTTTCCCAATGGGTATTCCGGGTTGGCGTTGAAGCCGAATAGTGGATAAGGAGCTGGAGTCAGATCCGAATCGTTGAACCCGAGTTTGACGAAGGTTTTATAGTACATAACCTCCGAAGTGCTTCCCTGGTCGATAAGGACGCGTTCGACGGTGAACCTGTTTACGCGTAGCGCGACAACCAGAGGATCTACGTGAGGGAGTGTTACGCCGCTCAAATCAGAGTCGTCGAAGGTGATGCTTGGCGCTTCTCGGAGCCGGGGTCGCTTTGTTGGTGTGAGCTGATGCTGGGGGCCTGGAAGTGATTGGATTGCATGTACAGTCGGGGCTATCGGCAGGCTGTATATCATATGTACGGTGTCAAGCGGGATGCCTCTTGGGCGACGCGCGTCCTCTGTCACCTCCTCAAGGTAATCGGTTAAGGCGCGGCGACCGTCGGCATTGTGCTGTTGGCCTCGAGGTCGTTGAGGACCTGCCCTTGGGAATCGCTCAGGAACCTTGAGTCCTGTCCGTTTGGACTTTGCTTTTTCTAAGGCCAAATCGCGGCGAAGGCGTTCGTTCTCAGCGATGATGTTGTCCAAACTCTGTTGGGTCTGTCGGGCTTGTTCTATGGTCGCTTGCATCGTCTCCTTCGTTGAAGTCGTTGGTGAGTTAGAGTTCGAGGCGCGTCGCTGCGCGACGGTTTCCTTTCCGAGCGTATTTGCCGGAGTGAAGTCGTCTCTCTGTGCGGTCTCGTCGGTGGCTATCGGAGGATCTTCAGTCACGTCTTTCATGGATATATTTGAGTATTCCCACAGACGGCGCCAATTGTGGGGAAGTGGTTTGGAAATACTCTTCAGATCCTAGAAGACGCCAATGATCCTCAGCTAGTCACCTGCAAAGATACAAATACTCCGGTCGGGGGTGCCGGAATTAGCACTCCGACGGACAAGTCAGTTCTTCTGCTTAAGAAAGCTTGTTCACTAAGTTTTTAGAAGTGATTCTTACATACCTTTACAAATTTGAAGCTCTTGTATTTATATCCATCCTCCGGGCCTCGGGGCCAGAGTCTACTTTTTATTTATTATTCTTTCATTTTTCCTGATATGCCTTCTCAACTCTATTCGGCCTTAAGAACATATTCGGCGTCCCAGTTGAGCAGAATGGAGCCGTTCAGTTCCCGGCTCCTCGGGTATATCAATTCGGCTCCCACACTTCTGTATGAAATATAATGCAAGTTTAATCAGATGGTGAGAACCAGAGGTGATGAGATAGAGGAATCTTCCACTGCCAGACTGGATAGAATGAAAAGACTGATTCAGGAAATGGCAGAGGCTTTGAGACAACAACAGGAGTGGCAACAACAGTGGCAACAACCACACCCGCCACCTCCACCTCCGGCACCACCCGTGCCAAATAATCAGAATGATGACTGAACTATAGCTCTCACCAAAGAGTTCAAGAAAATGAAACCACCACAGTTCCATGGTGGATTAGACCCTTTGAAGGCTGAAGCTTGGGTCCTTGGCATCGAAAAACTGTTCGAAGTGTTTCCGTTCTCGGAGACACAGAAAGTGCTTCTAACCACCTTTATGCTAGAAGACGAAGCAAGGAGATGGTGGATGCTAATGCGTGAGAGTTACAAGGATGCCGATTGGGCAAAATTTTTGGAATTTTCTACGACAAGTACTTCCCGCAATGTGTCCGAGATAGGAAAGTGGCAGAATTCATGGAATTGAAGCAAGACAGCATGACTGTGGTCGAGTACGAGGCCAAATTCACTGAGTTGGCCAGGTTTGCGCCACATGTAATCGACACAGACTATAAAAAGGCAAGACATTTTGAAGGTGGGCTCCGAAGTGACATCCTAGAAAGGGTGAACGTCTTGAAGTTCGAGACATACATAGGGGTGCTAGATAGGGCCATTATATCAGAGGCTAATATAGCTAGACAAGCTAAGCCAACAACAGAATGGAAAGGTAACAAAAGGCAAGGTTTCTTTTCGAAGAAGAAGTTTCAAAGAAGCAAAATATGGGCTCCTCGAACACTTCTAATTCTTCCCGAGATACAACCCCGTTGTGTAATATTTGTAGCAACAAGCATCGTGGGGTTTGTTATCGTGTGTCAGGAGCTTGTTTTAATTGTGGTAAGCAAGGGCATATAGCCAGAGATTGTAAGCAGAACCGTGGAAAATTTGCTGCTAGTTCAACAGCATCAGTCCCAAAACCAGGAAATGTTACGGGACCTACTCCCACCGGAGATACCGTGAGACAGGGGAGAGTTTTTGCGCTTATTCTAGGCAATACACGGAATGCCAATGCCGTCGTTTCATATACTATTTCAATATGTAATCAGGATGCCTTTGTATTAATTGACTCTGGATCAACACACTCATTTGTGACCTGTACATTTGCATCTAGACTAAATAGACCCCTAGAATTATTGCCATATTTGCTATGTGTGTCTGCTCTATTGGGGAATCTGTGTTGTGTGAATCTATATACCGGTTTTGTGATATGCATATTGAGGATGCTACCATATATGTAGACTTGTTGCCCCTGAATTTTAGACATTTCGATGTAATGTTGGGCATGGATTGGTTGACCAAATATGGTGCCACCATAGATTGTGTAACAAAAAGGGTTGTGTTTAAACCACCAGAACAGAAAGAGATTGTGTTTGTGGGTAATGGGGTAGTGCCTCCACCTTATTTGATATCTGCAATGAAAGCATGTAAATTGATCAGGAAAGGGTGTCAGGGTTATTTGTGCTATGTGTTGTCTGAACAATCTGTGAATGTTGAGTTGAATGATATTCCTATTGTCAAAGAATTTCTGGATGTGTTTCCAAATGAATTACCAGGGAAACTGGTGGACAGGGAGATAGAGTTTACCATTGAAACTGTGCCAGACACCCAGCCCATTTCTAAAACTCCTTACAGAATGGCTACCGCTGAAATGAAAGAATTGAAAGAACAGTTGCAAGACCTGCTTGACAAGGGATTTATCCGACCTAGCACTTCGCCTTGGGGTGCACCAGTGTTATTTGTGAAAAAGAAAGATGGTACCTTGCGCCTGTGCATTGATTACCGGGAATTGAACAAAGTAACGATAAAGAACAAGTATCCCTTACCTCGTATTGATGACTTATTTGACCAGTTGCAGGGATCACATGTTTTTTCTAAGATTGATTTGAGATCCGGGTATCATCAGCTAAAAGTTAAGGCAGAGGATGTTGAGAAAACGGCATTCAGAACGAGGTATGGTCATTTTGAGTTTCTTGTTATGCCATTTGGAGTGACTAATGCTCCAGCAGCATTTATGGACCTAATGAATAGAATTTTTAAAACCTACCTTAATGAGTTTGTTGTATTCTTCATCGATGATATTTTGATATACTCTAAATATAAACTTGAACATCAACATCACCTGAGAACTGTTTTACAAATACTTCAGGAAAGGAAATTATTTGCTAAACTAAAGAAATGTGAGTTTTGGTTGGATGAAGTTGTTTTCTGAGGGCATGTGATCAACAAGGAAGGAATTTCAGTGGACCCGCAAAAAATGAAAGCAATTGTGAGTTGGCCTACACCGACTAATGTGACAGAAGTTCGCAGTTTCATGGGCTTAGCTGGGTACTACAGGAGGTTTGTGAAGGACTTTTCGAAATTAGCAGTACCTCTTACCCAACTGACACGCAAGGGGCAACCTTTTGAGTGGAGCGAAGAGAGGGAATCAGCCTTTCATGAATTGAAGACGAGATTGACTACTGCAACAATTTTGACATTACCTTCAGGTACGGAAAATTTTGTAATTTTCAGTGATGCATCTTATAAGGGTTTGGGTTGTGTGTTAATGCAGAATGGAAAGGTTATTGCTTACGCCTCTCGACAGTTGAGGCCACATGAGAAGAATTATCCAACACATGACCTAGAATTGGCCGCAGTCGTTTTTGATTTGAAAATCTGGCGGCATTATTTGTATGGGGCAAAGTGTGAAGTCTACACGGATCATAAGAGCCTGAAATACTTCTTCACGCAGAAAGAGTTGAATATGCGTCAGAGAAGATGGCTGGAACTGATAAAAGACTACGATCTAGAGATTCAGTACCACCCCGAGAAAGCCAATACAGTTGCTGATGCCTTGAGCAGAAAATCAACAGGGAGTATGGCTTGTTTGCTTACTGAACAAAGGGAAATTTTGCAAGACTTTGAGAGGTCAAAAATTGAAGTGGTAGTATGTGAACAGGGCGGATTGATAGCCGCTATTACAGCCGAGCCGGCAATTGTTGATGAAATCAAGCAGAAACAGAAAGAGGATGAGTTCCTCAGAAAGGTAATTGATGAATTTGAGACAAGTCCAAAAGCAGAATGCAGTATTGAGAATGAAGTGTTGAAATTTCGGAACCGAATATGTGTCCCAGATATCCCGGAACTAAAAAGGAGGGTTTTAGATGAAGCCCACAGATCCGTATTTGCTATGCATTCGGGTAACAATAAAATGTATCGGGATGTGAAACAAACCTATTGGTGGCCTAAAATGAAGAAAGAAATTGCAGAATATGTGTCCAAGTGCCTTCAGTGTCAGCAAGTTAAGGCTGAACATCAGAAACCGGGCGGTCTACTTCAACCTCTCCCTATTTCTGAATGGAAGTAGGAACATGTGACTATTGACTTCGTTGTTGGCCTACCTCGGACTTCTCGAGGTATGGATTCTGTTTGGGTTATAGTTGATAGACTGACTAAATCTACACATTTTCTGCCTGTCAAAACTACATTTACTGCTTATAGATTGGCTACCATTTATGTTGATGAGATTGTCCGTTTACACGGAGTTCCGGTATCCATTGTGTCAGATAGAGATCCGAAATTTGTGTCCAGGTTGTGGAAGAGTTTGCAGGAAGCTATGGGAATAGAACTAAAGTTCAGTACTGCATTCCACCCACAGACAGATGGGCAGTCAGAACAAACGATACAAACTTTGGAAGATATGCTTTGCATGTGTGCTTTGGATTTTCAGGGGAGTTGGGAAGATTATTTGCCACTTGCAGAATTTGCTTATAACAACAGCTTCCACTCCAACATCGGGATGGCACCATACGAGGCTTTGTATGGTAGAAGGTGTAGATCACCTATTTGTTGGACAGAGGTCAGGGATAGAGCTTTACTTGGGCCTGAAATTGTGCAAGACACCTCTGAGAAAATCAAAACTATTCGGCAAAGGCTCAAAACAGCTCAAGACCGACAGAAGAATTATGCAGATGTTCGGAGAAGACCTCTTGAGTATGAGGTTGGTGACCATGTGTTCATCCATGTTTCTCTAATGAAAGGCCAAGTCAGGTTTGGGAAAAAGGGCAAGTTGTCACCCCGTTACATTGGGCCGTTTCAGATTTTGGAGAGGCTTGGCCCAGTTGCGTATAGAGTTGCTTTGCCACCGAGATTCGAGCAAATCCATAATGTGTTTCATGTGTCGATGTTGAGGGGTTACCTCCGAGACCCGTTACATGTGATTGATTATCACCGGATAGCTATTGATGAAAATATGGAGTATGCTGAATAGCCGAAAAGAATTGTTGACCGACAAGTGAAAGAATTGAGAAACAAATCCATCCCAATGGTGAAAGTGGAATGGAAGGAACACTATGGGATGGACGCTATCCACATTTGTTTCCCGACGAAGGTAACTTAAGTTTGGAGGACCAAACTTCCTAAAGGGGGAAAGATTGTGATACCCCTGTTCCGTAGTATGCTAATTGGTCCTTAATTTGAATATGATTATGTGTTTAGCATGATTTTATGTGTCATTATGTGAATATATGTGATTTTGAAGTTTTATCTGTTCACCGTAGGAATATCTGTTTGAATAATCCGCTTTGGAAATTAAATTGAGGGCCTTATCGGCCACAGAACCCGAAATTGATTACGCCATTATGATTGGCATAATTTTTAGAGCCTACGGTGAAATTTAATTAGAAACTGATTCTGGTCAGATTAAACTGATTAAAATAATGAATTAAGTGCCCAATTATTTTATATTGAAATAATATGTTGAGTGGGGTTAAATAGGGACCTTATTATAGTCCATTCTCCTTCCTTATATCATTTTGGCTGATGCTAACTCAAGAGTGAGAAGAGAGGGTCGGCCTTAGAAAGAGAGAGGGAGAGAATTGCATAATTTGGCTTAAAGCTTGGAAATTTTGGGAGATTTAGCTCAAGAGTTGACTAGAGCTTAGAAGATCAAAGCTTCTAGGTGAGTAATTCTTGGATTATAGTTTGTAATTTTATGTGTTCAAGCTAATTTGGTGATCAAGTGTAAGATTGAAACAAATTTGTGTTGGATTTGTTGAATTGGAGCTTAATATGTGCATGCATGTAAGAACTTACTTTGAGATTGCATGTTTGAACACAATTGTGTATAATCCATGAGAAATGTTAAAGGAAACTCATGTTTTGATCACCATTTGTGTTATCTAAGTTGAGAATGTGGCTAATTCATCACATGCATGTACAATTTGAGAAGATATGAGCTTGAAATGCATGAATATGTATGATAGAGTTGAAGTTGGTATCAATTTGAAACATGCAAGAGTGTAATCCTTGAAATTGAGCCTCCTAATGTTGTAATCTTGTATTGGTAGCATGTTAACATGTGTAAAGGTGTAATTTGAGCCATTGCATGCAAGTAATGTGGTTGAAATGTCGAAGTTGAGCTCAAGAACACATTCTGGGTTTTCCAGAATTTTGAGGTCCACTCGAGCGGGGAACATGACGCTCGAGCAGGAAAATCGTGCTCCCAGCACTTTTTGTGGAGTTGGATGTCCGCTCGAGCTGGATATTTCACGCTCGAGCGGGGAGCTTATGTAGACAGGCCTTCCGCTCGAGCACCCTAACTCACGCTCGAGCGTTGTCATGCCCCAAACCCGCCCTTAAAAGTTTGGGCATGACCACCTCAGAAATGGACATAAAACCTGATGTATATAACGTATGGGGCCTGAACGGAAGCATTTACTATTATAAAATAACATACATAACAGCATCCATTGAGCTAATACTAACATGCCAGGATCACATACACATGCTCAACCCCCTTTACTGAGTATATAACCAAATAGTGGTAAAGAAAGGGGTCATATACATACATTTAAACATTAGGTAAACAATTAAAGTGCAAAAGTGCAAGCCAAAATCTCAACAAAACTTTACAGAAATGCATGGCTTGGTTTGGGTGCCTGGACACACTGAGGTTGATAACTGAAAGGCGAGCATCAAGGGTTAAGACGGATTTCCAAAGTGATTACCTACAGAACAGACAAAACACAAAGTGAGCGAAGCTCAGTGAATGTTCATCATAATGTGGGTTCAGAGATACGTGGATACCATAGTTCCAAATTGCTTATACGTTCCATTTGTTCGTAAGCTATCTTGCAAATAACAGAATGTTAGTATTCATCGTCAACAGTAAACAGAATGTACTACTCACTAATGCCTCTAGATTTCCCAATCAACATGATGTTAACTTAATTACTTGCAAGGAACATAATCTTAACAATGAAAATCATTAACGATAATTGAACGTACGACTAGAGTACTACTACTCACAGCGGTAGGTCTCTGATAGCGGGGGAACGATGTCCTCATCTTGACCTACAAACATAATGCACATAGCAGATTATGAGAATAAAACCAATCTCTTTTTATTCCTTACTCAATAGCTATGGTGGTTCTAGACTCACTAGTCCTCCATAGGTTATCATAAAATAAGAGGAATCGATAGGAGAAAGGTTCAGACAAAGAAACGGTACAAACTCAATAAATAGAAAGTGCATAGTCATCACTAATTTGGGCATAACTATTTATGTACTTATAATTTGGGAGTGAGACTACCACCACTGGAAACTAGACTTTCGGGGCTTGATTTTAGGCTCAAGAATCACTCAAAACAGAGTCCGGATGCAAAAGATATGCCTATTCAAAGTTACTCAGCATAAGCTGAAACAAGGGTGGCCGCTCGTGCGGCCAGACCCTCCGCTCGAGCGGCCATACACCGCATGTGCGGTCCTCCCCCTCCGCTCGAGCGGCCCAAAGCAGAATGCATTTCCAGTTTTTCTCCTCTTGTCCACACGTGCGGCCATGACCTCCGCACGTGCGGTGGTGACCCCTGTTTTGGGGCAGCTTGGTTCCAACTCAAATTTCAACAACACCAAGTCATTTTACATGCAAACCAAGATGAAATTAAGGCAATATATTGACCCAACTTCACTATAACATGCATTATCATTTGAATATCACAGGGTAAACATGATTAAAAGCTTGATCAAGTAACTATTCTTATAATTTCCATCCTTTAATTCAAGTTCTCCATGTTCATAAAACACAACACATGACATAAACATAATTTCATGGGGTTTATTGAAGCATAAACATAATTAGGTGTCAAAGCAACCAATTGATGAGAACCCTCTTTAATCAAACATAAATCATACACAATTCTCCATTACATAATTGGATGGATGCAAGCATGTAAAATCATAAAGACTATGTAATTTCCCTCTTATGGTTCAAATTAACACAGCTACAACATGATGATCATACTTCTTCAATTCCATAAGTGTCAAACACACACACACACACCACAACACAACTCTTACCTTACTTGAACACCCAAGAAATTCATACCCCAATACAAGAAGAGGAGTTAATTAAAGTGAAATTTACATACCTTGTGCCTAGATCTCTCAAATTCCCAACCTTCTTTGATGATCTACCTCCCTTTCCCTTCCTCACTTGCTCCCCTAAACAAACCCTTATTTCTCTCCAAGAGGTATTTCACGTTTTTGATCAAGGTTCAAGAGGACTTAGGTGGATATAGTCATAAAGAAAAGCATATAGGACAAAATTCATTCGTTTAATCATTCCGAAATTGAAATTTCGTAAACATACTTAATATTACCTAAAAATTATGCTGATCACAGATATATAATCAATTTCAGATAATTAAGCCGTTAAGGTGTCCAATTTCTGATTCAACCATTCTAGATATAACAGATACTTTTCTTGTTAAACAGATAGACATCCTTAAAACATGGATTTCACTGACTTAACCTTAATTTCTCATGGGATTTTACAGTAAACATTTAAAAGCACAAAACGAGGACTAAAAATATATCAGAAAACATGTGCGAGGGTCGGGTTATTACAAGCGTAATTTTGAGGTAACCAGTACTTTTGCAGGCCTTAAGGGTCCGCTCGAGCGGCTAAGTCCATGCTCGAGCGGGGACCCTGTTTTCTGAAATTCTGTTCATACGTTCTGTGTTTTGTTTTCTGTTCTCTTTCACTTGTAATCACTCTTAGGCATATGTTAAGCATTGTAAATAAGTTAATGAGATAAGAATAAAGCCTAAAGAGGAATATGTGAATCAAGGAACGGATTGAATTGTTAGTGACCCTTTTGTGTTCATGAAATGTGTAGGGTCAAGCTCCAGGGCAAATCCACAAGCCGATCACTGTGAGTAATATCGATATTTTGAACTTGTCAATTGTTCCAATTGCCTATTCTCTATAAGTTGCTAGTTTGAATTGTGGACAACCGATTGATACGATTGATTGGGTCAAAGGCCGATTGATACGATTGATTGGGCCAAAGGCCGATTGATACGATTGGTTGGGCCAAAGGCCGATTGATACGATTGATTGGGCCAAAGGCTGATTGGTACGATTGATTGGGCCGAAGGCTGATTGATACGATTGATTGGGCCGAAGGCCGATTGATAAGATTGATTGGGCCGAAGGCCGATTGACACAAGTGGTTGGGCCAAAGGCCATTTGCTGTAACTGTTTCAATAATTGCTTATGTATCTTTCTTAATTGATATTATTCACTGGGCATTCGCTCACGCTCATTCATGTACATGTAGGTGAGCCAAGGGACGTCCAAAACCAGCCTCGGTGAATTGTGAGAAACAGTCAGAGTTTTGAAGAGTCAGCCCAAAAGTCTCACGCATGAGACTGTCTTCGCCCTTGTCCTTTGTTTATAGTTTGGTTTTGTTGGTGAAGACATCAGACCATTTTTGTATAGAAGTCTTGGGTTTGACTGACTTAAACCTGTATGATCCTGTATGTACAGTGTTTTGTATTAGTACATAATCTATTGTGAGTTATTAACATATAAATGTTTGAAATGTTATGGTGTGCACATAAGCACGGCTCTATGGACAAAGTTTAAATTGTTTCCGTTTGGCCCCTTTTACTCTGATGAGTTTTGACTTATACGGTTTGAGGCCGTAGGTAATCATACGATTACTGGCCGGTTATGGCCTTAACCCATAGGGGCGGGTTCGGGTCGTGACAGAGTAATAAAAAGTTGAAGAATATCTCAACATATAAGTGAAAGTAATTCTGAACTACAACGTTATTTGGAAAGCCCGTCAGTGGATGATCAAATACAGTTTGCCCCGATTATGCAAACATGCAACAGATTATTTCAAGAATACAGGGAATACACCTACACACTACACTGGAAGTCCAATCTTGAGGCGGAAGATTAAGTATTTTCATAGCAATAAAAAGTAGAAGAATATCTCAACATATAAGTGTAAGTAGTTCTGAACTACAATGTTATTTGGAAAGCCCATCAGTGGATGATTCCGATAATTTTGACATTTTAGAATGGTGGAAACAAAATGAATCTATGTGGCCCGTGTTATACTAACTGTTCCTATTTCTACAGTTGTTTCGGAAACAGCTTTTAGTACAGGTGGACGGGTGCTGAGTGACTACAGGAGTAGGCTTTCACCCGAAATGGTTGAAGCACTGATGATATCCAAAGATCATATGCATGCGCTTACAAGAAGACAAAATTTTAGTGAAAAATGAGTGAATTCAATATGATTTGGATGACATATCATCAGGCAACGCGACTGAAATGTCTGTCTCCTCCGATGATTGATCTATTTTTACTATTTCATTTCATTTCATTTTTTTTTTTTTGTATTAGATTATCGAGATGGAGTATAATGCAAATGATTGGTAGACTAATACATGTCAACCTAGTTGGGATGTACTTGACCTATAGTGATGCAATTGCTATACCATCATCAGTAATCTATACCTAATTTATTTAATAATATCAATTTTTGTAATATTTTATTTAATTTTGAAATAAAAATTATTCATTCAATAAATGTTATATAAATAATTTAATATTGCAATATTGAAAGTTTCAATTTCATATATATAAAATTATTCATTTCGAAAGAAAAAAAATTACATAATTGCATACTTTTTTAGTTATAAGTTCATAATTAAAAAAACATACGTCATACATAATTCAATTTAAATATCACCATGAAACATTACATAACTAAACAAAATATTTCATTAATCGTAACTAAAATACTCTAGTATAATTTTTTTTTATTTTTTATTTCTAATATTAAAAAAAAAAGCCCGACTAGGCCCGGCTCGCGGCCCAAGGCACGAGCCCAGGCCCTTATTATGAGTGGGCTTGGGCTTGGGTCTGGGCCCCACTTTTTGGCCCATGGGTCAGGCCGAGACGCTAAAAAAACGTGAGCCCACAGAGCTTGATTAGGCCAGCCCGGGCCCGGTCCGGCTTAAACACAGCACATGTACTGCATTGTTTAACAACTTGTTTTTTATTTTTTGAATTTAATTTTCCAAATTTTTTTTCACAACTATTATATTTTTTCAGTGTTTTTATGTTAGGTGCGTAATTAAAGAAATTGCTTAGAAAATGAAAAGAAATACTTCAAATTATAATTTTTTGATATGTGATTCTTGAAAGACTGAGCCAAACAAACTGATAACATTTCACAAATCACAACATAACATTTTCGTAAATTAATAGTTTTTTAATGACAACTTTTTTTGGAATACGAAATTCATGAAGTCCAATATTTGATTTCTTCGTATATATTTTGTGGAAAAAATAGAGTTTTGCAATGACTTTGATATTGATGTGTTCATGAGTTTGAAATGAAGATTTCAAATGAGTTTTGACATATGTACAATTACTAGGGAACTTGTGGAACTTGTTTTGTAATGAGTTTTGAAAATATTTTTTCAAAATAAATTTAATAAATTTATTGCTTTTCACAAATTATAACAAAATATTTTCGTCAATCAAATTGCAACATTTTTTTTTTCTATGTCTATTTTTCCAAATTACTAAATTGGTGAAGTCCAAATTGTAGATTTTTTTTTTGTTCAAATAATTTCACATATACACATCTGTGAAGTCCTTTATATGCATACCAACAATATGTGCCAATAGTTTCATATTTATAGGTGACTTGCTGCTTGTACCACTGCTGCATCACTTCACCTGACATGTCTGGTGAAGTCACATGATCACAGATTGCACAACAAATTTTGGAAGGGCAAAACTATCATTTTATTCATGTTCACTTTATTCATATTATTTCCTTTCACATCGTTTTTACATTTTTTTTAAAAAGTCAAAAAATTCTTTTCAAACATACTAGGGGTCACCCCCACGACCCCCATTGGCCGGTGATTGGCCAATTTTTTTTTCCTCCTCCAACAATCACCAACACCCACGTGTGTGTAGGGGTGGTGGGGGTGGGGAAGAGAGGGGGTCTCAATCACTTCCAAGTTTATAAAATGCTGTCATACTGGCCAATGTCCTTTATGATGCACAATTAAAAGATGTATAAAATAGTACAATCGCTCACCCTATATAAAGACACCCAATTGAGTCACCAATATATATCGCTTCATATTCTCAATATTGTTACACCATGAACATTGCTTTCTCATCTTAGAGCTTCATAATTTTCAATAAAATTTGTTCAACAAGAGTACAAATTTTAGTAGAGAATTTCACAAATAACATTGACAATCATTATTGTTTATATGACACAAATCATACATGTAAGTCTATCTTGTGTTTCAAAGCCTATAGTTATTTGTGAAGGTCTTTCCCTCCGACTCTTTACTGAAGAACCTTTGCTTGTAATCTGACAGTGTAAATTGTCGAAAATGAGCTGTTTTCTCCGGCGACACTAGCTCAGGCAATGGTTCGTACAATCTCTCTCTATTGCTCGAGTTGAAGAAAACATCAAAACACGCAGCTCCTCAAGGGGGTTCACTAACACTCTATGCTCCACACTTTTTTATTGATCATTGAAAATGATCTTCAAAAGAGTATTTTTTTTTAATAGAGAAAAAGATAATAATTTAATAATAATAATGATAAAACGATACAAATTGATAAAAATAAAAATCAATAGGTAAGAAACCAACTGCTACAAAAATAGCACTCCCAACAGTAGTTATGGATGTCAAATAAAACACAAAGAGGGTGAAGGCAAAAAATTAAAAAAAAAAACACCCAAAAACAAAAAGAAGAGAAAAAGAAGCACAACTGAAATATTAGGATTAGATTTTTTAAGCCATATAAGCAATAAAATTAAGTTTTGTATAGAAAAGGCATCTCATAGAAT
This sequence comes from Camellia japonica, assembly GCA_030407325.1. Lineage (NCBI taxonomy): Eukaryota > Viridiplantae > Streptophyta > Magnoliopsida > Ericales > Theaceae > Camellia > Camellia japonica. The sequence goes on from JAPPVO010000007.1 coordinate 101,656,580, forward strand.
TGTTCACCAAAAAATATTTCCAAAAATTCAAATATTTTCATCAAGGAAGTTCAAATAAGAAAATCACAAATCAAAAAATGAAAACTATCCCATTTAGACCCTTAATTTATGTATTTATATCATTTTCACGACAACTAGCAAATGGTTAACAAAACTTTACTCTCTATTAATACAAAACCTATTAGAACCATGAGTCCAAGAAAGGAAAAGGAAAAAAAAAAAACTAAAGCGATGGCAAGATTTGTAAATTATAGATTCATAATTTAGGATTGATGAATCTATAGCATGTGACAAATATATAGAAACAAAAGAAACAAAGATAAGTCCATGCCCTAACGGCTACAAATTTTCAAGACATTGCTTGGTTACTACAAAAGTGGGTTGAAACCCAATACAAATAAAGCCCTAGACTTGTACAAAACAAAAATAAGCGTCCAGCTCCACTATCCTCACAACCTATCCCCTTGGCAGAGGCATACCATCAGCAACTGAAAGTTGTTTTCACATAGGGTGACCTAATGCCCAGTAGATATAAATTTAATGATCTGTGTGATGCTCAACAAAGTCATAGGATGAATGCATATGAAATGCTATTATAAAAATGCGCTCTCTTTTTCAAAACAATACAATGCCAAGTTTATATCACAGTTTATAAATCATTGCTTCCAAAACAGAAAACATGGCGGTAAATACACACTGGGAATCTCTAGATATGTGTCTGCAAGTAGACTATAAAAGTACTACCAAAGCCACTTTACCGGCAACTAACCCGAAGGATGGCATCCTAACCACGCGGATTTCTAAACTTTCACCAATGACGCAAAGGCCAACTTAATTAACCACAACCATACCCTTGAACCAGATTCACCAAGATATTCACTCATTTTTCTCAAAACGATGCTTTTCAATGCATAAGTATAAAACATATGTTCAATTTGAATGCATGAGTGAATGGGTTTTCGTTAACCTAGTTCATATGCAATTTCTACAACAAGGAATGCTATCTTCCACTGATAGCCAAAACAGATATCTCAATTCGAAAGATAAATTCCAAGTGACAGATATAAATTCCAAAATTTCAATACATGAGTAACAATCACGTGTTCAATCTCCTTTTTCCAACTCAAACAAGAATAATAACATTCTTTTAAGATTTCATCCATTTCCTTCATTGTTTAAGCTAATAATCTCCAAAAGTTTCCATAATTTCAAAACATCTGTTTCTTTCAAAAAGCCTCATTTAAAAGCAATTTTCATAGTTTCCAATACTTTTCATCAACAAAATCATTCCTACAACATTTCAAAGGAAACCATCCCAAAATAAATCAATTTAAACCCAAATCAAACCCAAATCCCTCAAAGTGCTACACTATTCAAAGAGCATATAATGAAGCTAAATATCATGTAAAATATTAAAGAAATCCCTACCTCAAATCGGAAGAGGAAGAAGGAAAGAACATTCCCAAACTAACGGAGACGAAACTCGAACTTTTTCAGATAAAAGTGTTCCTCTCCTCAAGCTCTATCTTATCTTTAATCTCGAAACACTACGGTGGCAAGATTCAAGGACAAGAATTTTAGAGAGAGATGAGAGAAATTGGGTTTAGAAACTTTATAGAGAGAGAGAGAGAGAGAGAGAGAGAGAAGTGAAACAGATTTGTTTTCCACAACTTTATGCAAATAGACTGCTCGAGTGAACAAAATACTGCTCGAGCATCAAATACAGTACATCGCTCAAGCGAATCAAACAAGGCTCGAGCAAAGAAATCAAACTCCCAGAAGATTAACCCTGTAGAACAAAACACTGCTCGAGCGCAGAATACAAACTCTCAGTAATTTAGACTGCAACCAGACCGCTTGAATGACCAAAACACTGCTCGAGCAAAGAAAACCCTACTCCCAAAAGAGTAGACTGCAAACCTTGAATCTGGGAAAAACGAAAGACCACTAGAGCGACTAATCCACCGTTTGAGCGAACCCAAGATAAAACAGGAAAAACCTCCCTAGAAATACTAAACCTAACCTCTTTCAAAACACAACTTAAAGATCCAATTCACAACCCAAAGATTACATATAACTAGAACAGATGCCAATAACACCAATAGACACAAAATTCATAACCAAAGAGTATAAAAGGATAGAGTCTTAACCCGAGCTGCTATAGGCACCATATAGTGAGAATGCTGTTAATTTTCTTTTGTGCTTTTTGTTTTTCTAAATAGAAATCGCAGGAAATTGACAACGTTGCCAAAAGAATATTTATCAACAACTAAGGCCAAGTTTGGCATGTGCCTAAAAAGCCAAAAAACTAAAAAGTTACTCAAAAAGTTAAAAAGTTATCACTATTCACCAAAAGTCAAAAAGTATGGCTGCACAACTCCCAATCTTAATTTTCCCCTATACACTAATTTATACAATTTTTTAATACACATTTTTCTATAAAAAGTCAAAAAGTTAACCCAAACAACCACATTTTTTCCCTCAACTTTTTAGTCCAAAAAGTCAAAAAGTGCACTTATTTAGGACATCCCAAACAACTCCTAAATGCAACTTTTGCCCACGCTTTTTCACTCCAGTGAGGAGTGTACTGTGCAAAAAGACTATACCATCAAATTTATGCTTTCAGAACAAACTTATTAACACAAAAGGAGGGGTTTATAATTCACCCAAGCCATGTAAAGTTGGTAGGGTTCATAGTCAAACTAGGTTCCAAATCAAATTCTAAGAAGTTTGAACTCAAATTCATATTGCAAAAGGCAGCTTTACCAATCTCAGTTGATATTGGCAATAATTTCATAAAGTTAAGCGAAGCTAAAAGTTTTTTGAAACAAGAACAAATCTCGGTATATATGCATGTACTTGTAACCAGAATGAATTAAATTAGACCTAAGCCTAACTAGATAATAATTAAGTACATAATTAAGATCCTAATCATCCCTCATTCCATTATATTTAAACTAAATCAAAGCACTATTCATTTGTATTGGAACCAAGGGCAAAATAGTCTTTTTACCATTTTTTGCCTATAAAAATACCACTTATCTCCACTTGTTGAACACACATACACACTCACACACTACTCCCATGGTTGAGAGAAAGAAAAAAGAGAGAGAGTTTGGTGGTGGTAGAGAGGAAAAATTAAGCAAACATCCTAGATAACAAGTAAGCCACATTACCACAATATTTTTTATTTTCCTCTTTCAAATACATGTTTTTAGAGGTTTTAAACATTATTTTCAGATGTGTTCTAAAGGTGTTCTTGTGTTAAAAATGAAAAGAGTTGAGATTTGTTTCACCCTTGTGTTTTCTCTTAATAGGGTACAAAGCTATCTTTTTCTACACCTATCTCACATAATTTACAAAGGCATACCTTCAATCCAAAATTCTGAGTTAAATACATATTATTTAGCATATTTTCATCATAATAGAAGTGAAAAATTATCCATGGTTACCCTATTTTCTTACTTTTTTTTCTTCTTATTTCAAGCTTTGTGCTCAAAGAACCAGTATTTGCAGCCCACTTGCAAAAATTCTAAGAAAAATGCAAGAAAATCACCTTAATCTCATTTTTATGTCAAAACCTTCCTTTAAGTGTTAGTTTTCATGAAAAAAAAAAGTTTTATCAAAAAAGAGTGAGCAGTTTGAGAGAAAACTTGATTTTCGTAACAGTTGACGAATCTAGACAGCGCTGGAGTATTTCGTAAATAACTAAAAATCTAAGAAAGCTATGCCAACAGTTTCATATTTCCCAGGCATATAGGTGACTTGCTGCTTGTACCGCTGCTGCATCACTTCACCTGACAGCATGTCAGGTGAATTCACATGATCACAGATTGTACAACAAATTTTGGAAGGGCAAAACTATCATTTTACTCATGTTCACTTTATTTATATTATTTCCTTTCACATCTTTTTTACATTTTTTTTTTAAAAGTCAAAAAATTCTTTCCAAACATACTAGGGGTCACCCCTACGACCCCCATTGGCCGATGATTGGCCTTTTTTTTTTCTCCTCCTCCAATCACCAATCCCCACATGTGTGTAGGGGTGGGAGGAGAGGGGGTCTCAATCACTATATGAGTAAAAATCACACGTTCAATCTCCTCTTTTTCAACTCAAACAAGAATAATAACATTCTTTTAAGATTTCATCCATTTCCTTCATTGTTTAATTTAATAATCTCTAAAAGTTTCCATAATTTCAAACATCTGTTTCTTTCAAAAAGCCTCATTTAAAAGCAATTTTCGTAGTTTCAATACTTTTCATCAACAAAATCATTCCAACAACATTTCAAAGGAAACCATCCCAAAACCCCTCTTTTATAAATCAATTTAAACCCAAATCAAATCCAAATCCCTCAAAGTGCTACACTATTCAAGGAGCATATAATGAAGCTAAATATCATATAAAACATTAAAGAAATCCCAACCTCAAACCAGAAAAGAGGAAGAAGCAAAGAACAATCCCAAACTGACGAAGAGAAACTCAAATTTTTTCAGATTAAAACATTCCTTTCCTCGAGCTCTACCTTTAATCCCAATTCACGGAAGATTTAGGAAAGAATTTTAGAGAGATGAGAGAAATTGGGTTTAGAAACTTTACACACACACATACACACAGAGAGAGAAGTCAAAAAAGGATCTTTTTCCACAGCTTTATACAAACAGACCGCTCGAGCATCAGACACACCACATCGCTCGAGCGACCAAAACTAGGCTCGAGCGAAGAAACCAAACTCCCAGAAGATTAACCTTGCAGAATAGACTGCTCAAGTGCAGAATACAAGCTCTTAGTAATTCAGACTGCAAACAGACCGCTCAGGTGACCAAAACATTGCTTGAGCAAAAAATACCCTGCTCCCAAAAGTTCTGACTGCAAATCCTGAATCTGGGAGAAACGAAAGACTGCTTGATGGACTAACCCACTGCTCAAGCGAACCCAAGATAAAATAGGAAAAACCTCCCTAGAAATACTAAACCCAACCTATTTCAAAACACAACCTAAAGATCCAATTCACAACCCAAAGATTACATATAACTAGAACAGATGCCAACAACACCAATAGACACAAAATTTAGAACCAAATAATATAAAAGGATCGAGTCTTAACCCAAGCTGCTATAGGATCCATATAATGAGAATGCTGTTAATTTTCTTCTGTGTTTTTTGTGTTTCTAAATAGAAATCACAGGAAATTGACAACATTGTCAAAAGAATATTTATCTACAACCAAATGCAACTTTAGCCCATGCTTTTTCACTCCGGTGAGTAGTATACTGTGCAAAAGACTATACCCTAAAATTTATGCTTTCAGAACAAACTTATTGACACAAAAGGAGGGGTTTATAATTCATCTAAGCCATGTAAAGTTGGTAGGGTTCATAGTCAAACTGGGTTCCAAATCAAATTCTAAGAAGTTTGAACTCAAATTAAAATTGCAAAAGACAGCTTTACCAATATCAATTGATATTGGCAATAATTTGAGAAAGTTAAGTTAAGCTAAAAGTTTTTTGAAACAAGAACAAATCTTGGTATATGCATGTACTTGTAGTTAGAAGGAATTAAATTAGTCCTAAGCCTAACTAGATCATAATTAAGATCCTAATCATCCCTCATTCCATTATATTCAAACTAAATCAAAGCACTATTCAATTGAATTAGAACCAAGGGCAAAATAGTCTTTTTACCATTTTTTTCCCCCTATAAATATACACTCACCCCCACTTGTTGAACACACATACACGCTCACACACTAATCCCACGGCTGAGAGAAAGAAAAAAAAGAGAGTTTGGTGGTGGAGGAGAGGAGAAATTGTGCAAACATCCAATCTAGATAACAAGCCAGCCACATTACCACCGTACCTTTTATTTAGCTCTTTCAAATACATCTTCTTAGAGGTTTTAAACATTATTTTCAGATGTGTTCTAATGGTGTTCTTTTGTTAAAAATGAAAAGAGTTGAGCATTGTTGCACCCTTACTTGTGCTTTCTATTAATAGGTACAAAGCTATATTTTTCTACACCTATCTCACAAATTTCAATAGGCACACCTTCAATCCAAAATTTTGAGTTAAATACATATTATTTAGCATGTTTTCATCATAATAGAAATGAAAAATTATCCATAGTTACCCTCTTTTCTTACTTTTTTTCGTATTTCAAGCTTTGTGCTTAAAGAACTGGTATTTGCAGCCCACTTGCAAAAATTCTAGAAAAATACAAGAAAATCTCCTTAATCTCATTTTTATGTCATAACCTTCCTTTAAGTGTTAGCTTTCATGAAAAAAAAATTATCGAAAAAGAGTGAGCGGTTTGAGGGAAAACCCGATTTTCGTAACAGTTGACGAATCTAGACAGTACTGGAGTATTTCTTAAATAACTAAAAATCTAGGAAAGCTATGCCACTTCTGAGAAATATTCTAAAAAGTAGATACAATTTTCTACAAACTATGGGAAGGTGAGGTTTACGAAAAATTTAAAAATGTCTCTTTAATTGCAATATTTAAAGTGCACCAAATTTGAAAATTTACTTTTGTTGATGAATTTATGTTCTTAACTTCATGCATGTGCTTATTATCACTTGTTCATGTCTCGATATGATATTTGCATGTGTTATAGTTACGTTCCTTACAATAGTCCTTTGGTGATATTCATGCTTATATAGAAATTATTATCTTAATAAATTTGTTCTAACTTTAACTTAAAACATCTAACTCAACAGAAAACTTAATTGGGATGGTAACTGCGTTTCGATCAATTGAATAATGTTATGAGATAATGTTGTATTTGAATCGAATCGGTTGGCGGGACGTGTTCCCTATTTGAAGTAAAGTCTTGCGCAAGTGGTATTTCAAAACCATTGAATGAATTGGTTATATTCGGACCCTAGGAGCTTGGTGTAAGGAAGGAATGGGCAAAGCCCTTTTACCGTCTCTTTTGAGGTCCTCAGTTGGCGCTACACGGTATGTAACAGTTGTAGGCATCCAGGGTAAAGTCTACAAAGCAACAAAAGAGGAGACCTACCAAATAAACCAAGTTTGATTCTTGTGGTTGGGAGGATGAAATCTCTTTGGAGGATTTCTAAATGTAGGCACCTAACCTTGTAACTCTCTAATTGTTTACTTGTTCATCATGTTTAAAATATTTAGTTGTATACTTGTAAGTGTATTGGATTGGGAAAAAAGGAAGGGATGTGTGTGCATTTACTGGGCATTCCAAACTCATGGCATTTCATGCAGGTGTTGAAGAAACATAAGGGGCTGACGAGGAGCCAAAGGCATTTGAAGATTTCTGGCTATCTTAAACGAAGTTAGAAGCCATTTTGTTACAAGTCCATCTATGCATTATTTTCTTTTTGGGATTGTAATCATGATGGAACTTGTTTTGTAATTAGAATTTGTAACTCTGCAATTATGATTTGCTTATATATATAAATCTTTTTGTAATCCTATACCTATATCCGCATTACATATGAGATCTTGTGTGAATACTTCTTAAGATTTGTCAAAAAGATAACTTACTATCTAAAGTGGTTGGACTTAGAGTGAAAGCTATATTGACTCCTATGACCTTCCGGAGATCTTACTTGGTTATTGACCAAAGAACTCTTTAGTGGCGTTGCCTTGACCTCAAACCTTAGATTTGAGGCGTCACGACTTAGTATCAGAGCCTAAGTTCAACCCTTAACCTGTGTAACTTGATTTGGCACTCTAGTTACCTTTTTCCTTATACACTAATGTATTACTATAACACTATATTAACAAGAGACTAATAACAGATTTCCTTTAACGTAGGATGGCCAATAACCAATCAAATGTCTTGTACCACGACCTCAGGGGTTATTACTGCTTTCAAGGGAAACAACACATTGAACTTCTTGACCCGCAAGTTTATGACCTCAGGTGTAAGAGCGGGAAAGGAAAGGTTAATCGAAGAGGTAAAAAAGTTGGAGGAAGTGCATCCCTATCTCACCCCGATCAAAAGAGGGCCATGATCCGACGCCAACTCAAGAGTCAGTATTGGGCCTCCAGCATGCACTTGAGCCTGAGAAAGACGACCAAATATTTATAGAAATAACTTTCGAGGCACTATAGAATGGGCTACGGTTTTGGCACATTCCACAAGCTGAGAGCTGGGACTTTTATTATCCGAAGCTAGCACTTGAACTAGGGTTCCGCCCAACTAGATTAATTGAGCTTCCCTTTGATCATGCCCCCGAGTATCAAGAGTAGGAGATGCGCAGGGATCACCATGCTTCACGTCAGGGCAACAACAGTGTTATTAAAGGCGCGCCTAGGCGTGCGCCTAGGCCCAAGTCCCGCCCAGGCCAAGGTTTATGCCTTGTAGCGTTCCAGGCCAGACAACTGTGATAAGGTGCCTAATTGGCCCAAGGCTTGCTTTAATTGGTTTTGTTTAAAATTGAACCATTGATTTAATTGGTTTTGTTTAAAATCGAACCATTGATTTAATATGGTGCAACTACAGAAGATCCCTACTCTTATTACAGATGCCAATACATTAGGCATTCAACCCCTAATCAATTATAGAAGAAAAATTAGCCCTAATTCCTAATCTTCAAAAAACACTAAATGTTTAACATTTCATTTTATTTATGTTGAACCCTAAATTATTTACTTATATTAAATTATATTTTTTTTTCCCTGTACAAGGTGCGTCTCACTTCGGTGAAGCCTGTGCCTCACCTTGCGCCTTGAGCCTATGCCCCAGGAGACCTTGGGGCCTTGGTGTGCCTATCGCCTTTAATAACACTGGGCAAGCAATTAGCTCATCTTAGGAAAATGACCTAACAGAGGGCCCCGACTAGTCCAAAAACCACCTGGCTTAGATTTGTAATCAGGAACCCCTAGTTATGTGTTGTAAACTTATGTGCTAATATATGTGTAGTACTTTCTAAACTCCAAGAAAAAATGGATTCTACTATTCTGCCTCTTCCCTCTTAATTGTCCAAATTCTTCCAAAATCTAGTTTCCAAAATGATTAGGGATTTCAGTTCTTGCAGGCATTGGCCCATCCTCTATGTAATGGTTCCTAGGTACAGCATTTCTGCGTTGCTGTTCACAGCCCTGGTTGTTATTGCTCATTTTTTGGTAGCCCTGGGTAGCCGTTGGCACGAGTATCCACCATTCTGTTCATAATTTGGTGAGGTGTAAATTGTGTTCTACTTACAGAGGCGATTCCTCAAGAGTAATTTAATTAATCTTGAAGTTAAAGTTCAATTATCCTAGGGTGTTTGAAACAATAAAGCATTCCTGAATAAGTATTTCCCAAACACCTTCAAGTAGGAACTTTGGAGTTTCAGAGACTGGGGGTGACGTATTGTGAGACAATAACTTCAAATTATGAGAGAGTTTTACCGGGTAATGTACAATCCCATTTTTTCTTCCAATTGTATTCTGGTATGTTTCTTTCTTATATTTATGTATTTATTATGATTATGATTTTATTTTATTTATTTTATTTTAAAAAGATGTTGTAAAAAGTTTAACCATTAGATATCGTCTCGCGGGGAGAGTTGACTACCGGACATTCCATGATTTGACAACTTGGTCTAACTTGACAAACGGAAATCAATTTCCAGTGACTATACGATTTTATAAAATGCAAGCAGAAGCTGAGGTAGTTCAGAAAATTCTCCAATCAATGCACAATCCCAATATAGCCAATATTTTGGACATGGATGTAGACTACCAAAATGGCTATACTGCCATAATATTTGAAAGATTCAACCCAAGCTTCAACGATTGGTTGAACATGCAATTGAATATTTAGTAGTATAATTCTAATGGCACAATAGTCATTTCCATGACTAAAGAATTCCTTACCCATTTAAGTAATACAATGTTTATTAAATTTTACAGTTTGTTATAAATTTAAACAAGACTGGTTGTTTCTTTCATTAATTTCTTTTTTTTTTTGTTTTATTTTATTTAAAAAAATTGACTTTTTTGCTTGATTTTTCATGTGGTTATGTACGTATTTATATAATTTCAGGGATCACAAATGGCATTTGAGCTCTTCATTACCAAGGACTATACCATGACAACTTAATAAACGGTGTTATAGTGTCAGAAACCAGTACCATTAAACTAGTAAACTTTAACTATAAGCAAGATATAGGTATACTAAACTTATAAAATATGTTTTGAACTAGTATCCTATATATTTACTCCATTTTCTAGATTTGCTGCTTAAATATATATGTATTATGCATGCTATAGTTGATTTCGAATACGGAATGAAGAAAGATCTTGATGATCTCAAGTTTTTGGTATTGCAAGTTGTAAAATAATATCTCACTAAAGATGGTAGTGAGGATGAACTTGTTGCTTTATCTCTCTTTTTTCATCTTGAAAATGAATTCCCTGGTCTAAGTATAAATGGTGGCACAAGGTACTAAACTTTTTTTAAACCTAATTTTTGCCTCCTTTTGTTCAAAGCAAAAACTACTGATTTGGTTATTTTTTGTATTTATTTTGTAGAACATATGCTTACTTCATGTACCACAATCCCTTGTTCGATGATGGGAATGATCGTTATAACATGATCCATAAGTTCTGGGATTATAGCATGATTAATAAGGGTAATTTATGTACCATGATGACATTAAACAAGGACACTGGATACATGATCAATTAGTGGATCAGGGTACCGGCAAATTTTATATTTCACAAGTTTACAAATAAGGTGAAAACCCAAGATCGATACTAACAAGATGTTTGATTTTTATCTTTTTTGAGAGATGTCTATCCTCATTTTAGAAAGGTAAATTTGTATTTTTTAAATTACTAATAGTTATTAATTTTTATTTTTGACAGCTTTATTTTATTTGATAATGTATAGAACAATGGAATTGACGAATCAACAATAGAGAGGTAAACAATATTTGTTTACCCATAGATGGTTGAGTATCGACAAGCTATCTTTTTGACAAATTCAAAATATAATTTCGAAATGAAATCAGGAAACAATTTATTCAGGAATCTTTCTATTGCTGATTCGTCAATTCTACTGTTCTATACCTTATCAAATAAAATAAAAGTAAAAAAAAAAAAATTAATAACCATAAACAATTTAAAAAGTACAAATTTACCTTTCCAAAATGAGAATAGGCATCACTCAAAAGAGACAAAACTCTAACAACCTGTTGGTATCAATCTTTAGTTTCTCCTTATTCGTAAACTTGTAAAATATAAAATATGCCGGTACCCTCGTCCACCAAATGATCATGTATGAGGTGTCCTCGTCTAATATCATCATAGTACAAAAATTATCCCTATTAACCATGCTATAATCCCATGACTTATGGATCATGTTATAACGATAATTCCCATTATCGAACAAGCGATTGTGGTACATGAAGTAAGCATACGTTCTACAAAATAAATATAAAAAAATACAAAAATCAACAAAATCAGTATTTTTTTGCTTCGAGCAAAAGAGGGCAAAAATTATGTTTAAAAAAAATTTAATACCTTATGCCACTATTTATACTTAGATCAGATAATTCATTTTCAAGCTGAAGAAAGAGAGATAAACCAACAGGTTCATTCTCATTATCATCTTTAATGGGATACCTTTCTACAACTTGCAATATCAAAAACTTGAGATCATCAAAATCTTTCTTCATCCCTTATTCGAAATCAATTATAGCATGCATGATACATATATATTTATGCAGCAAATCTAGAAAATAAAGTAAATATATAGGATATTAGTTCAAAACATATTTTATAAGTTTAGTATACCTATACCTTGCTTATACTTAAAGTTCACTAGTTTAATGTTACTGATGCTTGACATTGTAATACCGTTTATTAAGTTGTCATGGTATAGTCCCTGGTAATGAAGAGCTCGAATACCATTTATGATTTCTGAAATTAAATAAATACGTACATAACCATATAAAAAATCAAACAAAAAAGTCATTTTTTAAAAATAAAACAAAATAAAATAAAAACAAAATTAATGAAAGAAACAACTAGTCTTACTTAAATATATAACAAACTGTAAAAGTTAATAAACATTGCATTATTTGAATGAGGTAAAGAATTCTTTTGTCATGTAAATGACTATTTGGTCATTGGTGGAGGATGACATTGTGATGTTGAATAAATTGAGTGTACGTAATACACTTGAATTATTTGTGCTTGTTGTATATTGTGATGGTTGGAAATGTACATGTGCTAAGAATGAAAGGTACCATTACCTTCCAGCTAGCGCCTGGAAAATTGGTTGCGCTTAGAATAAGAGGTACCAATACCTTCTAGCTAGCGTCTGGACAACTTGGGAGAGATACCATTCCCTTCCAGTGGGTGTTTGGTAAATTGGTAGAGGTCCCATTCCCTTCCAGCTAGTAACTGGTAAATTGGCTTGTGTTATGGAAAGTTGTATCCTTGGCTTATCGTGCTTAAGACGGCTAGAGCGTTGCTTAGTTTTTCATTATCATTTCGGTTCTAATTGGGTGTATCATATGTGGAAATGGGTGGGAAGGCCGGATTGTCTTATATGGTTATGCGGGGAGCATTATATACGTATTATCTTTGCATTCTTTTGAGATGTTTTGGAAATGTATTCGAAATGGGTGCAAATTTGGAAATTTGGGGGGAATGTAAATGCGCTTTATGAATTTGTTTTCAAAAACCTGTTATTGTCATGTGAATTTGATAAAAGGTAACAAGAAGAAAGAGAAGTGAATTGTTTGTTGTTGAAACAATTGAATGATTTTTGAGAAAATTTCTTGTATAAGTATATTTTCAATATAAACTGTCACATTATGTATATGATATGGTATAGAGCATTCATAATCATATCTATTTGTATGTTGCTATTGTTTAGGATCATATTGGGATCCCTACTGGACTTTATGTTCATCCCATGCTGCTAATTCTTTCAGGTGTTATTAAGAAGTATTCAAGATTGAGGATCATCCTTAATTGTTGGCCACGGAGCCTTTTGACTGTATGTGGAATGCCATTATTGTAAAAAGGGTCAAATCCTTCCTTTTATTTTAAAAGATGTAAGCCTAAGGGCAATTTATTTAATTATAACTCCTGTTGCATTCATTTTGTATTTGAATGAGAGAATCTTTATTCATTTGTTCTCTTGAATGGAAAGAGTTTCCGCATGTTATCTCTGAAATTGAATTATAATAACGATTTTGGTAATAGAATCCGAGTAATAAAAAGTGGGGTGCTTCAAAAGTGATGGAGAAGGGAGAACAAATTGGCCCACCCAATGATTTAGATGAAGTTCTTGGTAATATAAATTGTTTGTTTATTATTAATTATTTGATTCCATATGACTTTCATTGATGACAAGTTCTATGTTTTTAGGTTGTTTGGGCTAAGGGCTCGCCCTGAGGCAAGGTGAGCAAGACTGTCGCCTTGGGCCCCCAAATTTTGTCTAAAAAATAGGACCCTCAAATAATTTTCTATCTTAAGTTATGTTTGGTTCATTGAAATTAAAGAAAATAAAAATAAAATGAAAATCACTCCAACATAATGTCCAAAAAGACTAATAAGAATGATCATTTTATTTAATTTCATTTCATTTCATCTCAATGAACCAAACACTACATAATAGTATTAGTAGTTTAAAAATGAAGTTTTACATTTTTTTTAAACAATTGAATTTGTGAATTATTTAAAAGTAATTGATGGTAGTTTTCCAAATGCATAAATTATTTATAGAATATTATTTGAGTATACCAATTATAATTGTCTTTAGAAAAATATATATATATATTTTTTAAAGTTGAAGTTTATGAAATTTTACAATTCAATTTGCCACGTCAGGAAAAAGTGAATAAACTAATAATGTTAACAATAAAAAATGTTTAAAATTTATCTCAATATTAAAATATGCATGATGATTGGGCCTCATTTTTTGAGTTCGCCTTGGGTGTCAAAAAAGTCAAGGTCGGCCCTGTTTAGGCTGCAGTTTTCAACTGTTATTATTCTTGTTAGAACGTTGATTCAAGGATTTTTTTTTTGGTTTATAATGCAGTGAAGTATCAAGTGAGGCTGGATGACGGTGCTATGGTTACAACAACACCATAAAGGAGTTAAATTTCATGTGAAAGATGGTAATTGGCTATTAAAATAACGATTTGCATTTGTTTTCAATGTTTTGGATTAGAATTTATAATGTAGTGAAGTATAAGTGTAACGCCCTAACCCTGTACATGTCATCGATATTGTTCGCTTCAGGCCATGCCCACACGGATTTGTTCTTCCCAGTGGGTCACCCATCTCAAAATTACTCCAGCCTAAGTACGCTTAACTGGGGAGTTCTGCTAGGGATTTCACCACCTGAGAAAAGGCCTCGATCCTATATAAGGGTCCAGGTTTTTACTTTTATAACCCAGGAACTCCCCTTCAATTCCCGATGTGGGACACCGAGACCTCACAATCCACTCCCTTTAAGGCTGCACGTCCCTGTGTAGTAGCCTGCCAGCTCACAAGCACGCCCATATGCACCGAGAGACGCAAGGGGCCCACACTCGGTACTTCAGAGAGTCAACTCTGATACCATTTGTAACGCTCCAACCCTTCACATGTCGTCGATATTGTCTGCTTTGGGCCATGCCTGCACAGATTTGTTTTTTCCAGTGGGTCACCCATCTTAGAATTATTCCAACCTAAGCACGCTTAACTAGGGAGTTCTGCTAGGGATTTCACCACTTGGGAAAAGGCCTCGATGCCATATAAGGGTCCAGGTTTTTACTTTTATAACCCAGGAACTCCCCTTCCATTCCCGATGTGGGACACTGGGACCTCACAATAAGGGTATAGTTCCACTGACATCTTTTACGGGAAAATCGTTATGTTTGTTTTTTCTAGGCCATTTTTGTCTAGCACTGCCAAAAGCACTCAAGACCATGAGAAGGGGAGAGAAGGTCAATCTAATTATTCAACCTAAGTGTATGTCCTTCCCTCAGTATTATTTGTTTGTAGAGTTTTGGGACTTGTCAATTGGTAAGATTTATATCTGTTTTAATAATTATTTGAAAAATATCTGTCCAACTTGTGCTTTTTGAAACTTAGTAGCATGCCAAGTACATACTTTAGGTGAATGGTCTTTTGCATTTTCAATTCTCTTGAGATTAGACTTTGGATTGAAGATGAGTTTATGGCCATTGATTTTGTCGACATATTAGACAGCAAGTGAAGTTTCTAGGTTGTTATGAATATCTTGATATCATAATCTGGTCCATGTGTTATCATTTATTTTCTTAATTCCAGTTTCAAAAATTTTCCATATATATGCTTTAGAATTAAGAATCTTTTTTTTTTACCTTGCTTGCCTAATCAACTACCACATGGAAATCAAACGATGTTTGTTCTATCAAAGTTGTCTTTTAGAAATTGTATGTAATTAAGTGTTCATTGTATCAATACACTATATGTATTTGTCCTTTGGAATTAAGCATGTTCTGTTTATTGCTCTACCTTGTTTTAAATTATCTTTGTTTCATATCATTTCTTTAGTTTCTCTGTTGTTCATCTTCTTTGGCAATGGTTCCAATTGTATATTGATTATTCATCTCCTTTGGTACATTATATTTTGTTAATTTTACTTTTAACATTCCTCATTACCTGTGAACTGAAAAATAATACAGTATACATATCCCTTAATATGTGAGGCAGGCCAGCCCAATATTATTGTTTTTGGAGCCTTTGGTAAAATCTTAAAGAGAAAATTTGAAATATTTAAATATTAATTTAAATATTAACATATTTTTACATCCGAAAATTTTTCATTTAAATTCCATTTCCCTTGTATATTTATTATTGTTAAGATACATTTTTTCATTTTTATTAGGAGTTTTTGAATAAGAAGAATTTTCATTAGGAGTTTAAGAAGAGTTTTTTTTATTTATTTTATTTCATTTTATTTTATTTTTTCAATTGGGGGCCTATATACATGAAGTTTCTATTTTGTTGATCCTTTCAATTAGGAAGTTTTTCTTTCAATTATTCACCCAAAAAAGTTTTTTTTTTTTTTTTCAATAGCTAGGCCTTTAGATTTAAAATTTTTCAATGTCTTTGGAGAATGAGACTCTGTTTTTGTTCTTTCCCTCTTTCATTTTTTTTTCCCTTTTTTTTTTCTTTTTTGGTTAGGCAACCAAGCAATTTTTGTTTTCAAAAAATGGATTATCAAGATTGACCGGAGTTTCTTAGCTCTACTACAATATGAATATTCCACTAAGTCATGCTTCATTTGAAGGCTTCTTGTGGTATGTCTATGTAATTATGAATCAAAATAATGAAGCATTTTGACTTCCAATGAATATATATATATATAATATGAGACATGTTGTTCTGTATGAATTTTTTGTATATAAATTTTGTTTGTATGGCATTTCCCTTCTCATATTATAAAGCATGATGCTAGTTGAATTGTGATGTGCCCAGTTTTAATTCTTTGCAACCTAGAAGATGTAGATGTGTCTGCACAAACCAATATGTCTACTGCATCACTCATTTTGGAAATCCATATTTTCACGACCCAAACCCGCCCCTAAAGGTTTAGACTAAGTTATCATTTAGTCTAAGTTAACAACATTGCTAAAATGTTGCAAAACGACTTTGTCGCATTTGGGTTCAGACTAAGTTATCATTTTGTTAATTCTACAATGCAGTAACGTATAGGATATGGCTTTAATGATTGAGTGAGTTCATTTGATCTAAAGCATTATGCAAGATGTTTTTCTAAGTAACCTTTCTTTATTAGCTTGGGTAGTTCATTAATTTGAAGGATGATTCGAAGGTCAAACTCATTCCCAAAGAAAATTTTTGTAGAAGGAAAATATGGTAACTTGAAATACAATGATGCAACGTAGAGGTACCTTACCCACCAACAAAGTCGTGACGCTCAAGTGCCTGCCAATGACATTGTGACCCCACTACTCCCACGTGCATAGCATGTGGGGTCCAACTAGTATTGATTAAAATAAAATTGGCAATATTACTATGAGCTTTTATTGATGAGTTTTGTGTTTGCAAAAACCCTTTGTCATTAGAATTCTTTTGTTTTTAATTCTTTGGCTTTTGATCTCACTATACAAGCCACTCCATTGTTAAGTGAATCAACAAATATTATATAGTTTCATATAAGACATGTTGAGGGCCTGATCAATTCGGTAATTTATAGGTGGTACGATTCAAAATGGATATGCCTTAATTTAAAAAACATAGTTCCTCCTTGCGCAGACCCCCCCACCCTTCCCCCCCCAAAAAAAAAAAAAAAAAAAAAAAAAAAAAAAAAAAAAACAAACAGAGAGATAGAGAAAGAGAGAGGAGAATTAACTAAAGCCAATTGATTTGTAGGTTGCTTAAGGCCTTTTTTGGAGGTTACTTAAGGCCTTTATTGATTTGAAGGTGACCAATTAAAATTTTGAATGGATTTTTATAATTTCAAAATATCCATTTTAGGAATTGAAATTGCTGCCATGATTTTATTTGTCTTTCTATCTTGGTGTTTTGTGTGTTTGTATTCTAGGCATCATTAATTTTTTTAATATCAAATTATGGTTAGATCATTTTGTTAAAGATGATTGCGCATGGATAGAAAAACTGCAGGTAAATTTGGAAGAAGCTAACTACTAATCAGAATCCATCTCTACTATATAAGCTAATGAATTTGTTGAATTGGGGAGGGGAAGGAATGCTCGAGAGTTTCAAGGGACTAATGGAGTTTAGGAGCTTTATGTTTAAGTTCTTGGTATTTCTGGTCTACTATTGTTAATTGGTGCACTTTTGGCAGGTTCTGCTATAAGTTTTTATGCAGGTTTTTGGTTTGGTTCCATTGTATTTTTATTTTTATTTTTTTGTTTTTTTGCAGTGCATGGCTGTTGGGGAATTTTCAAAATGGTTTTTAAAATGTATAGTTTAATTTTTGGGTGTTTTTAAAACCTTCTTTGTTTTTCTTTGGAAAACTTGAAATAAGCTTGGGGACTTTGTCCCACATCGGAAAGATAGGAAAACATGGAGCACTTAATAAAGTGCTACATGGAATATTCCTTTGAATATGGAATTGTAAGGTGAAAGCTAGTGTGCATGCACCCACAATGCAAGGATGGTGCTTTGCGCCATTCGCACATGCATACGCGCGCGCGCGTGGCATGTCGTTTGATGGCGCACTTTGTATGACGACGTGAGGGCGCATTCCTATTTGCATCGAACAGGTTGGAGCGATGATGTGGATCCAACGCGGCATGTGTGACGTGGAATACAGTCAGCTCCACGTGGCAGTGATGTGGCATCCGTTGGCGATGGGTCAACCAACCGATCGAATGGTTGTGCGTCTGACCTGGAGCGGTTTGATCATAGTTGTTGATTGGAGATGCACAAGATCGTATGGATGAGATGGCACCCGATCGTGATCAGGTGTGATCAATCAAGGCAGCTATTCGGTGTGAGAATGATCTGCACCATAGATCGTCGATCCAACGGTCAGATCTGATCGGATGCGATCAAGGGACATGACCATTCGATCAGATGCATCAAGGCCTATAAATAGGTTAGGAATTCAGCCATTTCAATCCATCAAAAATCCTAAAAAGCTTTCCTGCAATTCTCTCCCTCTCTCCCTCTTGATTTACAGTTTTCGATCAAGAGTTTCTTAAGCAATTTTTTGCTTTTCTTATTGGTAATCAAGTTCTGCAGATTTGATTATTAGTGTCTTGGTTTTCCTGATTATATCAAGAGTATTCTGATCTATTGTTGTCAGTGCAGACGCCGATAGACTTGATCTTTAGATCAGACTTCATTGTGTCCTGGAGGCAAATTTGCTGTAATCCCTTGCATACCAAAACCTTTTGGTGGGTGCAAATATTGTCTTTAGGAAAGCGACTCAGTAACGCGACTTGAAGCATCAAATTTCTGTTCTACATAGACAAGTTCATTGCCAAGTTTTGAAGACCCGAAGACCACCAACTGAAGAGTTCAAGATGAATTGTTCCAACATTCTAAAGAAAATATTTAGATGTGGCGATGTCTATTTAGAAAATGACTCAAGATTTCATGAAGCTTGACTGATTGAATGGTGGAAATTTCCGATGCTGGCAAAAGAAGATGCACTTTTTGCTCACCACACACAAAGTGGTCTATGTGCTGACTACCCCCTATCTAGTGAAGCAAGAAGACAAGACTATGGAGCAAACTCGTACTAGAACCAAATGGGAGAATGACGACAACATTTGCCGAGGACACATTCTGAATGCCCTGTCAAACTCTTTGTTCGATGTGTATCAACATCTGGAAATGACAAAGCAACTCTGGGACATATTACAGTTAAAGTACCTCACCGAGGATGCCACCAGTAAGAAATTTGTTGTTAGTAATTTTATGCGTTTTACTATGATTGATACAAAGCTCATTATGGAACAATTCCATGAGATCCAATATATTCTGAGTCAATTTCGAAAAAAGAATATGAACATGGATGAATCTATTATAGTTTCGTCTATAATAGAGAAGCTGCTATCTTCTTGGAAGGATTTTAAGAAAACTTTGAAACACAAAAAGGAAGATCTAACTTTAGTGGAATTGGCTTAACACCTCCAAGTTGAGAAAGAGTCAAGACTTCTTAAAAGTAAAGAAATCCAATTGGCTTAGACTTCCAAGATTCACATGGTGGATGGTGGCAAGAGGTTCAACAAAAAGAAGCGTAAGCGCAACCCCCAACCTGAAAAAGATGCTAAGAAACCGAAAGGCGCTTGCTGGCACTATGGCAAGCCATGGCACTTCAGAAATGAATGCCGGTCATATAAGAAGAAGCCAGAAGCATGAAATGCTAAGAACAAGTTGTGGTTGTTATATCTGAGGTGAACATGCTCGAAGATGTTGGTGACTAGTGGATTGACTCAGGAGCAACAAGGCACTTAGGAACAAGTGAGTGATGGAACAGTTCTCTACAAGGGTAACTCTTCAACTACTGCTATCAAAGGTAAAGGAATAGTGGATCTAGAGTTTACATCTAGAAAAGTCTTAAGTCTTAATGATGTTTATCATGTACTTGATGTCAGGAAAAACCTTATATTTGGAAGCCTACTTAATAAGCATGGTTTCAAGTTAGTATTCAAATCGGAAAAATTTGTCTTGTCTAAGGGTGAGATTTTTGTTGGGAAGGGCTATATGTATTAGGGAATGTTCAAACTTAATGTTATTGTAGACACCCCATTTT
The DNA here is from genome assembly GCA_030407325.1 of Camellia japonica. NCBI lineage: Eukaryota > Viridiplantae > Streptophyta > Magnoliopsida > Ericales > Theaceae > Camellia > Camellia japonica. Next base: position 101,676,788 of record JAPPVO010000007.1, read on the forward strand.
TGACCATCCTCGAGACTTGGACGTCAACGTTTGAACACTCGATGATTATCCATGTTCGTGTTCGTCTTGAGTTCCCAGAGGCCTCGGCCACGCGCCTTGCCTCAGGATCTCTCGACTCGACTGTTTTGTGTTTGGTTTTGCACCAAACACTTGTGTTTTGCCTTTGAGGGGCAGGGAGTGGCTTGATGGCCATCCCCACACATCACCGGCCATGGCTTGAGGCCACCGGCTATGTTTTGTTGCCATCGGCCAAATGTTTGGCCGATCGGCACTCTGTTTGGTCGGTTGGCCACTGATTTTGGTCAATCGGCCACTTTTTTCTGGCCGAGACCTTTTCTTGAGGGGGGTTTGAACCTTTTGAACCCTTGTTTTAGCTTCTTGAGGAAGCTTGAACCTTTTGAACCCTTGGTTTTAGCTTCTTGAGGAAGCTTAAACCTTTCGAACCCTTGGTTTTAGCTTCTTGTGGAAGCTTGAACCTTTTGAACCCTTGTTCTAGCTTCTCCAAGAAGCTTGAACCCTTTGCTCCAAGCTTCTCCAAGAAGCTTGAACCCTTCTAAGCTTCCAAGAGAAGCTTGCACCTTTTGCACCTTTTCCTCTAGCTTCTCCAAGAAGCTTGAACCCTTGTCTAGCTTCTCCAAGAAGCTTAACCCTTTTGTTCTAAGCTTCTTGAAGAAGCTTGGACCCTTTGACTTAGCTTCCCTTAGAAGCTTGCCCCCTTTGACCCTTTTGCCTTAGCTTCTCCAAGAAGGTTAGGCCTTTTGCCTTGCTCTATAAAAAGAAGAGCTCCTCTTCCATTGCAAGGGTTCCAACAATTGGTCTAAGGCATACAAGAGTTGTATCTCTCTATATCTCTACATCCAAGCTCCATAAGTGTTGGTTCTTGACCCCTTTACACACCACCTCACAACCACACACTCCCTCGATCACTCTAAGGTTCTTGGAGAAGGTTTTCAGAGGTTGAAGGCCCACATTTTTGGTCCATAAGTTGCTGGAGCTTCTTGGCTACAAGGGTAACACTTCTTACCCTCTTTATTTCCCGTTTTTGCACACACTTTTAGCCTGTCTTTCATGCTGTTTTGGGGTTTGTCATAAACTGAAAAAAGTATTATTTTGAGCTCCTTTTGAAGTTTGTTTAAGATCACTTTTGTGTTTGGGGTCGTTTACCCCCTCTTAGGCCTTGTTTGGCCCCATTTTGTGCTATTTTTGGTGAGCTCCGGGACCACCTTGTTTGGGCCTCCTCACCACTGAAATCTTGAGGGATTTCAGTGGTGAGGATGGTGGTTTAAGGTCCTAAGAAGGAGAGGGCCATCCCCTCTCCTTGTTGCCTTCAAAATGTGCCATTTTAGCCTCATATGTGAGCACCATTCTTGAGTTCATGTTGGCCATGTCTTAAGTGTTATTTGTGCTTATTTTTCCATGATATAGCACTATTTTTAATTGGTTTAGACACACCATGCTTGCTTTGCATACTTGTCTTGTAATGCCATGATTTGCCTTAACATGCTTTATGCTTTGAGCCTTGTTTCTAGCATGTTTTTGGCTTAGCTTTGTGAAGATTTTATGCTTTTTTTTGATGTGCTTGAGGACTGTTTTTGGTCATTTGGGTCATCCATGCTTTGCTTTGTATAGCTACCATGTAATCCCCCTTGTAGGCCTTAAGTATCGGACCCTCTAGCATGCTATCCTTGCATCATTTCAGTGGTTTAGAACCACTTGTCATGTCATTTCAGTCCTTGTGGTATGCTTGTATGCTTGCATTTGATGCCCCTTTAATGTGTTAAAAGGTTGGTGTTTCATACTCCATGTTTATGCTATTGTGTATGCCTCTGGGATTGGATCATTTAGACGCCATTTAAGTGGTTTTTGGGGCTTACTTTTGCATGATTTGGGACTGTTTTGGTCCGCTTTGGTCATTTTCTTCATGTGTCACATGACCATGGTTTAAGTCCTTGGGCTTGATTGCATGCTTTGCTTGCATTGGTAGGTTGATTTGGCATCATCTTCTACATGTTTTCAAAGCTTATCATGTATGCTATTTGTCCATGTTAAGTATGCTTACAAGCTGCCTCTTTATGCATAAGTGTTGGACTTTGTGTGCATGGATGTTTGTGTGTACATTGGCCTTGCATGTTGTCACATACTTGGCCCATAAACATCTTGTCACATGTTTAAATGATAGTGCATTTGGCATGCATTCTTCTCTTTGTCTAGGTTGCTTAGCATGTTGTTACATGTTTGCCCCATGTGTTGTTGTATGCTTGTCATTAGCATGATTGTTACATGCCTTGTATGCTTGTTTGCATTGTCATGTTGCATACTTAGCTTGCATGCCTAGGTTGCATTGCATTGAGCATGTATGTCTTGCCTCTTGAATTGATTATGATAGAGGTTGGGCCTTATGTGTTTGTTTGGTTTGCATTACATTTGAAATCAAAATGCACAACTTGGTTCCTTGGGCCATCACGCATTGAAATGCGTGATTGGTGGTCCGAGAATCGAGTACCATCCCCCTTTGAGTCATAAACATGATAAGTGGTGTGTTGGCGCACACATTGCTTTGAAATGCATTGTCATGCCTTGTCTGTCCTCTGCTGCTATCATAAACAGGTTTCTGTAGGAAGATATGGCCGGTCGGCCATCTACAGTGCCGATCGACCAAACATTGGTGGCCGATATCAATATCCATGGTCGATGGATGGCCGGTGGCATTTACTTTTGGCCGATGGCCTCTCATAGCATCCATGAGGTGGATTAGAAGGGTTCTGGAAACTTGCATAATTTTCAAAGGAGCAGGACAGTGCAAACAGAGGCAACATGTGTCATGGCAAGGGATTTCTGGGCGAAGCCAATCCGAGCATGCATGCATCCCTCTTCCCGAGGCCTTTTACTGCTTTCCATAGCTTAGTTAATTTATTTAATTAATTAAGGTTTTGTAATATTTAATTAGCTAGGATAGTTAATTGTTTATTCGGTTTGTATTATTATTTGGTCCCTCCAAGCGAGGGCGAATTTGTAATAAGTGTGGGTGCGTGTGTGCATGTCTTCCAACCCCCACTTCTTTCTCCCTTTTACTTACCTGCTTTTGATGGTTAGTATTAGGTCATATTTAATTTAGCATACCTTATGCTATGCACGCGTGCATCCATACATTTGTCCTACATGCACCGGGCTCGGCGCATCATACTAACTACATTGTATTTCAATTCCAAGTTGAATACGTGTTAGTTGTAGCATCATCATATGCCATCCATAGATTAGCCGAGCCTATTGTAGCTACATCTTGCGTGTGTTGCATTAGCCATCTTAACATGAACTAGGATCATCCATATGATTACTAACTAGTTTCTGTTTTGGCTTGGAATACTCGGTAAGCATTTATGTTTTAGCATCCTTGAATGAGTGTGAGTGTTGCCATGATAGCATGCTTACCATGAGGCTATGTGTTTACGTGTTATAATTGCCTGAATGCCTGTGGGTGAAGGTTGAGTTACTTAAATTGGAACAACGCATTGAATATGAGTTTTAAGCCCACTTGAGAGTGGCAAAATTATATTTTCTAAGCCCACTTGAGGGTGGCAAAATTCATGTTTTAGCCTACTTGCGGGTAGCACCATCAAACCATTTTCAAATAAACAAACATGACATGTTTCGTTCCAATTTAGGCGACTTAGTCTATATTTGTTTGCTGTGCGCATCACGTTGTAAATCTAGGCTAATACCCGGAATAAGAACACATAATGTTTTCAAAACTAGTTATCATGGTTAGTAGAGGCCTATCTTTGATCGGGCGAGAGGGGGCGCTCATAGCTGACCTTCCCCAATTGTACCCAAGTTCCCGAGCCGAGGCAACTTTGAGGCAACTTTGGTGATAACGGACATGTGGCCTTAGGCAACGAGTCAGGGTTTCCTAAATTCCCCCGAAAATAAAATATTTAGGTGGCGACTCTGTATCTGGAAAAGCAGTCCATGTTTGGCACTTCTTTCTAAAAATCTGTTTTCTCAAAACGATTTGCCGGATTTGGACTCTTTGGTGATTTATCAATCTTGCATTGCACATTGCAAGATCAAATTGAGAACCGACACAAATCGAGTCCGAATTGTAGCATGAGGCCCGAGGGCGCGTCTACAGTTTCTGGCGACTCTACTGGGGATTTAGAGAACTTGACTCGAACTCATGATATCTTGTTTTGACTACACTTATGTGTTTCTTTGCATTGCATGTGCATTGGTGCGCCTAGGACACCGTGTTTGCCGTCTGCTATTCCCGAACGGTTTGTTGGAGGCTCACTTCGAGAAGTATGCCATAAGGCTGACCGGTTACGGGCTCTGCCACGATGGGAACACAAACCCCGGTTGTTACCGGGGCACCCTTTTGACCATTCGACCTAGTGCATATTCGGAATCCATAGTGACTATTCCAAGCTAGGACAGGTTGCTTACCCGATTATAGGTTGTTTGAAACCGCTGTGTGCGTAGTGAAACCCTAGCTCCTGATAAAATAGGACAGGGAAACCCTACCCCAACATAGGGGTGTTTTGGCTCTCACTTGTTTGATATGTGCTTTAGAGTTGGCCTCTACAGGAATGCCTGTATCAGTTTGCAAGTATAGGCATCAGGCCTGCGGGCATCAATATCAGTGTTTGAGAATCAGTTTTACATGAGGGTATCAGTTTACAGGCAGAATTTCGGGCAAAATTCAGTAGAGAGTGCAGTCATTCAGCTATGCTTAAATCTATTATGTTGAAATTGGACTGAGATGATGCATGTTTTCTCTTGTGCTAGGTAGTCTTGGAACCATAGCTTCAGGAGATTTCGATATCCCCCGGGTGCATTGGACTTGTGCTGATAGACTTTGTCAAGTCAGAGATTCAGTTCAAGGGAAAATCAGTGTCCCTTCGCCAGAAGCAGGGTAAAAAGGCCAGTCAAGCACAGATCACCAGTTCAACAGTCCTCAGATCAGTGGTCCTTGAGTAGTCAGGTTGAAATTTCCGAGTCTACTGCAGAGACAGATACACTGATGGTTCAGTTAGATCAGGGCAATATGGCAGGAATGGAGGAGATGGTGCGTCAGCTCCAGAAGAGTATGAAAACCATGCAAGAGGACACTGTTCGTCAAGCAGAATTTGCCAAACAGCAGGCCGTGATCATGGCCCAACAGGCAAAAGTAATTACCAGGTTGCAGCAGCAAGCCGGAACATCTGCTTCACACCAAGCTCCTCCCCTACCGAGAGTCCCAATACCTAGGGAGACGGCGAATGTCCAGAATGTCCAAGAGGATACAGACATCCCAACGGGGCCGGCTCCGCCCCCGATTCTACCTCAACTATCCAAGGCACCCATGCCTATCAATCTACCGGATTCCCCTTTCGAGTTCGAGGTGGACCCCACGGCATTAAAAGTGAGCAAGCTTGAAAAGCTATTTAAGAAATCTCAAGGTGTGAAGTCCATTCCGGACATTGAGGACGGGTACACCGACTCGGCTGTGACACTGCCAGACTGGTTTAAGATGCCACACATTGACCGATTTGATGGATCCGGTGATCCTATGGTGCACCTGCGGCTATTTTCAGACATACTAAGGCCGATGGGCCTTACTAGATTACAGAAGCTTTCTTTGTTCGGCCGGACCTTGTCGGGTGTAGTGGCCATCTGGTATGCGAAACTGGAAGACGATGCCAAGAGGAATTGGGATGAGATGGCCGAGGCTTTTGTCGCTCAATACTCCTATAATACGCAAATTGAGATTACAACCCGTGATCTCGAGACGACTAGGCAGGAGCCAAAGGAGAATTTCTCCGATTTTGTGACCCGGTGGAGGGCCAAGGCCTCAATGATAACCGTCAGGCCCGTTGATGAGGATCAGATTCGGATGGTTGGGCGCAACCTCCAGCCAAAACTCATGCAAAAGCTGGTTGTCCTCCCTCTTCCCACCTTTGCAGATCTACACGAGATAGGGGTGCAAATCGAGGACTCTATGAAGCAGGGCCTTATTGACTAGGAGAAGGAGCAGCCCAGGAGGGCGTTTTCCCGCAATTCGAATGCGACCACCAGTGGTGATGAAGCTGCAAGATCTTCTGAGGTGGGCATGGTCACCACCTCCACATCAAAAACAACTACCCCATTCACCGGTGCGTCCGGCAGTAGCTCGCAAAAAACCAAATATCCACCTCGAGTCAAGAGGGTTTTTACCCCACTTTATATGCCTTTGTCAAAGGCTCTAGAGGCGTTACTCCGGAAAGGATATCTGAAACCTTTGGAACAACAGCCTCTACCCGATCCTATCCCTCCAAAGCATGACCAGACTAAGTACTGTGCTTACCATCAACAAACCGGTTATGAGACTGATAGCTGCTTTCGCCTGCGCCATGATGTGCAAGATCTGTTTGACAACAGGGTCATCGCCGAACCAAGTCCTACAAAGTCTATCGGCACTTGATCAGTGAACTTGTGGGGGATAATGTGATGTGATCAGGGGATGAACCACCTCCGGGCGGCGCTCAGTTTACTCCAGATGTGGCGTATGGCACGCACTGTTTTGAGCATTTTACGAATGCTAACTTTTGTACTTTCTGACTTGGGTATTGGGTCAGTCTTGTTATATTGTATTGAGTCAGTCCTTTTGTACTGGGTTAGTCGAGTCAGTCTTGTTGTATCGAGTCTGTCTTGTTATATAGGAGTTAGGTGATTCCGGGAGTGTTACCTCGGACATCACTTGCTTGTTTTGTGTTTGTCTTTTTGCTTTCTTTTGAGTCTGTTTCTGCCAGGGAGCCAGTTGTGCCAACAAATTTGAATAAAATAGCAGTGATTTTTACGCTCTTGTGTTGGCTTCTGCCTTGTGCCAGTTGTGCCAGAAGATTTGAATGAAACGGCGATGCATTTCATCTACTTCTTCTGTGCTTTTAAATCATTGCATTTGACCTAAGTTTTCTCAAAACTTTTTGGAACACTACGGTGAAAACGAAGAGGGAGGAATTCCTCGGGATTTTCAAAAATTTGATCAATTGAGAGATAGAAAGGCATGCTAAGCCCTTAATGAATGAAATCATGCTTGATAATGTGAGTACTGGGAAGGATCCTGGCTTGATCCAGATGGGTTCCGCACTGTCTTCAGCACGAGCGACTAGTCGTTTTCTTAAAAGATTTCAAAAAATGTTTTGCGCGGTCCCGCGAAGACTTGTGTGGAATCGCTCCTGAGATTGTGCAGCCTAGGATCGCTCTCAGCCCCGAGACTCGACCCCTTTGCTTCCAAACTGTGAACTTGGATTCAGAATGTTCAACGGTCAACCACAATGCGAGGCCTGTGTGGCCAAATCAGAAGCAACCCTTGGACTAGGGGCAAGAAGGTCAGACGTCATCAAAAGAAGCATGCAAAGCTAGATCAAAAGCACCCCTCGAACTAGGGGCAAAAAATATCAGACGTGCTCGAAGAGCCGAAGATGGATCATTCTGTAAATCATTGAAGATCGGCAAGAATGCCAAATCCCAGAAGGGAAGAAAGAAGAAAGTTTGTGCTGAAGGACAACCAAGTTCCTATCCATAACACTAGGGGCAAATTCAGCCCCCTATTGGATGGACTCCTGCATCGTCAGCAAACAGCAGCCACTCTCCTGGATTCAGAGGGCTTCGAGATCTCAAAACCATTTGACATGGACAAAGCTACACTTTTACCCTTGAGAGGCTCACTGGGCCGAAAACCCGGAAGGGAGACCCAGGCAAAAGTTAGAGCAAAGAAAAGAACAAAAAAAGAAAAGAAAAGAAAAATGAAAAGAATGAAAAAAAAAAAAGAAAAGAAAAAGAAAAATGAAGAAAATGAAAGGAAAAGATGAAAAAGAAAAAACATGAAAAGAAATGAAAAGAATTGAAAAGAAAAGAAGAACATAGCTCGCAAGGTTGAAAACCCAGAAGGGCGGCCTTGGCAAAAGTTAGAGCGCAAAAGGAGAGGTTAATACCCGAGTGTACCTAACCCTGAACTACGTAAGGCTTGATTCCCATGTTTGGGATACGTAGGCAACTTCATTCTGAAGTCCAGCCATAAACACTTCCAAATCGACTATGTCCATGTGATGGTTCTGGTCATCTTTGTCCTCTCTGTATCCGAGAATTTGGTTGTAAGGATTGGTTGCCACGTGCTGCGGCGCTATTCAAACAAGGGGCAACTTTCCGTTGCCGTACAGTACGCTGCGGTGCCATTCAGACAACGGGCAACTTTCTGTTGCCGTGCAGTGCCATTTCAACAAGGGGCAATTTTCCATTGTTGTGGATCTGAGGTTATGCATCTCAAGAGTAAGGTCTGTGCTCGTTGAGCAGTGGCTGTTTGCCAAAATAGTTTTTGAGAATTCTTACTGAGGTTGACTAATTTCTCGAAAATTATTTCATTTTCCAAAACTGGACCATTTCTTGGACCCAAAAAAGGAAAATTTCAGTGCTCATAGCCTGACTTGCATGATTTTAAATCAGAAAATTGAACAAGCATGCTAATCTAACTCTCATGTTGGTCAAAATTGTTTTAGTAAAAGCCAAAAACAAAAAATGGTCAAAATAATGAACTAGGGGCACAGTTGAGTCAGGCGTTCTGTCTTTTCCCCCATTGTCAACATACTTGCCAGAAAGGGCACCTTGCTTGCCAGAAAAGGGCACCACTGAAGCTAACAGCAAAGGGCTGAAAGCTCTCTCATCCTCCAAGCAACGAGGTATCAAGCCATGTGCGAAGCACAAATTGGGATGGATCAGGATATTCCACTTCCTTATCTGGACAAATCTGGTCACATCCAAACTGGTCAAGGGCATCATCACCCGATGTCAGGTGCAGATTTGTTGCACACCCAGTTGTAGCACAACCCCTCTGTGAGAGAAATTCACTAGATGTGCACAGAAGAAGAAGAATCTGGTAGAATACCAGGAGCAAGAGCCCACAACTTCCTGCTTATCTATCAACCACCCTGGGGAGGGATGAAAAATGAGAGATTAAATAATAGAGAGATGTGCGCTGAGAGGAAAAGCGAGAAAAGAGTTTTGAGAGAAAAATTGAGCTTGAGGGTCGAGTGATGTGAGAATCACAAATAAGAAAGGGTGGGGAACAATACCCAGAGAAACAGGCTCCCTGTGCACGTCTGAGTGTCGTGTCTTTTTGTTTTATCTCGATTCTTGCTTTGAGTCGTTTCGAGTGTTACTTGATGTGTTTAGGTTGTTTACCTTTTGTTTTCTATTGTTGAGTCATAGTGCACTATGTTCAGTCGTAGGCTCAATACCCCGGTGAAGAACCCATCTTTCAAATTCAAAAATAAAATCATTTTGCGCTTCGAGTGCCGTGTCGTTCTCCACGTCTGTGCAAAACAAGATTCGTTCTTTCGTAAAACCGCAGGGTTCAACCCAGGTCATGCGGGAACAGTAAAAACAGGACCTATCTGAAGCTATATGGGTTCCGGACTGCAAAGCAAAAGTGTGGGGAAGTGGATTGGAAATACTCTTCGGATCCTGGGAGACGCTAATGATCCTCTGCTAGTCACCTGCAAAGATACAAGTACTCCGATCGGGGGTGTCGGAATTAGCACTCCGACGGACAAGTCAGTTCTCCTCAAGAAAGCTTGTTTACTAAGTTTTTAGAAGTGATTCTTACCTACCTCCACAGATCCGAAGCTCTTGTATTTATATCCATTTTTTGGGCCTCGGGGACAGAGTCTACTTTTTATTTAATATTCTTCCTTTTGTCCTGATATGCCTTCTCAAGTCTATTCGGCCTTAAGTTCGTAGTCGGCATCTCAGTTGAGCCGAATGGAGCCGTTCAATTCCCGGCTCCCCGGGTATATCAGATTTCGTTCCCCTATGAACTCGGCTCCCACAATTGCCCCCCAAGCGTTCTCTCAATGACAGTTGGGTGAAATGCTTGGTTCCAATTTTCAAATACTCTGAACCGAAGTTCGGGGATCAGACTTATCACGCGGACGTTTAATTACTCCCCCTTTAATCATTGCCTCAACTCCCCGACCCTTCGTACACGCCTATTTATTATGATTTTAAAATCTGATGTCCTTTCGAATTCATATTCTATGACGCTGATTGCTGGGTTGCTCTTCGAATCGTTCTTGCAATTCTTCCGTATGTGATACTTTCTTCATTTTTGTAAGTTTTCTTCTCCCTTGCTCTGAAGCTTTTCCTATTTTTTTTATTCCGTCGCGTGCTTTCATAGACAGTAGGTTATGGCGAAACATTTGAAAGACCTACTTTCGTCAGACCGAATTGTTGGCTTCAGGCGCCATTTTTCTGTTCCTGACGATGTCCACTTGTCGTTTGTGGCGGACGGCACTCTTGACATGGAGATGGAAGACGAAACCACGATTGTCTTTCCCCTCTTGTCAATCGCAGAGGGTGGAGTCCGCTTTCCTCTTCACCCATTTTTGAGGGCTGTTCTTCGCCATTGGGATTTGATCCCCTCCCAACCCAATGTGAATTTCTTTAGAATTATAATGGGGGTCGTAGCGCTGAACCGCTGCCTTGGGATTAACCTTGGCATCCCTGCCATTCGGCATTGTTATGCTTTGGCCAAGTCCTCTGGTCGGCACGGGCGTTACTTCCTCAGAGCCAAGGATACAGACCATCAGTTAATCACTATGCTTTCCAGTTCTGGGAAACGAGTTGATGATGTTATGGTCGTTATCCGCGGCAACTGGGAGTTCAACGAAGGGGAGGACCGTGTTGATCCTATTCCTAGACGTAGGGGCGAACCAGGTCGCCGAATGCTTTCTTGCTTGTGTTGTATGCTCATATCTGCCATACCGTTTTCTTGAGTCTTATGGCTTGTCTTTTGCAGGGAGCAATTTAAAGAAGATACGAGCTTCAACTGACGACGCCGTTCTTTCGGATATTAGGATTGCTCTTAGTTATTTCGGCCGTCGTAGTCTTCACAAACAGGGAAGAGCGGCTCACGTTCTGCTTTGCTACGAGCCTACATATACGACCTTTTCGGCTGCGGAAAACATACCGATTCCGGAGGGGGAAGATTTTCTTGTTGCTCGTATTTTTTCCGACTTCAAAAACTTGAGACGAATAGGTTTTGAAGGGTCCGATTCGGACAATACTGAAATATCCCATACTGCCGAATCAGATCAGTCCGAGGCCGAATCGGAAGAGGTATTGGATTCTGCCGACCCTCCCTCTACATCGGGGCGGGGGAACCTTTCTGTTGGCGACGTTCCTCAACGTACAGACAACCTTCTCCTCTCGGGATCTACTGACATGGCTGGGTTAAGCCTGACAAAGCTCGCTAAGAAGGCGAATGCGGAGAGATTAGCTGCACGGCGAAGAGCGGAGGGTCTTTCGACCGAAACGCCCACCAGTACATCTCAACATTCCCTCCCAGTTACCAAATCAACGTCTTTAGGAGTTGTTGAGGAGGCGGCAACAGATAAGAATGCCGAATCCGCATTGGTTGGGAAAGCCGTTCAGGATGTTGAGGGAAAGACGGAGAAACGCGTTAGGGATCATGAGGCCAGCTTAGAAGATCTCGGCGGCAAACGTCCTCGAATGGGGGGATCGAGCGAGGTTGTGCCCTTTGTGATTCGACCAATGGTAAGGAACACGCCGGTTCCTTCGGATGCCTCTGCGCGTAAAGACCCAGAGGTCGCGTTTGGCGTGGCAACGTCTTTGTCGTTGCCGTCTGATATGGAGGCTTTCCAGTTGGAACCGGATTTGAATGCGACAATGTTAGCCGCACAGTCGGCCCTTTTGGTGCGTATTCTGACTTTTCCTTCATCCAAAAATTGTGCGCGTTATGTTTTCTGAATTTTTCTTTTGCAGACCGTTGGTAGGATAGCCGATGTGGGCCGCCGTCATCTCGACGCCGTCAAGCAGATTAGTCATTTACGAAAGCAAGTTGAGGACCAGAGGAAAAGGGCCGAGGACGAATTTTTAAGAGCGAAACAGGAAGCTTCTCGGGCAGAGGACGAGGTAGAGAGAGCTCGTCATGCGGATAAGTTGAGAGCGGAGTCCGAGAAGAAGGCCGACAATATGGAAGCTGCACTTGGCTTGTCCCAAAAGGCAGTTGCCAGACTGGAGGCTGAGTTGGCTGAAACGAAAGCGGCAAAGGAGATTGCCGATTCAAAAGGGTTCGAAGCCGGGAAAGAGGCTGGACTCGCCGAGTATGTGGACCAGGTCTCTAGGTTTGAGAATCGGGGCTTCAAGCATGGTTGGGAGAAGGCCCTTGCTGCAGCTGGAGTTTCGCTGAATATGCCAATACCGTATGAGCAAGTGGACATCGATCCGTTGGAGACTGATTCCGAGGGTTGATCTTTACGATACACAATTGTTATGATTTCGAGAGTAGTTTTTCCGTTTGTTTTTGTTATTTTGTATTTGTTTTATCGGACGTTTTCCGTGTTTTTCATGCGGGTTGATATTATAAAAGTTATGATACAGAAATGGACGTCGATACTTTTTTGCAGTTATAAAATGTTATGAATGCTGCTCGATGTGCTGATGTTTCTGTAATTTTATGGTGATATTGTTTTAATAGATCTAAAATCTGCCCTTGCCTTGGCCAGGGCGCGAGCGTGAAGAGCCTAATTGGTTCATACTCGTGGGCTGGCCGAGGCATTCTTTGAAAAGATGGCCGAGTAAAACGAGGCCGACTAGATTAATAAATCTGCCCTTGCCTTGGCCAGGGCGCGAGCGTGAAGAGCCTAATTGGTTCATACTCGTGGGCTGGCCGAGGCATTCTTTGAAAAGATGGCCGAGTAAAACGAGGCCGACTAGATTAGATTAATAAATCTGCCCTTGCCTTGGCCAGGGCGCGAGCGTGAAGAGCCTAATTGGTTCGTGCTCGTGGGCTGGCCGAGGCACTTTCTGAAAAGCTGGCCGAGTAATCGTGACATCCACGAAGGGCACTCGGAATCCGGAGACGTTATTCGGCCCCAAAGGGTAATCGGCCCTAAGGGGTCATGCCCCAAAGGGAGCTCCGAATCCGGAGACTTTATTTTGGCCAATCGTGACATCCACGAAGGGCGCTCCGAATCCGGAGACTTTATCCGGCCCTAAGGGGTCATGCCCCAAAGGGCGCTCCGAATCCGGAGACTTTATTTTGGCCAATCGTGACGTCCACAAAGGGCGCTCCGAATCCGGAGACTTTATTCGGCCCTAAGGGGTCATCGGCCCTAAGGGGTCATGCCCCAAAGGGCGCTCCGAATCCGGAGACTTTATTCGGCCAATCGTGATATCCACGAAGGGCGCTCCGAATCCGGAGACTTTATTCGGCCCTAAGGGGTCATGCCCCAAAGGGCACTCCGAATCCGGAGACTTTATTCGGCCAATCGTGATATGCACGAAAGGCGCTCTGAATCCGGAGACTATTTTGGCCAATCGTGACATCCACGAAGGGCGCTCCGAATCCGGAGACTTTATTCGGCCCTAAGGGGTCATGCCCCAAAGGGCGCTCCGAATCCGGAGACTTTATTCGGCCCCTAAGGGGTCATGCCCCAAGGGCGCTAATCCGGAGACTATGGCCAATGACATGCCCGAAGGGCGCTCCGAATCCGGAGACTTATTTTGGCCAATCGTGACATCCACGAAGGGCGCTCCGAATCCGGAGACTTATTTGGCCAATCGTGACATCCACGAAGGGCGCTCCGAATCCGGAGACTTATTTGGGCCAATCGTGACATCCACGAAGGGCGCTCCGAATCCGGAGACTTTATTCGGCCAATCGTGATATCCACGAAGGGCGCTCCGAATCCGGAGACTTTATTCGGCCCTAAGGGGTCATGCCCCAAAGGGCGCTCCGAATCCGGAGACTTTATTCGGCCCAAGGGTAATCGCCCTAAGGGATCATGCCCCAAGGGCGCTCCGAATCCGGAGACTATTTTGGCCAATCGTGACATGCACGAAGGGCGCTCCGAATCCGGAGACTTATTTGGCCATCGTGACATCCACGAAGGGCGCTCCGAATCCGGAGACTTATTCGGCCAATCGTGACATCCACGAAGGGCGCTCCGAATCCGGAGACTTTATTCGGCCCTAAGGGTCATGCCCCAAAGGGCGCTCCGAATCCGGAGACTTATTTTGGCCAATCGTGACATCCACGAAGGCGCTCCGAATCCGGAGACTTTATTCGGCCCTAAGGGGTCATGCCCCAAAGGGCGCTCCGAATCCGGAGACTTATTTTGGCCAATCGTGACATCCACGAAGGGCGCTCCGAATCCGGAGACTTATCGGCCCTAATTCGGCCCTAAGGGGTCATGCCCCAAAGGGCGCTCCGAATCCGGAGACTTATTTTGGCCAATCGTGACATCCACGAAGGGCGCTCCGAATCCGGAGACTTATTTTGGCCAATCGTGACATCCACGAAGGGCGCTCCGAATCCGGAGACTTTATTCGGCCCTAAGGGTCATGCCCCAAAGGGCGCTCCGAATCCGGAGACTTTATTCGGCCAATCGTGACATGCACAAGGGCGCTCCGAATCCGGAGACTTATTTTGGCCAATCGTGACATCCACGAAGGGCGCTCCGAATCCGGAGACTTATTTGGCCAATCGTGACATCCACGAAGGGCGCTCCGAATCCGGAGACTTATTGGGCCATCGTGACATCCACGAAGGGCGCTCCGAATCCGGAGACTTTATTCGGCCCTAAGGGTCATGCCCCAAAGGGCGCTCCGAATCCGGAGACTTATTTGGCCCAATCGTGACATCCCGAAGGGCGCTCCGAATCCGGAGACTTATTGCATTGAATGTTGAGCGCAAACATGTAAAAACACGAAACTTTGCATTACAACGACGTGTACAAGTATCAAGCCCACAGGTCGGGTCATTGATAAAATTTACGTAGATGTGTTGAATTCCACGGCCGTGGCAGGCTTCTTCCTGACATGTCGGAGAGCCGATATGCCCCTACGCCTGCGACGGAATCTATCTGATAGGGCCGTCCCAGTTCGGACCAAGCTTTCCATCGGCTGGCCTCCGGTCGGCTGGCAGTACCTTCTTTAGGACCAGTTCTCCTGGATTGTAGCGGCGCAACTGAACTCGACGATTGTATGACTTGGCGAGCTGCTGCTGATATCGTGCCATGGATGCTAAGGCGCGGTCTCTCCGTTCTTCGATCAGAACCAGGTCCAGAGCGAGCATCATGTCATTTCGGCCTGTGTCGAAGGCTTGCGATCTCAAAGTTGGCAAGCCGATCCCTAGGGGTAAGATTGCCTGGGTTCCGAAGCATAAGGCAAACGGCGTTTCTCCGGTAGATCGTCTTGGCGTTGTTCGATGGGCCCACAGTACACTCGGCAACTCTTCAACCCATCTGCCTTTGGCGTTTTCCAGCCTCTTTTTGATGCCGTTCAAGATGGATTTGTTTGAAGCTTCCGCTTGACCGTTACTTTGGGGATAGGCTGGCGTAGAGAAGTAAGGCTCAATACCATATTTGCTGCACAATTCTCGGTATACGCCACAATCGAACTGAGTACCATTATCCGAGATCAATGCTCGTGGTATGCCGAATCGTGTAATGATGTTCTTCCACACGAAGCGCTTAATGTCGGAATCCCGTATATGGGTTAGAGCCTCCGCTTCGACCCACTTTGTGAAGTAATCGGTTGCTACGATTAGAAATCGCTTGTTCCCTGGGGCCCTTGGCAATGGTCCCACGATATCGAGTCCCCACTGAGCAAACGGCCAGGGCTTGTGATAGAATTCAAAGCTTCTGCCGGCTGATGGGTTAGTGGGGAGAACTTTTGGCATTGTTCGCATTTCTTGACATAATTTTCTGCGTCGGCTCTCATCGTCGGCCAATAATATCCCTGTGTTATCGCCCGATGGGCCAGGGAGCGTCCCCCCGAATGGGCACCACAGCTGCCATCATGTATCTCAGTGAGCAGCTCCTCTACTCTGTCCGGGTGCACGCATTCCAAGTATGGTCCAGAGAGGGACTTTTTGTAAAGCCCTCCTTGTGGATCTAAGTAGTACCGCAGGGCCTTGTTTCGCAGTTTGTGTGCTTCTTTTTTGTCCTCTGGGAGTTGCTCAGAAGAAAGGAATGCAGCAATGGGGTCCTTCCAACTTGGAGCGGATTCTATAATGTTGATGTGGGTTTCCTCCGGAGGGCCGATACTTGGTTCCGGGACGAAACCTACTTCGATGGTACGCTTGAGCTCAGAGTTGATGGCGGAGGCTAAGCAGGCCAGGGCATCCGCGTGTGTATTTTGATCGCGTGTTATTTGGTTTAGTTCATGATGGTCGAATTTTGTCAGCAAGGAGTTAGCCGTTTTCATATAGGCCGCCATACGCTCGTCTCTTGCCGCGTACTCCCCCTTTAGCTGGTTGATTACCAATTTTGAGTCGCAAAACACCAACAGCCGCCGTGCGCCGAGCAGATGCGCGTTCCGCAGTCCGGCTAAAAGGGCTTCGTATTCGGCTTCGTTATTTGATGCTTCGAAGCCGAGCTTGACGGCCTGCTCAATTACTGCGCCGTCTGGAGACATAATTACTACGCCGGCGCCGCTGCCCCGTTGGTTGGATGATCCATCACAGTATAATTGCCAAATGTCCCCAACATAAATTCTCCAATCTGGCTTTGACCGATCTTCGGCCTTTGGCTGGACGTCATCAGGTTGAGGTCGGCAAGCCCTCCTGTGAATTCGGCAACAAAGTCGGCAAGCACCTGCCCCTTGATTGCAGTTTTGGGTAAAAACTGAATGTCGTATTGGCCGAGTTCGAGAGCCCACTTCGAAACACGCCCTGATGCTTCTGCATTCCGTAGTACTGATCGAAGGGGATAGTCTGTTAGCACCCTAATGCTGTGTGCTTGGAAGTAATGCATCAGTTTTCTTGCTGCCATGACTAAGGCTAGGACGAGTTTTTCCAGCGGTAGGTAGCGTGTTTCGGCGTCCACCATTGCCTTGCTCACATAATACACTGGCTGTTGCTGCCCTTCCTCCTCTTTTCAATAATACGGCGCTGACAGCCCTGTCGGAGACTGCCAGATATAGGATGAGGGGGTCACCGGCGGCGGGCGTTGTTAGAAGAGGTACTGTCCGGAGGTAGGTCTTCAGCCCGTTAAAGGCTGCTTCGCATTCGGCGGACCATTCGAAAGCTCTGCCCAGACGTAGTGTTTGAAAGAATTGTCTGCAGCGGTCTGTAGATCGGCTGATGAACCTGTTGAGTGCAGCAGCCATTCCCATCAACTTCTGGACTTCTTTCACAGAACGGGGGGAACTCAGTTCCAAAATTGCTGTGACTTGCCTCGGGTTGGCTTCGATTCCTCGGTGGTTGACGATATAGCCCAGGAATTTGCCGGAGCCGATTCCGAATGCGCATTTGGAAGCGTTTAGCTTCATTCTGTATTTGCGTAGGGTATCGAATGTCTTTTCCAGATCGGCTATATGGTTTTGCTCTTCTTTGGATTTGACCACCATGTCATCGATGTATACTTCCATAGTGTGTCCGAGCTGTTCTTTGAACATCGTGGTGACCAGTCTTTGGTAAGTTGCCCCTGCATTCTTCAGTCCAAAAGGCATAACCCTGTAGCAGTAGGTACCTCTTGGAGTGAGAAATGCAGTTTTGTCCTGATCATCCGGATTCATGGCGATCTGATGGTAGCCCCTGTAGGCATCGAGGAAACTCATGCGACGGTGGCGTGCCGTCGCATCGACGAGTTGGTCAATTCTTGGTAAGGGGAAGCAGTCCTTGGGGCAAGCTTGTTCAGATCCGTGAAATCGACGCACACTCGCCATGTTCCATTTTTCTTTTTCACCACCACTGTGTTGGAGAGCCACGTGGGGTAGGTGACTTCTCTGATTGCCCCGGCGTCAAGCAGTTTGTCAACTTCTTCTACAACGGCGGCGTGTGTTCTGCGGAGGATCGCCGGCCTTTCTGAATGATCGGCTTGCACGGGGGTCGACATTTAGATGGTGTTGTGAGACTGACGGGTCTATTCCCGGCATCTCGTATGGAGTCCACGCAAAGACGTCGAGGTTGCCGAGTAAGAAAGTGATCAGCTGCTGTCTGTCGACCTGGCTCAGAGAGGCGCCGATCATAAAAAACTTTTCCGGGCTTCCATCAATGTCAACCCGGTCTAAACCTTCCGTGGCCTTTTCGTCTGGTTGACGCCCGACGTCATCCAGAACCTCTCGACTGGGCACTTCGATGGAATTTACTTG